>JAMPIV010011914.1:0-269048 GCA_024509875.1 Oreohelix idahoensis
GAAGCTAGCAGTTGGCCTACCTCGCTGAACTCTGTGTTTGTTATGTATTGTGTTTCAGTGTGGAAATAGATTATAAATTAGTTCTGAAGTAGGAGGTACAACCTTCTTTGTTTCAGGGACCGTGTTACTACACTATTAAAGCAGCACCTGGTCTGAGTTTTGCTGAATCCAGAGGCTGATAGCATACTCCTTGGTCAAGATAGCGACCAGTGTTTTTTCTCAAGAATACGGTGACGCAAGCGAACAGAGGAGAACTGTTTCCTGCCGCCTCACAGAAGATAAGAATTCGTTGGCCAGAGCAGCTCAATCATATGCACCCCCCCCCCCCTCTAAAAGTGACAGTATATTAAATAAAGAGGACAAGTAATTGTTTCCAAATGAAAGGAACTGTGAACTTTTCCAATACTATTTCCACCAGAAACAGACACCTAAAGTCATGATGATAAACAACCACCTAGCTTGAAAAATCCAGTATTACTCATAGTACAACATCAAACATCACAACGACACACACATTGTGATAATAATAATATATGTCAATACAAAATCATAATCTATAAATAGTGTACATACAACTTGTAATACATTTGATTGTGATTCCTGGTTCACTTTGTAGTTGAATCAGGATATCTATTATTGGAAAGAAATTAATACATATTTTAAAGTTAAAACTTGACTTATTAAGATAGTCTTATAGAGTGTTCTATGTGTGTGAGTGTCACAGTGTTGTAAAGAATTGTGGATTAAATTAAATTGTTTATCTGTCTGTTGGTTGTTGTGAACATACACTCATCACTTTCATAACCCTAGACATTCAACGTAGTCATCACAATATTCCAGAATAATTCTGACTGAGGTATAAATGTGGTAGCAAAGTAAGGTCATCTGTAATACACCACACTTATTAGATACAGATACCTTCACAGCTGATCTCAGTCAGTACACTAAGTCCCCTATAAATAATTTTATAACATCCCACTTTACCACACTGGGAAGGTGGTTGAAGTAACAAGAAGAGATATGGTCAGCAACAAGACTGAATGTGTCAAGGCCGAAAATCCCACCACCTGCAGACCCAAGTAGAACAGTCCCAACTAAGATGGTTTGGCCATGACTGCAGAATGGGAGAAGATCGGCTACCACGACAAGCATGGGAAACAAAGAGCCAGGGATCCAGACCTCCAGGACGACCCAGAGTCCGCTGGGAGGACAACATTAGACAATTCTTCTTCTTCTTCTTCATCTTCTTCTTCTTCGATTCACCCTCAGATGTCAAACTTGATAAGTTCATAAGAAAGCATGGTCAGCCTGAGGCTGTTGATATCTCCGTAGATTTTCTCCAGGAATGGTACTGGGATGGCCATATGCGCCCCTCTCTGTTCCTCAAATGTTGGGCACCTTTGAAGCAGATGTTCGGCAGTCATTTTATCGGTGCCACAGTCACACTCATCAGTAGTTCCTATCTTTAATTTGTTGAATAGATGGTATCTCAATCTGTTATGACCTGTGCGAAGTCTGAAGATTACCACTTGTTCACTTCTGCTGAGCTGGTAATACGGATCATTTTTTGTGTGGCTTGGATGCTCTTCTTCCCACTTGTGCCTGTACCTGCGCTTGATAAAACTCTTGGACTCCTCATAGGTTATATTTCTGTCAAGTTGAGAAGTTTTTTCCCTCCTTTGGCCAATCGTCAGCCTCTTCATTTCCAGGGATGTTTGCAGTGAAGGGATCCACTGTATCACGACTCTTTTGTATTGCTGACATAGTCTGTGAAGTGTTACTCTTAGGTCATCCAGTTCAGCATTACTTTGACTTTTCAGCGTTGTAATCACTGACAGTGCATCTGAGAAGATAGCTACTGGTCTCTCTGAGCTTTCTTCTGTCATTAGAATTTCTGATGCAGTTTTTAAGGCCTCTGCCTCTGCTCTGAAGTTACTTGAAAATTTCCCTGTTGCGACTGCTATCTTTCTTTTGTGCCATTGCTTAAGCTCAGGAAGACTCCTCCACCCCCATTTTCTGTTGCATTAATTCATTCATTCATCATCATTCATAACCCTCCACTCCCAATGGAGCATAGGCCTTCAACAAACACATGCCAAGTCCTCCTGTCCCGTGCCATCATCTCAAGTTCTTTCCATGTTCTCCTCATCATTTTCACCTCTGTTTCCAACTCTCTTCTCCATGTACTTCTTGGTCTTCCTCTGCCTCTCTTGCCCTGGGGGTTCCAGAACAAGGACTGCCTTGTAATACTATCAACAGGTTTCCTCAGTGTGTGTCCTATCCATCGCCATCGTCTTCTTCTCATCTCTTGTTCCACTGGCACTTGCCTAGTTCTTGTCATCAGTTCCACGTTGGTAACCTTGTCATACCATTTTAATCCCTCTATTCTACGCAAACACCCATTTATGAAAGTCTGTAGCTTTTTGGTTGTTGTCTTTGTTGTTCTCCATGTCTCCGAGCCATACAATAGGACTGACTTCACATTTGAATTGAAGATTCTTATTTTCGTGTTGGATCCGATATGTTGCATTATTTTCTGATCAATCTGTGTATGCATGGATCCAGGTGTTGCTTGGTAATGTTTCTCTCTATATATTTTGTGGTTAGGGACTCTCCTTTCTGTTTCATTTTAGCTGTTCTTTCTCTCTATACCAGGAACGTTTTCTATCATCTCAAGAAAGCATTGTTGTTTCCAAATTGGTAGCTTGTGTGCAGTACATATTAGGGTAGCTGTTGATATTGCGTTTATAGGGTCCCTGCTCTCATCTTTGCTTTTACTTTCTCTACAAAGTTGCTTCGCTTCAGTCTTCCCCTTCCAGGTCCATTTATCCTCTGGTGCATTGGGTGGTCTAACAGCCTCCTGAATTTCTCGGCTTGTTGCTGGGCTCTGCTATCTCTTCTATCCTCCATAGGCTGGAAGCTTCTTTTTTGCCTTTGTTCCTAGGCCTGTTTGCATTTCATTGGGTTATCCCATCTTTTCCAGGTGACTTCTTTTTCTTTAGCGCCCTCATTGCCTCTTCCATTTCTTGCATTGTTAACTTTGCCATCATGTGTTCTTCTGGTGCAAGCTTTTTGTTATCATGACTCCTTTGTTCATCAGTGATGGCCTTTCTTCTGTCTATAGGGACATCAATGTGGTTTGGACCAGCATAGTGTTCCATGAGTGCATTTGCAGCTTTTTTTCCCGAGAGCATATTTTCACCTTGTTTGATTGTGATGTGATTTTTGTAAGGTTCTTCGTTGTTCAAAAGCTCTAAACCAGTTTCCACAGTTTGTTCCCTTCTTTATCTAGGTTGAGATTTTATGTTGTTTGCTTCCAGCAGTCTCTTGTTGTTTGGTTTAATGTTCTTCTGTACTTTGCAGTGATTGCTTTGAGTAAGATGTTTGCCTCAGTTGTTCGTTCTGTTTCTGCGTGTCTCTCTGGCTTCTGTTACCTCATCTTCAGGTTTTTGCAGCTCCTCATTCAGTATGTTTTATAGTTCTTTCTTGCCCCTCTCGGAATAGTCCTCAATAGCTGCTTGAAGTATTGCTCTATTAAAGCTTTCAACCATATTTTTTCATGCTGTTGTTTCGTGTGTTTGATGGTCTCGCAAAGGCTGTAAGTCAGCACTGCAAAACTGTCCCAGTCAGCTCTTTTGTAATTCCATCGGGGCAATGGTTTCACTTCATGGGGAACATACTCCATATTAACCACTAGCTTTACTGGTCTGTGTCGCTGCCTGCTAGCTGGCCAGTACCTGTCGGCCAATTTTGTGAAGGATGTCCCTTGTGGCAAAAGCTAGGTCTGGAGTGGTAGTGGTGTGCCATCTTCTAGAGTAGAAACTTGGTTTATCATCTGGCCTGTTTATAAGATGAAGATTTGTGTCTATCTCCCATCCCAGTCCTCCACTTCCTCTCCTCTACTGCCGTTATCCGGATATCCCCATCTTTCCGAGTGGCTTGTGATGCCACACTGTAATTCTGTCTTTTAACAGGCCCGATTCTGTGGTTCTAGTTTGCGTTTTTACCATTTCTCTTCTCTTTGTAATTATATGGGTTTGCCTTGTTTCTTCTCATGTGAATATATCGTGTTTGGTGTTTTTGAGTAGGTAATGTAAAACGGGTTCGTTTTATGGTGGTAGGTTTATTTTTCACTCGGCCAGTTTTACTTTCTTATGATTTTTTCGCGTTCCCGTAGATTTCGTTGTTTACGAAAATAATCGCCATTTCCGGCACGCGATATGACGAGTCCGGAAGCACGCGGCCGGAAGCACGTGCCCGTCAGGTAGCGTGACTCACTTTTAAGCACGCGGGGTTTGCGTTGGTTGATAGTATTGAGTTTTCTTGCGCTCCCATGGGTCCGGGATCGGCGTACGACGGGAATTCGCGTGGGTGTTTTTCTCTTGTATATAATGGGACAGAAAACGGGATTCGGTCTCTATGAAAAATAAGTGCCAGCCGTCAGACTACGTAATTTATCGTTCTCCACTGTGGGAAAAAACCAGCGATGAATTGATATGTAGGATTTTATCTTATTATTTTTTTATCGTTTATTAGAGGGTTTCTTGGAGAAATTCGCCCGTAGTTAATTCTTCGGGGACATTAAAACTTAAAGTTTTAAACGATAGTGCCATCCATTATCAATTTTTGAAGAACGACGTAATGCAACAGTGTGCTTATTCCTTCTATGATTTTGGCAGTAGATAGGAGTGTGTGAAGTTGTGAGAAACACGTGTGCCCATATTTGTAGAAGGTTATGTAAAACCACCATTGATTTCTGTGTAGTTACTAATGTAATTTTATGGGAAATCCCGGGGATGTTCGTTAATTTTTCTGAGCCTTAAAAATGGGAGAAATATTGTCGGAGGGTTCAGATTTACGTTGTAAGTGAATTATACGGCTGGGGAAATAAATCATTCCTACAGCGAGGTTTACCTTAAATTGGAGAGCCAGGAAACCTGTGTTAATGTTAAAAGGAATTCCCTAGTTGTAAAGGTGGACACGTGATCGGCCATGCGTAACGGCCATGTAACGTGTCAGACGGTGTCGGGAGTTTTGTTTATTTTACCTGGCAGATTTTAGTAGAAGGAGGGGGGATGAAGAGGCCACGTGGGATAGTGGTATTTTATGTATTGTGTGAAGAACGAGAGAAGTGAGAATGAAGAGACACGTGTATAGAATTATTTTATATATCGTATATGTTAGAGATAAGCGATTTTAGAGAGGGTGTACATTAGACGCTGTTTCTTTTAATTTCAGCGAGTCTCGGCGAAACAGAGGGGAGCATAATTTTGTCAAATAAAATTATCCACGGCAAGAGCCATATCTCAGGGTCGATGTACTCGAGTATAGTCTGGAGCAAACGAAAAATTACCCTATGGTCTCTGGCAGTGAAGTCCCTATGCTTCAGCTGGGCCGAGGTTTATTTATCATACAGCCGAGAGCATCGCTATTATAGTTCTCTAGCAACGGCAGGTGGCCGGAGACTAGTTTCATTTTGTACAGCCTGAAATCAAGGCTGTGTTTTTTTCTCTAACTCCGGAGCGGGTTAAAAGAGGGAAGCTATTCAGCAGCAGAGAAGTTTTGTCTACAGTTAATCAAGTCCCTCATGCTTGATATCCGAACATCGTCATCACCAAAATCAGGAACAGGTGACAGGGTTACCATACCTAGGTCCTGATAGAAATCAAGAGAAGAGCGTAACGGAGACGCCGCATCATCAGCCCTCGAGTGTTAGAGAGACACTGAGATCAAGAGAGAAAGATAGAGAAGGAGGGAGAAAATAGACAGGACCAGTAGGGTCTGTTCAGTATCCATTGGACGGATAGACACTGAGTCTGCGTTCGAAAAACCAAGTCTATTATTTTAGCATTTCTTGTGGTGTAGTTATCGGCGCCTATCGCCTAACTAGTAAAAAGCTGTGTAGCCGTTCGTTGAGGAAGAGTCACCAGGACTAAGACAGTAGAAATTTATTAGTGTGAGAGAGTGGAGCTAAAAGTTGACAGCCCCACCAAATTAGATTTGGTTTAAATCACTAACCATTTTTATTGTTCCTCAGCAGGGTGACAGAAAGAGTGAATGTGATTTGGGGTTTTTTTTTTGTCTCTCGTGTCTCTCAATTTAATTGTTACTTTGGTTTTTCCAGGCCGTGCAACAGTGCACGCTATCGACTGACTTGATGACGTAATATGCCATTTTATGTTTTTCTGTTCTTGTATGTAAATAAATATATACATATATTATTTACTGGATCAGCTTCTATTCTTTACTATACTTACTCTATGTTGTCTGTATAGTAGTGTCTGTGGTCGTATTTATACACCTTATCTCCTTGTATTTAAAGGAAGTCAGAGGAGGGCGAGACTATAGCCAGTCTAAAGTCACGAAGCGGCAAGGGGAGATTCAAATCCTGGTTCTATCCCTTGAGCCAATAGTCGCGTCTGTCCACAGGCATGTCATTTTTCAGCTAAATTCTATCTTCTCAGACTTTCTCATACTAGGGTCTTGTTTTCATTCAGGCAAACTCTATAAACTTAAAACCACTTCGTGACATGGCTGTTGAAGTCTCCGACCACTATGCAGTTTGAGCTCTTTATTTTCATACTTGCAAGTGACATGTCTTTGCTCGGTGGGCCATACAAATTGTAGATACGGATGTTCGTGTCCTTTATTTTAATGTTAACCCCTAACATTTCCGACTGGTCGTTGAAGTTCGCGGATACCTCGCTACTTGGTATTGAGTTTCGGGTACGTAATAGCACACCTCCTTTGTGTCCTTCTCGATCGAGTCGGAAAGCCTGGTATCATCTTATTGAGAATCTGTGGTTGCTTTTGAGATGTGTTTCTTGGATGCAAGCCACATCTATTTGATCCTCATAAAGGCGGTTTTTTAGGGGGACTTTTTTGTTGAGAACTCCTTCTGCATTCCACTGCAGAATGTTGAGTGTTCTTGGTGTTTGGTCAATAGCTTTTGCCCTTTCCCTCTGTACCTTGACTCCACAATTCAGGGGAAGGTGGCCACCAGTAGTATTGGTTGGACCCCTTCGAGGCGGGGGGGGGGGGGGGCCGGCATTCTCGCCCCCTGGCGGGACTCCACAGGACGAGCACCACAATGCTTAAATTGTATTCGTGACATCTTCATTAGGCGAAGTACGTTGCGCTGTTTCGTTGAGCATGTAGCCCAGTGCATCCGATTTCAACAGGCGCTTCTGTAGGGTTGCGTTCCTTAGCCCTTGACTGTCCCCAGCCTACCTGCAAGGCAGCAGGTGGTTTAAAATCAGAGTTTTCCTTCTTCTAAACCAGTGGTTACCAAAGTGAGTGGTACCGCCCCCTGGGGGCGTTGGAAGGGTCCAAGGGGGCGATGCGGAAAAAATGGGCTAGAGGGGGGCGTTCAGTAGTAAACAGTGGGCGTTTAGTAGTAAAGAAGGTTCAGGATTTGACAAGCTAAATTCAGTACGTACGGGAGAGAAAGGAATTGTGGATTTGAGAGACAGCATCAGTGAAGCGGGGACGATGTGGATGGTTGTGTTACTAGGATCATTAAACAGGGCATAGTTTCGTCTATGCGTGTCGTTCTGAGCTCAGGTAACCATCGCTGACCATAAACGGTAATCGGGAACTGCTAGGAAATGGGGTTAACCAAACACCTATTGTCCATTCGTTCACTCCTGAAGGAAGAGAAATGATCCGTGCCAATGGCATGGACGAAATTAGATACTTGCAGGTGATTCAGAAAGTACTAACTTTGCTTTGTTGCGGAATTTATTGTCTCAGTATTTGCGGGGGCTAGTGATAACTAGATATTCGCAGATTGGTAATAAATAAGAGAAAAGGTTCAAGGGAGAAAGTTGTTAACGGTACTTGGCATTATAAATCAGTCTTTGATCCTCTGAACCGGCTTTCCTACCTTGCATTCAGACTTTCATAAATCGACTGGCGCGATGTATGTTTCCCCGTCTATTTCAACTTTGCGCTGGCTATGAGCAAAACCAACAAACTTTCTCAGCTTTTCTTGTGAACAGTGGTTTCAAATAAGCGTGTACCGGGTATCAAACAATTTCATCCTGTCGATAAGGTAAGTTTTCTTACTTATATGTTTTGTTTGTTTGCACAGAGCTAGCATCAGTTTTACTAATATTAATTAAGCAGATAAATTTTGATACAGATTTGCCGTATATTGAATATTTCTGTTCAGTCCATTATATTACATCCTTTTAATTTGTTACCTGTATCTCCACACTTTTTATTTAGGCTACCGTCTCTCAATTTTTAAATCTGAAGACCTATCAATATAGTACGTTATTTTATATTTTGTTCATATTAAATAACTACTATTATACTTTATGAAATTCTTCTTCTTCTTCTTTCTCGTTCGCCCTGAAAAGGACGGTGGTTGCGTTGTGTCTGTTTACGCCGTAGCTGTGATATCTGCACCTTTCGGTCGACACATCCGACTTCTTCTTCTTCTTCTTCCGTCCTTAGCCACTGACCGACAAAGCAGTCCGTAGCCAATACGCCTAGAGGCGTCTTAGGGCAACAAGAAACTAATTGTTGTTCCGTTACGCCTCATGGCGTTTATTGGTACAACAAAAAATTAATTGTTGTTTCCGTAATCAGTATGGCTGGCAAGCGGGTGATCAGCCCACTGGAGCATCCGACTTCAGCACGGCATTTTTAGGGACCGGGTTTGCCTTCCCATTTCGATCCGTACTCGCTCAGCCAGACTGCACTGCTGCAGACTGTTTCCAGGACCACCACGTGGAGGTGGAGTATGGTCTTGACCAGCTCTGGTTCGCTGGTCCTGATGCAAGCAGTCAAGCTATGGGTCGCTGACTGCATTCACTATTGCTGCATCTTTGGGTCCCATACTTTATGAAATGATTATTGGGTTACTTCAGTGTTGGTGTGGTTGTTGCTAATTGTGTTTTTTTTCTGATTGTTGTATTTTTCTAATTTATTTATGGCTGTGGTTAAGAAACTTTATAAAATAGAAGAGTAAACTGGCAAGAACATCTGTGTCAACATTTTTGTAAAGCCACTTTTAAATCAGCTTTTGTTGTTTAGTCGACGAACATTTTTCTATCTGCAAAATTGTAAAATCAATTCTTTGTTCCAGAATTCAGAACAAATATGGCAAAAGCAGAACAAACCAAAAAGAAGTGCAGACAATACAGCGTGGAATATCTGAAATATGGATTTATTCCAGCACTAAATAACCAACAACTGCCAAAGTGTCTATTATGTGAGAGGGCCTTTTTAAACGAGGCAATGAAACCTTCCATACTACTTGAACATTTGAAAAAAATTCACCCAGATAAAACAGATAAAAGTTTGACATATTTTCAGTCACTTCGTGAAAACTTTCAGAAACGTAAAACAGTCCGTGACATGTTTGTCAACACTTCACAACAAAGCTGTGATGGTTTGCGAGCTTCATACAAAATTTCATTGCTGATAGCTAAATCTGGAAAGTCTCATACAATCGCAGAAAATTTGATTTTGCCAGCTATAAGGGAGTTTGTGAGTACAGTTATGCATAAGTCACCTGAACAAATAATTAAAGCAGTTCCGCTCAGCAATACCTCTGTTCAAAGAAGAATATATGAAATGGCTGAGAATGTTGAAAATACATTGTGCAAGATACTTAGGACAACAGAATTTGCATTGCAGTTGGATGAGTCAACTTTGCCGGGAAACGAATCTTTGCTTCTTGCCTATGTTTGCTTCGTAAAAGATGAAAGCTTGGTTCAAGAGTTGTTATTTGCTAAGCAACTAGTAACGGATACAAAAGGAGAGTCAATATTTCGTGTAGTAGAGAAATTTTTCAAAGAGAAGGACATTCCGCTTACTAACATTCTTGCTTGTGCAACAGACGGGGCACCATCAATGATAGGTTGTTACCGCGGGTTTATCGCTTTCTTAAAAGAAGCTGTACCTGGTATATTTACAATACACTGTAATTCACAGACAACATCTTGTCGCAAAAATCTAAGTGATCGGCTTCACAAATCATTAAATACTGGTATCACAGCGATTAACAAAATTAAGTCCCATGCTTTCAATTCTCGACTATTTCGAGAGCTTTGTACTAAGAATGATGAACAGTTTGAACGTTTGATGATGCACACAGAAGTTAGGTGGCTCTCAAAAGGAAATTGGCTGAGACGCTTTTATGCTCTTTTTGAAACTGTGGTAGAATTCTTCAAAGACTCGCATGCTTCGCTCAGTACAGAACTAACGAATATCAGGCATGACATTGCATATTTGTCAGATTTATTCACAAAGTTTAACGAAATAAATCTACAACTGCAAGGACATGATATTAATCTTATAAAAGTCAAATCTGTCGTCTCCACGTTTCTTGCCAAATTAACGCTATTCAAACGTGATATTGGCCGTCGCGAGTTAATCCAATTTCCCAGCCTCTTAGAGTTGGAAGAGAAAGACAAAATACCAGAGGATAATCTTCAAGTATATTGTGCACATCTAGATATGCTGCATAAAGACATGTCTCAGAGGTTTCAGGATCTTCTTTTGATCACGATTCAAGACTGGATAATAAATCCATTCGTGGACGCGTGCAGTGAGGAACTAGGAAGTGTGGACGAGGAACTGATATCGCTACAAAATGACGTTGAGCTTAAGCCAATGTTCAAGAAATCATATCAAGACTTTTGGTTGCAGAAAGAAATCTCTGAACGCTACCCTGCAGTGTGGGGAAAGGTTAAGATGTTCTGTATTGCTTTTCCAACATCGTATTTAGTAGAGCGTGGTTTCAGCGCGGTTGTCCAACTCCTTTCAAAACAGAGAAACAGACTGCAGATTACTGAACGTGGGGATCTGAGACTCTTTCTAAGTAACTTTCAGCCTGATGTTGAGAAGCTCATATCACTACACCAGGCACATCCATCTCACTGAAGTTAAAAATGAAGAAAGTTTGTTACTAATTGACTTTCGCATACTGTTGTTTGTTTTACAGCATTAAGTAATTAAGTTTTTCTTTTTAAATTAAGTTAATAAATAATCATATCTGTAGCTTTATATTAGAATGTGATAAATTGATCAATTAGTTGTTAAAGATTACTACTCGTCAAAAGTCAAGGGCCATTTAGAAAAACCTTGGTTGAAACCATAAAACAAATCTGATATAAACGTAATTGGTATCAGTCAAAACGGTATTTATTGAATACCAAATTGACATGTCACGTACAGAAATGGAAACACACATTCAAACGCAATGAAGCTGTGAAGTGTGTCACCCACCGTTTCAAAAGTCACACAATAGATATTGGACAAATAGACATTTCAAAATCGGGTATGACCACTGTGGTGGATTTTGATGTTATGAATTGTTGTTAGGTATTATTATTGTAATAAATGAGATTAGCTATGAAGGTCCCTGAATTTACCCAATAGTATTGTGAACTTTTCAGGGTACCTTTCCGCTACCACCCCTTTTATCTCATTCAAAATGTATTTATATTATTATATTAAATGACTTCGTGTTGTGTCTAGGGTTATGAAGGTAGAGTGTAATGTACAATAATCAACAAACATACAAACAAATAGTTTATTATTCACAACAGCACACAGTACTACCACAATAACATACAAACGACACTTTAAAAGGCTATCTTAGTTAAGACTGTGGTTGAAATTTGTGTAAATATAATTTTTACAATTTATTATACTGATTCTAATTTATTTTGAACCAGGACTGACAATAAAAAGTGCAATCAAAAGAATCATTTACATCAGTCAAATAGCACAGTAGATCTTCTGTCCATACATAAAGATATTATTCTAATATACGTATGTAGTCGTATTTTCCTACTTTAAGGTAATACTGGTAGTACCCCAAGGTTGTTGTTTAAAATCACACCCTTTTAGTTGTTTGTTTTCGTTTGTCTCTTGTGGGACTATTAAATATTTGTCCCAGTTTTATTCACTGTCACTTTATAGTCTTTTTAAAGTTCTGTTAGTTGAGCTTCCAGGTGCCGAACATGAACTTAACTTGGCAGTAGAATACAGGTAGAACGTTTCCTCTGCTCGCTTGACAATCTGTTCCCTGTTTGATAGGCAATGGCCACTAGCATGGGCTCGCAGTATGCAGACAGAGTCCTGAATCAATCAGTTTTCAAGCGTTTGGTACCACATTAACGTCAGTACCCAGGACCTCTGAAATGTGAAGGTTATGCATCCTTCTTATTACCTAGCATTCACTAATAGTCCACATTTAAGGACAGGTACATTACAAACAAACGAAAAGGGTCATAGCCTTATACAAACGTATGCCACCATTATCTTTTGATGTGACAATGTACACCAGTATTCCTCTCCCCTAATAGTTACAACGCCTCTGCAATTCCAGCTGTAATCATTTCCTTATAATAGGATAGGTGTTATGCTCCTTTATGACACTCATACATATTCTTGTAGTTTTACACCTCTCTGACAGTCTATCACATGGTGGATCAATCTTTGCCTCATGGTCGCTATAGACCCACTCATGTACAGACATATATTATTATTTCACATTCAATTTTTATATAAAATACATGTTAATAAATGTCAATCTTACCACAATTTCTTCAATGAAATACACAGTGACGATGACTGACACAGTTTCGATCTGTTTTATTGTCCAGGCTGCCTAGAAATTGTATTTGAAAGCACAGCCTGATCTCATCAATCGCTGGTAGAATTTTTTCAAGAAATGGCGTCCCCCCTAACGCTTATTCTGACAATATCGACTCAGTTGGCCAATCACTCTTAATATTACAGTGTAAACAGTCTTTCAAAAAAATATCATTCAAACCTTTCTACGTTACTAGGCTATTTATGTTTATTCAAAGGTCAGCCAATAACATTTCGTCTCACTTCAAATTCCACCCAATCGGATTCACTGTACTATCTTAGCCTATCTGTCACCTACTTTTTCCCCAAAAAATATGCGATCCAATCTAAGCAGATATGACTTGACCTGACAGTATCTCTGATCTCTATGTATTGTTTTATCATTATTTGATTAGTTAAGGGACTATTTAGATAACTAACAACATATTCTTGGTCAGCAAGTCTTCAGGTACACGAATATACGATTTTTAAGGGGCTATGTGGTTTGGTTCAAAATTCTATCTTTTTTTCTATGTTAATTGTTTATATTTTTAAACTACCTCTCGTTCACTCTTTTTCCATGTAATATCAAGCGAAATACGAGAGCTTAGGTCATTCACAATAAGAGCTAAACATGTTTCCATGACCGTAATGTCCATAATTCGAACTTTTTCATCGTATTGGGGAAACCCCTAAGGCAAGGCTTTCCCCTGTGCTGTTGTTGGCTTTTAGTTTGAAATCAATGCGAAACGAATTAGCATTTTCATCTATCTTTGCCCCTCCTCGTTCCACAATGCATTTTAGGCAAATATTTCTTAGAACTTGGAAAAGTGGGTGTTTATGTCAAGGACGAATTTGAAAATTTGGGTACCGTTTTGTTCGGCTATTCGTTAGCAAATAATAATCTGAAGGCGTAGGCGACACCAACCGTTCTAGCAGAAAATTCTTTTGTACTTTCTTATCTTTGCCTTTATGCCCTATACTGTTATATTCTAATTTATATGTTGTATTTAGAAATTCACTACAACCACCGTTTGCAGCAAGGCATTCAAGACAGCGTAGACGCATCGAGTCCACAAGGGTCCGAAGAGTATCCTGAGGAACAGCTTGCCATTCGTGAAGCAGAAATGCAGTCAGCTGTGCAACATCCATTGGCAGGGGGTGATTTGTTGACAATCTTCGACCAAGGACATCCCAGAGGTGCTCAATCGGAGAAAGGTCAGGTGAATGAGCTGGCCACGCCATCCTGATGATCCCATGTTGCTGAATAAACTCATTCACCACACGAGCTCGATCGGGTCGAGCGTTATCATCTTGGAGGATGGCATTACCACCTATGGCCTCCAGAGCAGGCTGAACAAATGGTCACAAGATTTCGTTCTGGTATCTTGGGCCGGTCAAGTTGCCTTGGATGATGTAGAGTGGGGTCCTGCCATGTCTGTAGAAGCCTCCCCAGGCCATGACAGAACCCCTACCATAACGATCCACCTCTCGAATTGTGTCATCAGTAAATCGCTCTCCTGGTCGTCTCCAAACTCGAATCCTGCCATCATTGAATGACACAGTGAAGCGAGATTCATCAGTGAAGAGAACTTGACTCCATTGTTGCCTTGTCCATCGGATGTGCTCGCGACACCAAGCAACACGGGCTCTGCGATGAGCAGGAGTAAGAGGGATTCTGACTGCAGGACGTCGAGCAGCCAGACCAAATTCATGTAAACGTCTGCGAATGGTGCTTTGACTGACATTGACGTTTAGTTTGTCTCAGCTGACATCTTAGAGTGGAACAAGTCACTCTTCGATGGCGCAGGGCTGACAACAAGAGGTACCGGTCATCATGTCTATTGATGCATCTAGGGCGATCTGGCCGGTGGCGATCTTCCACACTTCCTGTGGCCTGAAATCTCTCCAAAATTCTTTGGATATTAGAGTGTGACACTGCAAGCCGTCTAGCAACCTCACGGACAGATAAACCACTTTCAACCCATCGTATAGCCCTCATTCTTTGCAAGGTGTCAAGACTTCTTCTCGGTGGCATGGTTTTTGCAAGTGATGAAACTACCCTAAGTCTGCTGATTGTAAAACAAATTAAGAGTGAACTCTGTTCACGAAAAGTCACCATTGCACGTGGAATGTCAATCAGCACGATTACTTCACCTGTTTGGTTGTACGGAAGTTTGAAAAAACAGATTAAAAATGTGAATTTACGGTCAGCAAACCAAATTGCACGTGATCACCATGGTTGTCGGTGAGTTGTTTTTATGCTTAACGTGCATAGAGGACTGTCAGAGGAAGATATTGCACCCATTTTTACTAAAAACTTCCTTCATTTAATCATTCTATGCGCTTATATAATAGTGTATTGAAAATAATAGGGTGGCCCTTGACTTTTGACGAGTAGTATATTAACAGTTGCTCTTATTTTTCGCTCTTTACATTTTACTTTATGTAATGTGGGGAAATGCAAAGAGGGGGGGGGGGGGCGCTGGGGACATGCCCTGGGAGCCAAGGAGGCGGTGACCCAAAAAAGTTTGGGAAACACTGTCCTAGACGAACTGCCTTCCAAGGCTTACGAGCTTCATCTACCCGGGATTTAACCCATGCCTGGGGTTTGGGTTGATGCTGGCCAGAGCATGGTCCACTCGCCGGTGGGTACTGCGCCTACACTGCAAGGGGTCCCAAACTACTCCCGATAGGCGAAAAACAGTGAAGAATGAGGCAAGAAAGCATTTAACCCATGAAGTGGGGGTGGATTAGTGCAGACCAGAGCATGTACCACTCGCCGGTGGGTTCTGCATCTACACCTATAGGGTTCCACCCACTCCTCAGTCCATTTAGTCTAGCCCCTCACCAAGGACCTGTCCAGCTTGGGTGACCCTGCCAGGAGTCTAGGACATGAAGGAGATGATGACGGCATAAACTGACCTAATAAAGAACTTATTGAGCTGAGGAAAGAGAAGTAGACTTCTTCTTCTTCTGCGTTCAGTTTATAGTCATGCTAAATCTGCAGGCCTGTCGCCAGGACGAAGTCCACAGTCTTTACCAGGTCGGCGCGGCAGCCCCATAGCTTCTGCTGGAGCTCAGCACCCCTTGGCCAGGTCGCACGTCGCGGTTCATCATGGGTTGGACAATTCTGGAGAATGTTTTCTGGGGTCTGGATTCCTGTTCCGCATGGGCATTCATTTGTGTGGGATATCTTGAGGCGATAGAGATGTCCTAGTAATCTGCAGTGGCCGGTTCTCAGGCGGAACATTGTGGTCTGTTGGTATCTGTTTAGATGGTGTATTGGGTCATCTCTGCTGTATATATCCCCTTCCTCCTTCCACTGGTTTTTGTATTTGTTGTGGATTATGGTTTTTGCTTCCCGACACGGCAATGGATGGCTGTATTGTTCCATTTTACTGCCACTTCTTGACAGAGCATCTGCTTTCTCATTACCAGCAATTCCACAATGGGAGGGTAACCACGGAAGGGCAATGGTTGATGACCTTTGGATGATGTTAAGCTCTGATCTGATCTCATTCATCATGTTATCATTTCTGGTGTTTTGTATTGACTCCAGTAATGATCTGCAGTCGGTGAAGATTACTATCTTAGCTGGTGGTTGTTGTTCGGGTCTGGTGAAGACTTTCAGGGCTTGCAGTAGTGCCATAGCTTCTGCCCTGAAATTGGAGGAGATCTTTCCAGTTGGGAAGGCCTTTCGGATGATCTTTCCATTTAAGAATCTTATAAAAATGCCCCCACCACCGTTCTTTACTGCCCCCTCAGCGGATCCATCTGTGTATGCGTGTGTCCACTCCTTCGGGTTGTACTTTTCTTCAATCATTTCTTGGGCCAAAGTTTTTAGTTGTTGAGGGGTCTGGTGGCCTTTCTTTTTTATTTCAGGGACTTCTGTGAAGATAGATATATTTCCATGGCAGTCGTCTGGCTCCTCATAATCAATTAACATTTCAATCTCATTAGGTTGTTTTGGGAGGTCTTCATGGCACCGATGCAGATGTTTGGAGATGTTTATGAAGCTGGTTCTTTTCAGCCTGTTCTTTGTCAAACTATGGAGTTTGGCATGCATTGGATGACTTGGCATTCGTAGAAGCTTCTCACTGTGAATGAATACCTTTTCCTCACGTCTGTCATTCAGAGAGCGGATGTTGGTGTATCTCTCTAGTGTCTGGATTGGAGAAGTCTTCATCCCTCCAGTGATTAATCTAAGGCCTGAATTTTGTACTTTCCCTAGACGTTCTGTGTTTGTTTTAGATGCCGTGGCCCAGGCTGACATGCCATATTCAAGTACGGTACAGGCCTGACTGTGCCTGTGTAGACTTTTTTTTAGTATGTTGGTATTTGCCCCCCAACTTGTGCCAGCCAGTTTCTTCATAATAGAGAGCTTTATTATTGCTCTCTGTTCTACTGCATTTATGTGAGGCTTCCAGGTGAGTCTCTTATCCAACTTGACTCCTAGGTATGTTGGATTTTCTTCGATTGGAAGCTCACTTCCATTTAGTTGCAGTTTGATCGTTTCTTGGCGATTTGACAGAGAGAAGCAGGTTGCTACTGTCTTGGAGAGGTTTATCTGTACTCCCCACTCTGATGTCCATTTACCGATGGTATTTAGCGCTGCTTGCATCCTGAACTTTGCAGTAGGCAAATGTTCAGCAGTACACCAGGCAGCAAAATCGTCAGCATGAAGAGCCCTGGAGATATGCCCGGACAGTTTCTCTGCAATATCATTTATATATATGATAAAAAGTGTGGGGGAGATAACTCCTCCTTGTGGCACACCTTGTTGAAGAGTGACGCGATGGCTCAGTTTCCCGTCAAGTTTTACTCTTGCTGTGCGGTATCGGAGAAAGTCCCGTATCCAGCTGAACATTCTCCCTTCAATTTTGTTGTTGAGCATCTTAAGGAGGAGTCCTTCTTTCCATACCTTATCAAAGGCTTTTGTCAAGTCTACAAAAACAGCCAGAACTTTCTTTTTCTCCTGAAAGGCATTTTCTATTTCCTGTGCTAGATATACCAGCTGGTCTTCGGTGCTGCGGTTTTTCCTGAATGCTGACTGTGTGTTATCAAGCAGATGGTTTTTTTTCCAGATGTTTCATTAATCTTGAGTTCACCATTCTTTCCATTACCTTACCCAAACAGTTCAGAAGGCTAACTGGTCGGTAGCTGGACTTGCTTGTTTTCTCCTTTTGTTTCTTTCTGATGGAAACAATGATTGATTCTCGCCATTGATCTGGGAATTTTCCAGTACTCCATGATTGATTGAAGATTAGGAGGAGCTTGTGCCTGGCTACAGGTCCAAGGTTCTTGATCATATCATTTGTGATACCATCTTTTCCTGGAGCTTTCATGTTCTTTAGTTTTGTTATGGCAGCATTTAGTTCTCTCTAAGTTAGGGATGACGTCATGCAGGTATCTGGGTTTTGGTGCTTCAGTTTTTCTTTTACTTCCTTACGTACTTCTTGGATACGTGCATGTGGAAGTAATGTGGTGCTTTCTTCCTTGTAGAAATCTGCCAGGATGTTTGCTGCCATCTTTCCTGTGTGGTATTTTTTCGTTTTCCTTGATGACAGTCTTGCAGTAGCTGGTTGTTGTTTCTTCATTTAGTACTCTTGTCAGATTCCACAGCTTGCTCGAGTCCTTTTAAATGTTGAGACTGCTGGTCTTCTGGTGCCAGCTCCTTTGGATTTCAGCTTTCTTTTGTTCATTAAAAGCTTGTTTTATGCTGTTGTGTCTCTGGGTGTTCTCTAATGTGGGACTTTGCTCCATAGTTTCCCGTGCTTTATTTAAGTCACTATGGAGTTTTTCCAGATTGTCACTCCAGTATGGTTTGTAGTCTCGTCGTTTACCTCGTGGAATTGACTTCTTTGCTGCTTGGATGATTGCCTCACTGATGATGGAAATGTTTTTATTGATATTATTTGAGTGGGTAATGTTCTGACAGAGGTTATTGACTTGTTCTTTAAAAAATCCCCAGTTTGCTTTTTTGAAATTCCAGCTAGGAGACATATTAATTTGTCCTGCACTTCTTACCTCAGATATCTGTAATGTGACTGGTACATGGTCACTTCCCCCCAGTTGGTTATTTACTGTTCTAGTGGTGAGTCGATGAATGTCATCTGTAGCCATAGCAAGATCTGGTGTGCTCGTTGTTTTCCAAACTCTGGAATAGAAGGTGGGCTTATCCTCTGGTTGGTTTATTACAATTAGTTTATTCTCTACCATCCAATCTTCCACCTCTTCTCCTCTCAGATCTGTTGCTTCATAGCCCCAGCTGGGCGAGTGGCTATTGAAGTCGCCCATAATGAGGTGTCTTGATGCTGCAAGCTTCACTTTGTGTAGCTCCAGAGTTGTGGTTGGAGGGCTGTAGCAGTTTGTGATCATTAAGTCTCCACTGGGCAGCAGTAGTTGGACTGTTATGTATTCAAATTCGTCCTCACCAGTTCTGTGTATCTCTACTGCTGGGATTGAGGTTTTAATCAGCATGAGGATTCCTCCCTTAGTTCTTTTTGCCCTGTCTTGGCGGAAGGATTCGTATCCACGTATGAAGAATCGTTGGGTATCTTTTAGGTGAGTTTCTTGAATGCAGATTATATCAATGTTTTTTTTTCCCTGAGGAATTCTTGTAACTCCGGTTTCTTGTTCCTCACTCCTTTTGCATTCCATTGAGCCACTGTAAGATAGTGGGTTGGTTGGTCAGTTGCTCTACTTTGCCTTCCCCCGACCATTTGGTTGGCAAAGGCACCAGTTGCTTGGGTGGGCCCTTTCGAGGCTAGGGGCCCGGCTCCGCTCCTCCCCGGTTGTAGCTGATAGGAGCGACGCCATGACGTAAGTCGAGATTGTCGCATGACTCCATACTGCAAAAGCGTGTGTGTCCTAATTTTTCCCGGTGTCTGCGCCGTAGCTAACACACTCCGTCTTCGGCAGGCCGGGTTGTGTTTGTTGTTCAGGGTTGTCTCCCATAGCCTTTCCATCTCCCGGTGGTAGCTGCAACGCAGCAGGTTGGTTTGTTTACCGAGGTTTACCTTCCCCGTGGCTAGAGCTTATAGCGGCTCTTACTCGCTTGATGCACCCGTCATAGGACATGTTGGGGATTTCAGTGGGGGTATCAGTGCCACCTGTTACCCCTCCCCGTCCTGCTGGGAGGACATCGCCGTTTGGTCCGCGACTGCTTATTCGTCCAGCAATACTGACTTAATTCGCAGCTGACACACCATATCTGGAGGTCGTTCCACTATCCGCCACCCGTGGACGCGCCTGGTTGGGGTCGGTCGCCCCTTTGCCAGGAGAAGTAGACTGAACTGAAAAACAAAAACTGGAAAAATTTATGTGGTGTGGACACCAAAGCTCTCAAGCTATGAGTAATTCAAACTTTGTCGCCCACTCCGAAAGCACTTAATTCTGACAAGAGGACAACTCGACACACGATAACGGTTACAACTTCCGGACAAAGAGATTGAGAGAGAGAGAGAGAGAGAGAGAGAGAGAGAGAGAGTAGGACTTACAACATGGCATGGGTGAAAGCCACCAACGAAATGCACGAGCACCACCAGAGACAAGGGTTGTGCAGAGAAATTATCGCCTAAGCAAAATTTATGATGACTCGTGGGTTGAAATGCGCCCACAAATAACCTAGACACCAGGCTCATTTTAGTTGACTGAATCGAAATTACCTTGTGTAAGGTATGTAAAGAAGACGATACATTTAGAAAGTTAAGTGCCAGTTCGTTGTTGATGTTGTGATTATTATTGTTATTATTTATTTATTTATGTTAATGTATGTGAACGGTTTCGCTTTCAATGTCTTTCGTAGACGGTGTGTGATTTCCAAATGCTCTACCCTAGGATGCAAATAACAATGGTTGGATGATTTAAAGAAAATTATTATTGCTAACGTTGACTATCATTTTTTAAATATTACACATAGTTAAACGTATAGTTATACTGCAAACATGTTTCCAGATTTAATATGCACCATAATGATGGTCACTGCGGACAGAAGAAACCAGTGGCGCATTTATGATTTTGTTCGGATGGATTATTCGGGTGGGAGGCCCTTATTCGGAAGATCACTTTTAGAAGGTTCCTGCCCCGTTAAGCCATTTAGTTATCTTCTTCTTCTTTGATCCTTCACCGCCGACTGTCAAAGCACTCAGTGGCCATCACGCCTGGTGGCGTCTTTTAGGGCAGCAACAAACTGCTTCCACTTTGTTCGGTCGGCGGTCATCCTTCGTACAGGCCCCAGCGCTGGTTCATTATTTGCATCTCGTCCTCCACAGTTCTCCGCCAAGTTGTTTTTGGTCGGTCTCTCTTTCGCTTTCCTTCTGGGGTCCATAGCATAGCTTTCTTGTGATGGCATCGAGGTCTCTTCTGAGGACGTGGCCAACCCAATTCCAGCGTCTGCCAGCTATGATGGTGTGCATATCCTCTTGGTTACTCCGAGTAAGTAGTTCTTGGTTAGTCATAGTATTCTACCAAAAGATTTGGAGAATTTTCCTTAGGCAGATTGTGTGGTAGGAGGACAGTTTCGACATTTCCTTCTATGTTACTCTCCAGGGGAGCCGCGCTGGTGTAATGGCTTCGGCGTTGTAATGGCGACCAGGTGTTCATGGTTCAAACCCGGGCGTCAGCGTTTGAAGGAATGTTTACGACCGGAAATTTGACTGAATAACCTGAACGGCTCCTGTGATAAACCCTCTGTGGATGGGAAGGAGCGAAGGTCCTGACCGGGTTGGAAGGAAAGTCCTCAGGTTCCTCAGCCTCGCAATGACATGTCATTGGGCCGAAGGGCTGAAAGCCCAAGTGCCGCTGGTTTAAAAAAAAAAAAAAAAAAAAAAGTTACTCTTCAGCAATCCGCACCATAGAGAAGCACAGCAAGTACATAGCTCTCATATAATCTTAATTTGGTGTTTGTGCTGTACTGTAAATTTAGTTATACGTTTTAAATGCTAATAAGCTTATAGTGTAAAAGGAAAAAAAAAACATTTTTTCACACTGGAATTTTGAGCCACCCAGCGCATATTTTTAATGGGGGGTGAAGCAGGTCAACTGTGGTTGACGAAGGGTAATTCCGACATGCTTCGTGTTTCTAGAATATTGTTCGGTTGTAAAACTGACTGTAATATAATTTTTCATTTTCTTTTATACTGTATGTATCAACTTTACAGCAGGCCAGCACTATTGTTTTCATTATTTTTATATAGTGCACTAGTCTTAAGGGCATGAATGCCCACAAAACATTAAAAAATTCAATAAATATATGTCATATAAATGACTGCTGAACACTAAAATTACACGCCTTTCTTACATACGAATATGCATATTTTATCTTCATGAGACTGCTTGCAACAAGTGGAAAAAAAACATTTGCAAACCCCGCACATCAATGAATCTTTAATGGAAATACGAAACTTAGGTAAAGGGGTAACAGTCCACTGAAGCAAAAGTGATAATTTTTTTTTAAGAACAAAGTATCCCGTTCCTCGATGGGGTAGAATGTAGATATAAAAAAAAAGGTTATCCCATAGACAATACTGCCGCGGGGGGGGGGGGCGGGGGGTGTTAGAGACTTCACCATACTAGGGGTCCAGCATCGAGAAGTGGGATGATCAATTACCTTCCTCGTTGTCGTTTTCTCCCCTAACTCAAGTTATCGACACGCTTCAGTGTACCCAGCATCTTTGCCGCGACATCACTTTGTCAATGGGACGCTCAGTTAGGATATTCAGTGTAATAAATTCAAGACAATATAGTAACTTCTCTTCCCCCCCCTCCCCCGCCCTCCACTCAGTCCAGATAGAGTAAATCAAAACCAAAATTGTGCATGTGTATGTGACCTCCCCTTTCCAAGAAACAAACAGACAATAAAAAAACAAACAAACAAACAAACGAAAAAAAGAAAAATAAAGCCTCTCATAACTGCACTGTTGTTAACAAGGTGAAAAGGAGTGAGAAAGCCCAGGGGTCTGAGATTACACCGTCCACCAATTATCTGAATCATCCACACTAGCACCCCATCATACTACCCCTTATTCTCACACCATCATTGATCCTTATATATCAGTTTTAGTTCTTGCTATATGTTGCTTTACTATATTGTGCAGTTCTCTAGGTCTATCTATTCTCAACACCTTTTCCACAGTTATGGATGAATTGCATGCCCGCAAATGATCTAATATTGGTTTTCTCTGTTGATCAAACTTTCTACATTTTAGTAGGAAATGCGCTATATTATTTTTTTCTAGACACCCTGCACAGTAAGGTTCTTCTATTCTAAAATAGCCCATTCATAGTTGCAGTCTAAGAAGTTTCTTATTGCTAAGAATTTGTAGTTCTCTAGATACCTGACACGTTCTTGTTGGAGTCATGAACAATTTATATGCATGTCTGCCCTTCATACTTCCATCCCATTCTACTGTCCAGTTCTCAACTATTTTTCTTTTAATCTCTGCTTTACTATTCTCCACATTTCTATTACTTCTACTTTTCTTAGCTTCTTTATCCGCCTTTTCATTTCCTTCTATGCCAACATGTGAAGGTATCCAGGCAATTAGAACGGAACATCCTCTGGAGCACAGGTAAGTATTTTCCAGTAATATCTCTTCTGCTATATCATCAGGTCTACCGAATTCTCGTTAAGTTTCTTATAGCATGAACAGCCGAAAGTTAGTCTGTCAATATTGTCTATTTATGAGGAGGGTTGTTAGAGAAGATTTTCAGAGCTTTCAGAATTGCAACCATCGTTGCTGTGAAAATAGATGTATTATCTGTTATACTATATACTTTCAGCATTTGCCACATGGAAACATGACAGACATTTTATTTCCAACATGTGACGCACATCAGGGAGTGTTTTCTCTTATTTTTATAGTTTTATGTTCTCTACTTAATTCTTACTTTCTTTCCCGTTTATTTATCGTTTGTCTGTTCCTGACGAAGGCCTTGTGGCCGCAACGTAGGTTTTTTTCTTGTCCTTTCTTCCAGTAAGACGTATCACTATTTGTGTTTTTTTTTTTATTCTACACATAGAAACAAAAATGATAAGGGGATAGCAGTATCATACATGAAAATATAATAAGTATAACATATTCTTGGAACATGACTAGTGCGAGTAAGCGTAAGAAGAGTAAACATAACGAAAAGTATTACTGCCGAGGACACAATAGTGACAGTGGGGAGATATTCTTACATACGGACGATACTAATTATTCGTAAACGTATGATTTAATGCATGCAAGCCAAAGCGGGGGGAAAGCATTCATCAAAGGTGGAAAAAAATTGTCTGTCATAGTGTATAATCAAAATAAAAGACATACAATTTTTTAGACCCATAACATTAAAAGCCAACCTTCCTGTAGAGGTGGCACTTGACCTATCTGAAAAGAACTTCCTACAAATGTTCCTTGTGAGCAAAAGTAATCGAACTAAAATTTATCTTACCAATATTTAGTAATGTGAAATATCGATACCTGAATGGGGACCTCTCTGGTGGAACTTTGTTTTTTTTTTTATAACGCCATCTTGAATGTGTTAAATATTTGCGAGGCACTTTTATTTACTATACACAGCTTTATTTCAGGCTAAAGCAAAGTGTATTTTTTGTGCACCACTTTTCTTATTTTGCTTCATGAGCTGTTAACTGGTGAGCATTATAATAAATGCTGATTCTTGTTGTGAGTGCAAATGCATATTTTTTTTTCGCATGGGGGTAGGAATTAGAATTGTGTCGTTTAGTTCCCGGGGTTCTCAGAGGAGACAAAGAAAAGAATATGACTTGCTCCCTCGGGCTTATGGTAAGAGGTGACTAATCTGAGAATGTGCATGGGGCTGAGAACTAAATTATGTAAAACATTTCTAGAGAAACCATCGCTGGCGCAGTATTCCTGCAAGGGGACCGGCTGCTGTGACTCCATACACCATAAAAGAGTGAAAAGGGAAATAAGCCTAATGCTGATTACACTGACAAACAACATTTTTCTTTCTTATATAAGAATAAGTGTTCTTAGGTCAGTTTCTTGCGCGGATTTCAGATTTGAAATCCGTTTATCTCTATCACGTCGGGTTCTTAAGATATTTGTGAATAAATATATTTTTGGGAAACCGTTATTTGCTCCGTTTCATTTTTACTATATAACTTATTAAAAATTAATAAAATGCAAAATAATTCTACTTTTTATACTGCTAAAAGATGCATGACATATGTTACGCTATTTTTCAAATAGTTACTGTATTTTGAAATAATTCTGAGCGAAATATGGCTTCTAGAAGTTGTAGAAATTCGGCTGATCTGTTCTGTTACGTGTGCGGATATTTTACCGATCGTGTTCACCAGAAAAACTTTACACCATTACTAAAGAAAGCATATGAACTTTATTTCGATTCGAAAGTTGATGATGCAAATAAATCTTGGAAGCCAAATGCAGTTTGTTCGACTTGTGCAAATACATTGGCAGGTTGGTTACGAAAATCGCCGAAGCATAAGTCGATGCCTTTTGGAGTGCCAGTAATATGGCGTGAACCGACAAATCACGCTACTGATTGTTACTTCTGCTTGACAAATATCCATGGTTTCACTTTTAAAACTAGAAAGTCTGTGGTTTATCCAAATATTGAATCGGTTTCGAAACCAGTGCCTCATGATCCAATCACGTGTCCGATCCCAGTTCCACCAGAACAATATCCGTTGGACGTGAATGAACCATCAGAAAGTGATAGTTTACCTGCTTTAGAAACTAATTCTGACTCGGATTATATACCGGTGAATGATGGTGTTCACTTAATTAACCATTCAGAACTTTCAGATCTAATACGTGATCTCGCTCTTACCAAAGGACAAGCGGAATTACTCGGTTCGCGACTCAAAGAATGGAATCTTTTAGCGCCCAATACTCCGATATCTAAATTTCGTCATAGACACAGAGAACTTGTTCAATACTTTGAGATGGATGATGACATTTGCTATTGCAAAGATGTAAACGGTCTAATGGTGCACCTCGGTCATGAGCACATAGTCAACGAATGGCGACTTTTCATCGACTCTTCCAAGACTAGTCTAAAAGCCGTGTTATTGCATAACGGAAATTTATTTTCATCAATTCCAGTCGCCTACTCTGTTCATATGAAAGAAACTTATGACAATATGGCTATACTTTTGGCAAAAATAAAGTACAATGACTACCAATGGCGGATTTGTGGAGACCTAAAGGTCATTGCAATTCTCACGGGCATGCAGACTGGGTATACTAAATTTTGTTGCTTCCTATGTGAATGGGACAGCCGCAACAGACAGGAACATTATGCAAGAAAGGTGTGGCCTATCAGGGATCGTATGCAGCTCGGGCATAAAAATGTAATACACGTGCCATTAGTTAACAAAGACAGCATCATTTTACCACCGTTACATATAAAGTTGGGGCTCATGAAGAATTTCGTAAAAGCGTTAGATAAAACGAGCAAAGCTTTCACTTATCTTCGAGAAAAGTTTCCACAAGTTAGCGATGCAAAGATAAAGGAAGGTATCTTTGTAGGACCTCAGATTAGGAAAGTTATTGCAGACAAACAATTCGAGAACTTGTTACATGGTAGTGAACTTCGCGCATGGATGGCATTCAAATCGATCGTCGATAACTTTCTGGGAAATCACAAATCTGTCGACTATGTGCATATTGTTAAGCAGTGCATAGATGCATACAGAATTATGGGCTGTAACATGTCCCTCAAAATCCATTTGCTCGATTCGCATCTTGACTTTTTCCCTGACAACCTTGGCGAAGTCAGCGATGAACATGGAGAACGATTCCATCAAGATATCGCCGTAATGGAGTCACGTTATCAAGGACGGTGGAGTGTGACCATGCTTGCCGATTATTGTTGGATGCTTCATCGCGATGTACCACATGCCATTCACCGACGAAAGTCGACTGCAAAGAAATTCAAGCCTACATAACTGTTATACTTCTTGTACAAATGATGTTGTAATACTGTATGCGTTGTTAAAAAACTTCAATTGCGTATTTCTAGAGATCCCGACCTGATAGAGAAAAACGGTTTGCAGATTTAAAAACAGCGCATTAAAATTGACCAGAAAAACATAGAAATGTTAGAGAAAGAAAAAAAAAAATTTTTTTTGTTAGCCAGTGTTATTAGAATTTACACACGGTGCAGACTGCAAAGTTGAAAGTGGCAAATTACATTAGTCGTGTAAGAAGATAGCTCAGAATTTCAGCCAGTTAAGACTAGTAATTAAGACTACTAATATCTACTAGTATTCTAAATTCTGGTCTTTTGGTGTAGACTATTTACATATCTACTTCAACTCTTCCAGTAGGCCTACTAAACACACATTGTTGTTTGGCCCAAATAAAAATGGCCACCCAAGTTTGTGTTCACAGTGGTCTTTTCGGATACAATATTATTTTATGTTCATGAATACTGATTTTAGCCTATAGGAAGGCTGACAAAACATAGGTTGAAATGAACAAAATGTTCTTTGATGCCACTATCACTATTTTTCTGCCTGTATCATTAGGGTTACGATTAAGTTTATGGTTAGGTTTAGTATTCCTAACCCTTCATTAGGCCTACTGAGTCTCTGAATGTTTTCTTCTTGAGGCCATATCAAACACACTGCTCACTGTTCTTCATTTCAAGGAAAAATAATGCAAAAAAAGCTAGGCCTGCTAGGTTCTGGAAATGCTCCCCAAGTAAATATCCAAAGAAAGCTTCCAACATGTCACAAGACAGAAATAATATAATTAGTTTGGGTTAACATACAGCACCGTGGGTGGCGTCCTCTATTTCGCCTGAATCAATATCTACCCGCATCGTTGGGGGTTAGGATTAGAGTTGGGTTTAGTTTTAGAAATGCCTAACCCAACACAAAAACTCCAATCCTATAGACTTTGTGTTCTATTTGGCATTTCTAAAATCTAAACCCAACTCTAATCCTAATGAAATGGCTGACTATGCGGGCTAGATTTTTTGCACGTCATCTCTATTACGTCTGCACACATAACTAGCCATGTACCGTTAGCATAAGCACATCTGACGTTTTGCGTATGCGAAAATGCAGCGCATATTGTTGTTTCTGGTTTCATCATCAACGGTTAGAATGCACATAAACAAAGATGTTGCCTACCATTAATCCTAACACATTTCCCTTTCCCACCTTATTGATACATTATAAAGCTGAGGGGAAAAAACCGCAAAACAACATCGTATGTTTAAAAAATACGAACAATAAACTTCCAACTTACCCATTATCAATCCCTAATCGAATCCTTCTTAACTCTTTAAGTCCCAATCGACTTTATATATCCTCAGCGGTTAGACGCGCTTGGCCCAATCAACTTTATAAAGCGTTTAGTATATGTGCCTCTGTTTGAGACTGTTTCTAATTATAACTACCCACAAACCACCCAAAACGTCATTTCCGACTGCAAGTACATTCTTTTAAATATCGCATGTGTTTAAGAGTGAACGTGTTTCTGTTTTGAGATATTTATTTAAAAATGCACCGGGGTGGCCATTTTTGCTTGGGCCAAACCAACTTTTTTGCTTGGGACTGAAAGAGTTAAGAATAGACATTTGGGCTAAAGGCAACACCCAACCCACGGTGCTTCATTTCAACCTTAGTTTATCATGAAACCGTCAGGAAATAATTATTTTATCAGAATGCAAGTGCAGGCTACTAACCTGTAAAAAGCAGTGAATATTGAAATGCACCAAGAGAGAACAGAAAATATTTGCACAGTTATATCATGTCTAGGCGCAGATTCTTCTTTTGGTTTATGATAGGCCAAAAGGACATTGTTTGGACTGGTGTAATCTACCTGTGCATCCTGTGAATTCAGAGCTTGATCATTGACATTTTTTTTAGCTGGCGCTGCAGTGAACACTGACTATTGTCTTTTCCCACATATTCCACAAGATGTCTTGCCCCAGTCATTCGTCCCACTTCTTTTCCTTTCATGGACTGTTTATGTGTTTTTGGTGGACCATCTGGAATCAGCTGCTCATTTTCATTTATGAAACTTTCATTTTAAGACTTTGTTTAAAATCTTGAAGTGCGAGTTTCTTTTCTTTTTTTTTTGTTTCGCCTACCTAACACGCTGTATAGAATGCAAGTACTATATTCAAATGAAAATTATTATTCAGTCAAGTTCTGATTTGAAATGTGTATATTACTGAACAATCACCTCTTAAGCTGTATGATGTGACAACCAGCGAGATGGATGCGCCTTAACCTCTTCCATCCGCACTGCCTTGTGGGTTTGACGTTTTCAGTTAAAGGCTAGTGGAGATAACCGTACACAAACCAACAGAAAGTAACGCAAACCTACCGTCGTATTATCCCTTGTATAATCATGAATCAAAACAACTTCCTAGTAAAAGACAATTGTGTTAAGGGGGATTCCAGAGGAATCACCTCGTCTGGTAGGGAGCATTATGTGCTACAGGTGATACCCGATCGTCATCAAGCTACTGTTAGCAAAATTAGAATTAAACATAGGAACTTAGAATGTCAGGACACTAATGCAGACTGGAAAATTAGATAACATCAAGGTGGAAATGGAAAGAATGAATGTAAATGTATTAGGGCTATGTGAAATGTGATATACCGGAACAGGTGAAATGTACTCTGACAACTACAAAATAATTTATTCTGGAAGAAATAAACATGAAAGAGGAGTAGGCATAATATTAGATATAGAAAGTTCAAGAACAGTAAAGGGATTTTGGGCAATATCAGATCAAGTCCTGTTAGTTAACACTCTTCAGACCGGATATATTAAAAAATCGTTCCAAACGGAACGATGACTTTTGAAGTAAAAAAAGCACTTTTATTTTTTAATTTTGACTTCAAATCTATGTTTTATATTAAGAATACATGTTAAAAATTATATTTGTGCTAAAACATATACAGCTTTCACTTATTTTGACTTTGAAATTACACGCAGAAAAACGTAAACACCGAATTTGTCCGTCCGCCATTTTGGATTTTTTCCGATCAACTCGACTTAACAGGTCATAAACAAAATGCAGTCTGAAAATGACTACAATGCATCTAGTGATGTAGATTCCTGTTTTGATGATTATTCAGAGGACTTGGAAACGTCTGATGAGTTGGATGGCGAAAATACAGCTCAGAACAACTCAGATCACCAGCCGTACATGTAAAGGTAATGTTACTTCATTAACGAAATGACAGCTGATTTTGAAAAGTAGTAAAACAGTCGATTTAGTGGGCTATTGTAGTCAGTATAGCTGCTTTCTGTTTGTTTTTGAAAAAAAGAAACAAATATTTCACCTTTCAAACAGTTAACAAAGAACTCATGGCACCAGGAAATAAATATAAAGTGGATCTGACGTAACTTCTGAATCAGCTGATTTTTCTGACCTCATTCGCCCTGTGTCTCTGCTTTTAAAAATTATTATTTACATCATATGACTTTATGATTGACAGTATTCCTTTGTACGGAAAATGTAATGTGTGTCAATTTTCCTGTGTACACAAAACTGTAACTTTGAATTGTATTGTTGATCTGTAAAGATTAATTTTAAATTGTTCTTCTTGCAGATGTTTTGGTTATGATGGACTTGATGAAGGCCCACCTTCCAACCCTCCACCTTTTTCACCTGAGAGGGTTCCAGTCTGCAACTGTCAGAGGTAAGCACCAGAGAAAATACAAAGCAGTTTTTGAGACCCATTGACTTCTTCAAACTGTAATTTTATGAAAGAATATAAGAAAATATATATATAAGAAAAGGGTGTTTTCTTTTTGACAGTATATTAGAGACAAGCCAACAAAATGGGGGATGAAATTATGGGTTCTTGCTGATGCTGTTAGTGGATATACTTTGATGTTTATTTAGGTAGGATCACTGCAAATGGACCATTTGGTTTAGCTTATACTGTAGTTAGTTATGAAAGTAGTGGACAAGAGTGACCAGCCAATTAACAAGTACAATGTTTTGAGAAAGACCAATAAATATTGGATAACTCTTTTTTTCATTTTCTGGATATTGCTATGGTAGATGCTTACATTTTATTTCAAGACTAGCAGAAAAAACACCTAGATGTGGAAGACCAGCTAGATATGGTCAGCTAGATTTTACAGAAGAACTAATCCGGAATTGGGGAACATAAGTTTGTATGATGCACTACTCGCTTCAAAGCCACCAGTTTTTTCTCGGCACACCATGGACCCCAAGTGTACAGAGACAAAAAGAAGTTGTAAGCTTTGATATCAGATTGTAAAGATTGAAAGAAAAATAAAAAGTTAAAAGTAAAGTTTGTGATATTTTTTTAAAATGTTTTCATGCAGGTAGGAATGTCAGAATACCACAAGCCTTAGTAGGAAATATATAAAGATGTGTTGAGTCTATATTATGTCACCCTCATAACTGATTTTACTTATGTGTTAGTGATCATACAGTGTTACACTAGAAATATGTCTACTGAAGTCATATTTCATTATTTTAGCTAAGATGTTGCAGCTGCCTAAAATAACTGTAATGTATTCAGTGGAAGATTTAAAAAAAATTTTTTTTTTTTGGGAAAAGCATAGTTATGTAACATTTCAAAAATTTGCATAATTTTATTATTTAATGTGGAATTGTTTTGGAAATGTAACATATAATGCAGAAATGGTCAGACTACAATAAAATATGACTGTTGTTAATTGTTCTGATAATACTTTATTTTTTCTTCTTTGTGAAATATCATGTTTATAATTTTTGTGTATTTTTCCTGTTGACTTTCCTTCAATTTCTTAAAACTCACATCAATATAAATTTTTAAAATATTAATTTTACATCTAATTATGGTAGTCTGTTCAATTACAAACAATTTGATGTATAACACTCTTGGGTAGACTTCAAATTATAATGTATCAAGGAACATTAGAAGTCAGATATGTCAGAGTATGAGAAAATGATACAAAATATCAGGTCTGAAGAGAGTTAAACTGAGTGGCAGACCAATTGATATCAATTTTATACAAATATATATGCATCGAGGCATATCTGGAGTCATCCTAATATGACCACCAGCTATGCACAATGCTACAATATATGTACGTAGAAGTGAACCTATGTCTGTGAGGCTAATTACATCCTCATTGACTCTTGAAATCATCCACACACTTCCAGGGATTCCCCCTGTGGTGAATCTTGTTGAGAACCAAGCATTGCACACTAAGCTTGGAGAAGTCACTTGAGCCCCAATCGTAATTCTTTGACTTGGTTGACTGCATGCAGAAAGATCTTACAATGGACCCAGTGATAGGCAGGGAAGCTGAGAAGTGGCTCTGTGCAGGTCGTGACAATTCCTTGGGAGAGCCCTGAACCAGAGTACAGTATTTTAGCTCTGCACATTTGGAGAGCCCAAGTGGATGGCGGGGAATGCACAGTATGCCACACACTTCTTCCTCCTAGTCCTAGCTTGGGACAAGATGTGACGATGCTTTAAATGCAAATCAAGCTGGAGAAGCTCATGACTTCAACTCGACACGTTTTGGAATGGCAGAAAAGCCATATGAAAAGCCTAGGTCTACAGTGTAGATAATACCAAGGAGTCTTCAACTTGGTATTGACTGCTAAAGAGCGAGAAGCTCAGCGGCCCTAGTTAAACAACAACAACAATAATACAAATATATGCCCCAACAGCAGATAGTACAGAAGAAAAAATAGACACATTTTACAATGAACTTGATATGGCAATGACTCAGTGTAAATTTAATGAGACAACTGTTATACTTGGAGACTTCAATGCAAAGTTTGGAAATAAAAAAAGTTGGTGATGTGACTGGTGATTATGGCCTGGGAGGAAGAACTGAGAGAGGTGACAGACTGATAGAGTGGGCAAGAACGCATGATATGATAGTAGGAAACACCTGGTTTAAGCAGCATCTTAGACGCCTTTGGACGTGGAAAAGTCCAGGGAACAATGTTCATAATCAGATTGAGTATGATCGGAAACTCTATACAGAGCAATACAACAGGAGGCAATCTGATTATCAGAAGTGGTCCCCCCGTCAAACAAGTGTTTTGGCCCCTTAATCTCCTTTACACTAAGGGGGGGGCGGGGCGGGCCCACTTAGGTCATAACTCTTAAGTGTCAGCCTTCTGTTATCTACTGCAGAGAATAGAACCCACTCCACCGTTGTTGCAGTTTTCAAATTCACACCTATTTTCTGCCAGCTGGAGGCAATTTTGAAAGTAACCCCTATGTTGAAAACAAATTACTGTCTCGAGTTCGATAGCCCATTGCGGTTGTTCCACAGCCAGCAGGATGCCTTTTCTGCAGTTTTGCTGAACCTCTTAAGTGCCCTTGTTCTTGACTGTCCCCTCAACCCCAACAGTTTCAGTAGATCATACACTGAGACAGCCGCGAGACCTCTTGCACCCACCTCAACAGCCATGACCCTTGCAGTGAACCCATTGCATCTCAAGTCTGCGACCAGATCATTATACTTGGCCATTTTGAACGAGTGTTGCTTGTCCAATCTGGATTCAAATGGCGCGGTCAGCTCAATCATTATAGTCTGGTGCGATGGTGAGGAATGCAGCACTATATCTGGCCACCTTCGCGATCTTCTGCACTATATCTGGCAATCTTCTACATGACTACATACTAATATGCAGGAGATTTAGAAACAATTTGAAATCTGTGAAAACTAGGCCAGGAGCAGACTGCAACAGGGATCATGTACCAGTAATGGGAAAACTTAGAATAAAATTGAAGAAAGTAAAGCGAGCTTCAAACAACATCAAGTTAAACTTAGCCTTACTTAAATCAGATAAGGAAATGAGTGAAAGATACAACATTACAATACAGAATAGGTACAATGCAATTGAAAAAAATACAGAGAATAGATGAACAGTGAGACATGCTAAAGGAATCAAAACATCAAAAGAAATCATACCAGTGTCATGTTTTGGTCTGTCTTACACCACGGTCATATTTACCGCACGCAATACTATAGGAAAACGGACCGATATAAGAACCAATGAAAACGCTCCTTTTTCTAGTGTGTATAAGGAAACCTTTTTAGGCGTAACATAGAGGCCCATTTTGTGTAAATGAAAGTACGAGGTTATTTAATTTCTTAAAGATTAAAGAGGTTTAAAAGGAAAGGTATAGATAGTTTAACAACGGGGATGTTACTTAAGAGGTAGGTGCAAAGACTTCCTCGAATAGTAGTTCATTTAAAGAGAAAAATCGTTTAAATTGACATCTATACATCAGGGTAGTCCCAAATTTAGTTAGTTAAAGTCTGCATAGATTTAAATGCATTTTGCTAACTAAACAATTATTAGATAGAATGGGAGAGATAAATTCACAGTATAATTCTAATTTTAAATGATCAAAATTGGTTCAGAATTAAGAGAGATAATAAATATTTAAAATTTTGCACATTGAATAAGCAGGCAAAAGATGCCTTGTTTTTAGATTCCTAACACCAGTCTTTGGCCGTGTTCTCCGATACGGGGGAGCGACGGTATAAAAGTCCTTGAACTTGGTTGATTTGGAGCCACAACTTTTTAAAACACTAAGCGTTACAGAAGAGAGCGGCAAAAGTGTGCTGTCAAATACTTTGCCACTGCATATGCGTAGCAGACCTAAATACCTTTTGACAGCCTGTTACAGCTTATGTGTATTGCCTTAGGGTAAGAAAGAATATATATATGTATATAATTGTGTAATTTTCTTGTGATTAATCCACTGGTGTGTTCGTAAGTGTGTTGAGCGTGTTAAGAAAAAACTTACAGGACGATTGTATTGCCATCTGAAAGCAAGCCTGTGTTGACTTTTAGAGACGAAAGCCAGCATTGGGAAATGTGTAGAATATTTGAGAATTATGGCAAAAATACGACTGTAGGTTTAATAATGTATTTGAAGGAGTATTTCCTAAAGGAAAGACACACTGATCAGGATCATGAGAAAGGATCACAGAAGTTGTTAAACATGTATTAATCAAGGTGTCACTTAATAGTTTATACTAAACCAAATCATTGTATGGAAGCAGATCATGGACAAATGGATCTAACGTAGGATTTATAAGGAAAGTGTAATCACATTGAACTGGCTTTGAGTGCTACTGAGGTAAATTGTCCTGTGCAACTGTTAGCACCATGTCTGAAACTGTTTGTTACGTCCATTGTGTGTGTGGATAGCATAGTGCTGGACCATACAAGGGTTGTGATTATTTATATTACAGGTTTTATCCTGCAACTACTAAGATTGTACGAGACATTCACTTCTGTGGGACTGTGGTGCAAACGTTCTCAATATATCTAGAACTAGACAACCTATGTTTCCCAGCCTGGAGATCCAGACCTTTTGTGATCCTGGCTATAGTGGATGATTCTCACTTTTGGAGATAAGTGGTAACACCATACCACGAGTCAGCCTATCCAGCAACTTAATAATAAGAAATAAATTACTAATAACAACAAAAACAGTTTGAGTGATGACTCATGAAGGACTTTATTAAACTAAGAATTAACTTCACAGTCCAGCGAAAGTGATAACTATATATATATATTAATGTGAAATGAATAATTAATATTGGAAATATAACTTTATCATATTTAACTAGTGTGGAAATGGACATTCCATGTTTATTTATTTTATCTTGTAAAAACATTTGAATTCTTTATCATTTTCCTAACCGAAAAGAGAAACGGTATAGGATCAATAAATTGTAAATAGATATATAATCAGTCTTACTTAATTATTTAAATTGAGTTAAGGTTCTGTTGGTTATATATATATCTATTACATATTTAATTAACTAATTAATCCCCTAGCAGAGTCAATACAAAACTAATATCCATTATTCAAGGGAGGATCTTGAGAGGTAGCACTTAGACCTTCAGTAACAAACACTATCATCATACTTGAAGGTTTATACAGCTTGACCCTACCTTTGATTGTCGATACACCCTTGCTCTTTTCAGAGAAGGGGGTATTTCTCATAAGACCAGTCTCTTATCTGGCACTATCCTGGTATCATCTGATACATCGTTTTGTCCAGGATATCTTTCATTTAATAACATCTGAACCTCTCGCGACAACCAGAAATGAAGAGGAACGCAAAGAAGAAGTGGATGACAGATGAAATTTTAAAACTGATGGATGCAAGAAGGAGGAAGAAGCAAGACAAAGAAGAATATGACAGACTAAATAAGGAAATAGTAAACAAATGTAAAACAGCAAAAGAAGCATGGCTAAGCCAGTAAATTAATATGAAACAAATATAAAGGTATGTTATCAGGCACTCGCAGGAAATAAAGAAGTAGAACACCAGACAACAGAAAAACAACAGACATGAGTGGCTTACCCAGGATTTGAACACTGGACCTTCCGTGCGACAACCCCGCCTAGCCATGCAAGCGAATCACACTATCCGCCCTGCCATCTATGCATCATCAAAAATGATGTTTCAATGGCAGGTCAACAGTGCGAACCACAATACACGACACCAGAAGTCCGCCATGGGCAGTTCAGCCTATTAATGACGCAATCACTTCTGTTGTATTTCTATCAAGCAGTATAGGCCGAATCCAACAAGACAAGGACCTTAATACTGTGTCCAGTAAATGATAGTAGACTAGAACAGTGAGAACAGGATAGTGGGTAGGTTTGGTATTGTATAAACATTTATTACACATAAAGGAGGGAAACCTGAGGCCTGTAAACAGTAAATTAATATGAAACAAATATAAAGGTATGTTATCAGGCACTCACAGGAAATAAAGAAGTAGAACACCAGACAACAGAAAAACAACAGACATGAGTGGCTTACCCAGGATTTGAACACTGGACCTTCCGTGCGACAACCCCGCCTAGCCATGCAAGCGAATCACACTATCCGCCCTGCCATCTATGCATCATCAAAAATGATGTTTCAATGGCAGGTCAACAGTGCGAACCACAATACACGACACCAGAAGTCCGCCATGGGCAGTTCAGCCTATTAATGACACAATCACTTCTGTTGTATTTCTATCAAGCAGTATAGGCCGAATCCAACAAGACAAGGACCTTAATACTGTGTCCAGTAAATGATAGTAGACTAGAACAGTGAGAACAGGATAGTGGGTAGGTTTGGTATTGTATAAACATTTATTACACATAAAGGAGGGAAACCCGAGGCCTGTAAACAGTAAATTAATATGAAACAAATATAAAGGTATGTTATCAGGCACTCGCAGGAAATAAAGAAGTAGAACACCAGACAACAGAAAAACAACAGACATGAGTGGCTTACCCAGGATTTGAACATGTCTGTTGTTTTTCTGTTGTCTGGTGTTCTACTTCTTTATTTCCTGCGAGTGCCTGATAACATACCTTTATATTTGTTTCATATTAATTTACTGTTTACAGGCCTCGGGTTTCCCTCCTTTATGTGTAATAAATTTTTATACAATACCAAACTTACCCACTATCCTGTTCTCACTGTTCTAGTCTACTATCATTTACTGGACACAGTATTAAGGTCCTTGTCTTGTTGGATTCGGCCTATACTGCTTGATAGAAATACAACAGAAGTGATTGCGTCATTAATAGGCTGAACTGCCCATGGCGGACTTCTGGTGTCGTGTATTGTGGTTCGCACTGTTGACCTGCCATTGAAACATCATTTTTGATGATGCGTAGATGGCAGGGCGGATAGTGTGATTCGCTTGCATGGCTAGGCGGGGTTGTCGCACGGAAGGTCCAGTGTTCAAATCCTGGGTAAGCCACTCATGTCTGTTGTTTTTCTGTTGTCTGGTGTTCTACTTCTTAATTTCCTGCGAGTGCCTGATAACTTACTTACTTACTTACTTAGTCGTTCCCCTTCTACCGTGAGGTGTAGAGGTTTGGAAGAGAGAGCGCCAGACTATTCTATCGGCTGTCTTCCTCCTGGCCTGGTTCCATTCTAGTCCTCGGTCCTTCAAAGATTGTCTAATGTTGTCCTCCCAGCGGACTCTGGGTCGTCCTCGGGGTCTGGATCCTTGGCTCTTTGTTTCCCATGCTTGTCGTGGTAGCCGATCTTCTCCCATTCTGCAGACATGGCCAAACCATCTTAGTTGGGACTGTTCTACTTGGGTCTGTAGGGGGTGGCATTTTAGGCCTTGACGTATCGTCTGGTTGCGTACCATGTCTCTTCTTGTTACTTCAACCACCTTCCTCAGATACCTCATTTCTGAGGTTTGGATCTGGCTGTTATGGGTTGTAGTCATTGCCCATGACTCGCATCCATATGTCAAGACTGGGACATAGGTGGAGCGGTATACAGCCATCTTCGTTTTCTTACCAACCTCTCTCTTGCTGAGGAATCCTCGATTTATGGCCTGAAAAAGTCTCCCAGCTGCTGCTTTTCGAGTGGCCAACTCTTCTTTGATGCCTCCCTTTCGGTCTATAATAGCTCCGAGGTATTTAAAGTGGTCAACCTGCTCCAGGACCTGTTCTCCCAGCTTAATCTGATGTCTTCTTTCTTCTCGTGATATCACCATGGATTTTGTTTTAGAGCTGCTTATGACCATCCCTCTCTTCTCCAGCTCTTCCTTCCAGACTTGCAGGTTGGATTGGAGATGTGCCTCTGATTTAGCAATCAGGGCAACATCATCAGCAAATGCCAGCTCTGAAATATAGACCTGTCTCATCTTCCAGTACCCCACTGAATACTTTCTTGTTCTCTCCTTACATGCCTTGATGACATCGTCCATAAGGAGTATGAAGAGGTAAGGTGATAGGATATCACCTTGTCTTACACCAGTGGTGGTCCTGAACTCTTCTGACTTATGGTTTGCTGTCCTCACATAATTTCTGCAAGACTTGTAGAAGCTCTGTATAGCATGAATCAGAGGTGCCTGATAACATACCTTTATATTTGTTTCATATTAATTTACTGTTTACAGGCCTCGGGTTTCCCTCTATGTGTAATAAATGGCTAAACCAGAAGTGCAGAGAGCTTGAAGTGTAGAACTGAAAAGACACAAAATCAATGTACAAGTTAATAAATGAGTTAACAGGCAGCAGGACACAAACAGTCACTGACTGTTTGAAATCAAAAGAAGGAACATTGTTAATGGGTCATGAGAACATGATAGAAAGGTGGACATCAAGGGGCTGTATGATGATGAAAGACCAGATTTGAATGACCAGGACAGTTGTGAAGAACCTTCTATACTTGAGGTAGAGGATGCCGTGCGCTACATGAAGAAAGACCTGATAATGAAACAGTAGAGGAAATGGAAGCTTTGGGAGAATTTGGAGTAGAAGTGATAACAAAACTCTTAAACGACATCTACAACAGTGGTCAAAAACCTGATGATCTTCTAAAATCCATATTCATAGCTTTGCTAAAGAAACCTGGAGCCATGGAATGTGAAGAACATCACACCTTAGTCTTATGAGTCATGTGACCAAAATATTATTACGAATTATCATGAGGAGAGAGAAATAAAATTAAACCAGAAATCAGTGATGAACAATGTGGATTTGTAGAAGGTAAAGGCACAAACAATGCAATATATATTATAAGAACATTAATAGAAAGAGCCATAGGTAGGGGTGAAGACAGATCTGTACTTGTGCTTTATAGATTACACTAAGGCATGTGACAAAAGTGAAATATGAGGAAATTATCAAAGTGTTAGAAAGCATCAACATTGATGGTAAAGACATGAGGATAATAAAGAAAATGTACTGGCAATAAACAGCAGCAGAATTAGCATCCAAATAGGAACGTTTCAGCAAGAAAAAAGGGTATCAGGCAGGGATGTGTACTGTCACCGGATCTGTTCAAACTGTACAATGAAAATATAATGAGATCTCTAGAGGACATGCCAGGATTATCATTCGGCGGTCATAATATAAACAATTTAGGATACACTGATGATACAGTCTTACTAGCAAAACGTGAAAAGGAGCTGCAGGAAATGGTTGATACAGTAGTGATAGAAAGTGAAAATAAAGGCCTTAGCCTACCTTAGTAGCAAAAAGACAAAAGTAATGGTCGTCTCAAAGAAAAGGGCTTCCCCAGAATGCACTATCAAAGTAAATGGAACCGTTTTAAAACAAGTCGATAAATTCAAATACCTGGGCACATTAATAATGGATTGAAGATGCATCTCAGAAGTGAAGAGCAGAATATCTCAGGCAAAAGCAGCATTCTATCAAATGAAGAGTATTTTATGCAACAATTCTTTCTCATTGGAAGTAAGAAAGAGAGTTCTTCATTGTTGTGTAGAACCAATCCAGACATATGAGAGTGAGGTGTGGACAATTAGTAAACAAATAGGGAAGGCACTAGAGGCAATAGAGATGTGGTTTTACAGAAGAATGTTAAAAATACCATGAAGAGTAATGTGAATGTCCTGAAAGAGGCCAATGTGCATAGGAAGCTTATTTCACAAGTTGGAAAGAAGCAAACCTGGGGGGGGGGGGGGGGGGGGGGAAAGCTGGAATATATCTAAACAACAGTTTTAAGGAAAAAGAGATAGGGGAAGACAAAGAGAGCAAATACTGAACAGTTTGACATCATGGCATGGAAAGAATCGACAACAGAATTGATAAATAATATTGGGGACAGAAAGTTGTGGACAGACATGATCTCCTATGCCACCAGGCATGGTACTTGAAGAAGATATTACTGAACACCAGTAATAAAAAGCATCAGTTTATTTTGTTAAATATTCCTTAAATTTATACTTTACATAAATGTTACTTCATGTGTAAATTTACATGGGTTAGTTAGGTAAGTGTGCATATCATCCTTTGATCAGATTACAAGTGAACATGTAAGCACATCTGATTCATATAAATTAAATTACTTTACAACAATTTATGTGAAATGAACAGTTTCATGTGTTAACTCACTAATGTGAGAAACATTAAGTTGAATTTATTTTTCTTGTGGTTTTAGAGGCTTTGGATTTAGAGCTATCATTTTGAGATGGCAGATGAGCTTGATGTTGAAGCTATGCTGGAAGCACCTTATAAAAAAGAGGTATGTAGCTTAAGAAATACTTTTTTTACAGTGCAGTTTTACAAAATCCATTTCAGTATTTGTAACATTTGTGTTTTTTTGTGTGTATCACATTTGGTGCAGTAACATTCTGCATTTACAATGTTCAGCGTAAAATGTATCAGAATTAAAAACATATTATGCACTGCGTTTTGAAAGCATTTTGAAATTGTTAAATGTAGAGCACAAGGCACAGAAAACCAGTTGCCAGGCCATTCTGGTACCTCCACCTTTACATGTGAATTATGATCCTGAAATGTCTCCACCTTTATGTGGTGATATAGCTTGCTTGTCCCCATGACCCAAAAGCTGTGTTGGTGGTAACAAAGCTACCATGAAGATCTATATATCAGATAGATTGAAGGGTAGGAATTAATATGAGAGAAGCACAAACCTGCTGCCCTTCAGGTAGGCTGAAGACATCAAGGGCTCAAGAAGGCAAACCTGACTACAAGACTTGAAGTCATGTGAATAGCGATGCTGTGTAATTCTACTAATGAATATTCAGAAGAAAGTGAAATGGAGCTCCTTCCAAGTAGTGAAAGAAATTGAGATGATAGCACATGACAGAAGGACTTAGCATGTGTTTGTTGAAGGCCTATGCTCCTTTGGGAGTGGAGGGTTTTGAATGAATGAAGTAGTGAGAGCGCTGGGCTTCCTGCCCCAATAAGGTTCACTCAAAGCCAAGAAAACTGTACAAAGAATTCCCCTAGAATATTGTATTTCTAAAGACATATATATATATATATATAATGCTTACAAGAAAATCATGGTTGATTTATTCTGTGATTTAGTTTATTTTACTGGGTCATAAAAAAATTATAAAAGGGCAGTGTTTAGAGATAAATTTGATTCATCTTGTTGGTCAAGTTTTAGAGGTGGCTGCTAAATGACAAGATGTTTTGTGTTTTCAGTGTGTATGTATGAGTGGGTTCAAGTGCTAGTGCACACGTTTTTGTTGAGTAACAGTATTTACAATTCATAGTTACATATTTCACATAATTATTTTGTGTGTATTGATATATTTGATTTTATGTTTTTGTATTGAGAAAATTATGTGCTGCATAATGAGAAGTATATCTGGTTTAATTGCCCATATTATTTTTTATTTTCCAACCTAAACTTATACACCTCACTCTTTTACATAGGCAAAACCAGAACACTTGAGTTGGTCAAGTTCTTTGAAGCTTGGCGAGGAGGGCAGATCACAGAAAGGGATGCTCTGATATAGTCCAATAATTCATTTTTCCATTACAGATGTGTCTTGCATTTATTGTTTTATTTAGATTTAAAATTTGTAGTGATAATTCATGTGATGTATGTGCATATAAGATGTGATTAACCATATATTTCAGGGATTGCGCCTGACAAAACTTGACTAGTTCAACTTCTGTGGAATGTTCCAGATTTCAGTTATTACATGCGTGAGTTTAATCCATCTTGCATTGACGTATTTCTGACCATATCAAAATGAAATGAACAAGCCACAAGTATTCGTTTCAAATTGTCAATTTCTCAGAATTATTAACATCTGTTTTTTCCGGTTATTTCTCTCCTTCCCCTCCCCTTTAATTCCCCGTTCCGCTGTGTTCCTGATAACTTCATATGATGTTTTCGGATATTCAGGAAGAGGAGAGAAATTACAAGTCTTCATCAACATCCACAAGAAAAGAAAAGAAGTAAGTCTGTCTACTGTTATGATGAGAAGGTGAAAGGTAACACGGGTAGTGTGCATTAGTCAGGTGTGTCGAGGATAAGTTAGGAATCACTTGATGAAATTTGTTGTCCAGGTTTGGTGAGAAACCACTTTCAGCAGCAGTAATGCGAGACATAATAATATCATATTGGGTCACAGAGAAGTTGCAGGGTAAGTAATGAGGATGTATCTCATCAACTTGTACAATCTTGTAATCTTGTGAAGGACCTCAAGTAACAGATGGAGATTGGCATTGCCTGGACACAGCTAAAATGACAGATGGCTTCTGGATTTGAAACATTGTGTGTGTGAGATCTCTTCGGCATTTCACTGAAGTTTCTGCATTTTTTCATTTCAGGTGGAGACTTTAAATTGAAAATTGATATCCAGGCTCAACTAGGGTCCTATTGGGGTCTCACAAAGAAACTTGGCTTGCTTGCCCCTTTTCTTGACCTTTTCTTTACAATATGTTCTATTCATAGGCACACCTTGGCCACAGGAAGAGCTGGCTTTTAGTGACCAGTAACGTTTCACATTTGTGATCGATCATAAGCTGATAAATCTAATTTGATTTCTTGTTGTATTGGCATAGGTGCCCCCCTATCTTGTTATGGAGAACTTTGAAATAGATGCAAACCTGACATGAATAATTTGCCAGGTATGTGTTCGTATCCTAGCACGCTTATACAGTTAAGGAGGTGGCCAATGGCACTACTAGCAGTGATATGGAAAATACATATTTTGTTACTTTTTAATATATATGATTAAAAAAATTGGTTGTGTACATGTTGTCAGGCGCATTTTACAGTACCTGCTGTTAAGACTTTGATTTATTTAAAACTGCCAAAGACATGAGATGTAATCTGTGCCAGCAGTACATTATGTTAAGCATTCATGGATTGTTACCAATGCTGATTATATTATAGTCTTAAATGTAAATTGAAACATGAACTAGTGCTGCTGTTTAATTAATAGTTCCAGATATATAAATGGACTAAAATACGCTTTGTGTCAGATATTGTCATTTAAAATAAGGGAGGGGCATTCAGTTTTTCTTTAACATTTTTAAACAGGGGGGGTGGTTGTTTTTTTAACATGCGCCCGCTATTACTTGAGGCGAAATCTCAGTATGTCTAACCTGAGACTGATTTTACGTGAGTATCCTATTTTCCCCTGTACGCTGACAGGTGTCCTCTCGCCATTCAGGCAGATACTCGCCGTCTTCGGAGAGTTTTTAATTTTTATTCTTACCTCATGGAGTTTCTGATATTTTAAAAAGAAAAAAAGTGTAATCACGTCAAAAGTGTTCTTCCATAATTCATTTGCTTCATCCGGCAGCTTATTGGGCATTGTTTTAGAATTGTTTTGCTGTTAATGTTTGTGAAAAGATGTTTAGAGTCTGTAAATGAAAAAAAAACACCCTCATTATGTGCCACATCTGTTAATAATTAATGGAATTCGTAGATAGAACCATATCCAAACCAGTGGAGACATTAAATAAAAAAACAATTTATAATATCACATAATAATAACCAGTTCATTCATTTATAAATTAATGTATTTTTTACTGTTTCACATAGCATCTTGAAACACATGGATGTGGGAAAGACCAATAAGCAATGGTCATAATCAAATTGACTGCCCACTGGTATTCAGGATATTTAGAAATGGTGTCATATTTGGTGCCCTGTGTTAGTTACCGGGTGTCTCTGAAGAGACAAAGAATAGAACTACTGCACCCTGGGTATGCATGTCATACAAAGCGACTAACATAAGGTTGTGCCTGGGGCTGTCAACTATAGCATGTAAAACAAAGGGCTACAGAAACCACAGCTTTGACATTGTTGCCACCAGTTGACAAGCACAGTTTTAGACTACTAAAGCTTTCACCAAGTTGAAACTTGGTAAGGTAAAGGATCCCGTAACATGCCCATTGAGGCATATTGGGAATATGGTGTTAGGCCCATATTTTCTTGACCATCGGCACACTAGGGGTGATGTGGTCACCATCATGCCGGCTGCCTTAACCTTCCCAGAGTTGCTATGATAGCCAATTCATGAGGTTGGGTTGACCCCGGAGCCGTTTGCGGTCTAAAAAATCCCACCTCAACTGGGGATTGAACCATGGACCACCGAGCTAGGAAGTCAGTGAACTAACCATTGTGCTACCGCGGCTGCCAAGTTGAGACATGAGAAAATTGTAACAAATGTTGAAGCTTTAAATATTGATGACAGATCTAAGAATAATTATAAAAAAAACAAACACACACACGATAGCTGTAAGAATTAACGTCTAAATGGGACATTAGCAGCAGATAACTGAGGGTGATGGCTGGGATGCATACAGTTAAACATCACTTGTTCTCTCAGTACAGTGCAAACATGGTTGAAATAAAGAACAGTGGGATGTGTGTTCAGTACGATCTTGAAAAATAATTCAAAGATGCAGGGTTATAGGGGTTGTGGTTATGCTTAGGAATCCTAAACCCTAATGATGTGGATGACTTATTTGGATGGCATCGAAGAACACACCCCACTGTTCTTCATATCAACCTAAAAAAAACATAATAAGATTCATGGAGGATGCATCAGGAATATCAGTCCAGTAATATGTTAATGAAACCTATGTAAAACAAATTGCCACAGAAACCACTGTTGCAAGAGCTTGCGGATGCTTGGTGCAAACTTCCTGCAAGAGAACCAGCTGCTGTGGTGGCTCTGTACGGAGCAAAAGGAAGAAGAAGAAATGTTAATGAACCCTGAGTAGTTCCCAGGCATCTGTAAAAAGGCAGACAATGAATAGGACTCTTGCACCCTCAGACATGTCGTGCAGGGTGACTAATATGAGGTTGTGCATGGGGCTGGCAACATCATCATTTAAAGCAAACTGCATCAGAAACCACTGCTGCAAGAGCAAGCAAATGATTGGTGCAGACGTCATGTTAAGGGGCCAATGGTGGCTCCATACTCCATAAGGAGCAGAAAGGAAAATGGTGATAACATGTTAATGATATCACTCTTCTCTCAGTTCCCAGCAAAATACTAAGCAGGATAATTATACAGAGAATTTCAAAAGCAGTAGACCACAAACTGAGGAAAGAACAAGCAGGATTTAGAAAGAACAGAAGATGTGTAGATCATATATTCACTCTCAGGAACATTATAGAGCAGTGCTCAGAATGGCAAAGACAGCTGTACATTAATTTCGTTGATTTTGAAAAGGCTTTTGACAGCATACATAGGGACAGTTTATGGAAAATACTGAGGGTTTATGGAATTCCAAGCTGCATAGTGTCAATCATAAAAAGCCTCTATGCCAACTTTACGTGTAGCATTGGGCAGAGCAACCTAACCTTTGAGGTGAAGACAGGAGTACGACAGGGATGCCCCTTATCAACCACTCTATTTTTAATAGTCATAGATATGGTGATGCGCCAGACAACAGAGGGCAGTCCAAGAGGAATAAGATGGACTACATTTTCTACATTGGAAGATCTGGAATATGCAGATGACATTGCACTACTAGCACATTCACATCAACACATCCAGGAAAAAACGGATAGACTTAATAAGTTTAGCCAGCAGGTGGGCTTGAACATCAATCTAAAGAAGACAGAGGTCATGATGCTCAATTTGAGCAACCCTGAGCCCATATCAGTAAGGAATCAGCAACTGGTACAGACAGACACCTTCACATACCTAGGATGCATAGTAACACCAGGCGGCGGGGCAGGCAAAGACATCAACATCAGAATGAATAAGGCAAGAACAGCCTTTTTTAGCCTAAACAACATCTGGAAGTCCTCTCAATACAGCACAAGCACAAAATTAAGATTATATCAGAGCTGTGTGCTTTCTGTGCTTCTCTATGATGTGGAATGCTGGAGAGTTAAAGAGAAGGAAATTGTCCTCTTTTCACACAACTTGCCTAAGAAAAAATTCACCGAATCTTTTGGCCGAATACCATCACCAACCAAGATCTGCTTACTCGGAGCAAGCAAGAGGACATGCACACCATCATAGCTGGCAGACGTTGGAGCTGGGTTGGCCATGTCCTCAGAAGAGACCCCGATGCCATCACAAGAACAGCTATGCTTTGGACCCCTGATGGAAAACGAAAGAGAGGCCGACCAAAAACAACCTGGCGGAGGACTGTGGAGGCTGAGATGCAAAGAATGAACCAGAGTTGGGGCACTGTACGAAGGATGGCCGCCGACCGAGCAAAGTGGAATAATTTGTTGTTGCCCTACAAGACGCCACTAGGCGTGATGGCCACTGACTGCTTTGACGGTCGGCGGCTAAGGATCAAAGAAGAAGATGTTAATGATATTGTCTTAATAGTGGAATGTTGAAGAGAGTACATGGAATGTTTGGTGTGATAACAAAAGGGGGGATGGAGGAGAAGGCCTAACTAGCAAGAAGACGGAATGCTGCATCAAAGGTCATTAATACTTAGGCGCATTAACAACATCAGATGGAAGATGTACTTCAGAAAGAATGCAATAGCCAAACCAAAAACAGAAAATGGAAAATCTTTGTCAGTGGAAATAAGGGAGTTCTTAACTACTTCATAAAGCCACTACTGTCATGGAAGTGAGTAATAAAGAGGATACAAACAAACAGGCAAGACACTTGGAGGCAACAGAGAGATGAGGTTCTATAGAAAAAAACCATGGGCAGCTAAAGTCAGTTGAGGATGTCATTATAGAGACAACTGCACAAATGAAGAATGTCACATCAAAAAGGGGCAGTTCCTTTTTTCCAGTCATGCTAGGGAGAAAAGGAAAGATGGAATATGCTGTGACAGTTGATTGAAAATGATATAGTTGATGACAAAAGAATAGATACTTGATAGCTTCACATTATGTCACAGAAACTAATTCTCTAGCAAACAGCACTAGACACAGGAAGTCGTGAAAAGACATGGTCACTTATGCAAGTTGGCATGGCACTTAAAAATGAAGAATGGATTAATGAATTTGGTATAGACAGGGCTGGATGTGGGGTATTTATTTTGTTTCCCCAACAAAAATAGTAACAAAATATAACTTATTAGTTAAATGTTATTCATTAACATTAATGAGTTACTTGTTACTCGTTTTGGCATTTGTTTTATTGATATCAGATAGATAAAAGTGAGGATATCAAAATAAGAAGTGACCTTTAAGTCACCCTGTAGAGAAAGTTGGAGGGACAGGCAATAAAATAAACAAAAATAAGAATGCAAAAGGCTAGAAGAAATTTCATTGTATTGGAAAATTTGGTGATCAAACCCAACCCAAAAATCTAAATCTTCAACTCAGATGTCAAGTCAGTTCTGTATGACTCTGAAAGATGGAGAGAGAAAAAAAATCACCAACCAAAAAGCTGCAGACTTTCATAATTGGGTGCTTGCATAGAATAGAAAGATTGAAGTAGTATGCCAAGATCACTAATGTGGAATTGATGACAAAAAAGATGATGGCGATGGATATGACACGCATCAAAGAAACCTGTTCTTAGGATTACAAGGCAATCCTTGTTCTGGAATCCCCAGTGTAAGATGGGTAGAAGGAGACCAGGCAACGCATGGAGAAAAAATCTGGAGATAGGCATGAAAGGGATGTGGGAGATATGGAAAGACTGAGCTGATGGAACAGAACAAGAAGACTAGGCATAAGTTTGTTGAGAGCCTTTGCTCATTGCGAGCAGAAGGGTGACAATGATGATAATATTGTGTGCATGCGGGTATGAGTAAAGCTGAGTCTTTGGGGCGACCAAAAAATTGTTTTAAAGGGTTGTTCTTTCCGCAGAAAGAAGAGGAGTCGAAGTAGAGAGAGGAGCAAAGACAGAGGTAGAGAGAGGAGCAAGGACATAGGGAGAGAGAGGAGCAAGGACAGAGGTAGAGAGAGGAGCAAGGACAGAGGTAGAGAGAGGAGCAAGGACATAGGGAGAGAGAGGAGCAATGACACAAAGAGGTATGGATCAGTTTTTAGACATAATACTCTTCATAGTGGCTCTATCTGTGTTTATGCCAATTGTTAAAAGTTTTGTCTAGATGATGATTCTTCTTCCTCGTTCGTCCTGAAAAGGACGTTGGTTGCGTTGTGTCGCTGTTTACAGCGAAGCTGCGATATTTGCGCCTTTCGGCCCGACACATCCGACTTCGGCACAGCATTTTTTGGGACTGGGTTTGCCTTCCCTCTTCGATCCCTACTCTCTCTGCCAGACTGCAGTGATGCAGCCTGTTTCCAGGACCACCACTTGGAGGTGGAGTAGAGTCTTGGTCACCCCTGGTTCGCTGACGCAAGCAGTCAAGCTATGAGTCGCTGACTGCATTCATCTCTTTTGCTGTGTCTTCGGTCCCATCTAGATGATTCAGTTTTGTATAAATTTTGTGCAAGAAATTGGGGATATTAATGAAGTGATGATTCTGATTTTCCATCATCTAATGCAGGGTTTCTTTAACTTTTTTTGTGTGCCATAGACTCCTATGATTCTCACATAAAAGCTATGGACCCCTTAGAAAAAATGTACATAAAAGCATAGTAAAAAATCTTTACATTTTAAATTTTAGCTTATGTAAAAGACACACACCATCTCCACACCCCCATCCCCCCAGAATCCATTCATGGACCCCTAAGGGGTGTGTGGATCACATGTTAAGAAACCCTGATCTAATGTGTGTTGAACGTTGCTATTAAATATCTACAGTTTCGTGAAGGTTTAGACTGCTTGGTGTTCACATTTTATGAAATACTGAAAAGTCTTACTAATCTTGTTTTACCCATGTCTTCTGTTGTCCAGTCTTATTCTTCCTTTGTTTCCAAGGCATGGAAATTCTGTGACCTTTTCCACTGAAAAGTTTCCACTTTCTAGTTTGATGAAATTAAGTAGAAAGAGACATGCATTTAAAAAAAAAATTATCAAACTTTGTTTAAATGCTATTTTACAAATGTCTAGGAGCAGAGACAAAAGATCAAGAAGTAGAGATCTCAAGAGAAGTCATAGCCATGATACACGAAGGAGAGGAGAGAGGGAAAAGGATCGCCGCAGGAGTCATAGCAAAGATCGGGACAGACCAAAGTTTAGCCGTTCACCTTTAAGGAAGCGCAGCAAAAGCCCTATCAGGTTTGCAGTTTTTGTGAGCCTCGTAAAATAGCCAAATAAAGAGTTTTGCTCACTGCACTTAAGTATTCCAAAAACAAAAACTTTTTGAGTATAAAATGTTTCAGATCTTCATCAAAAGCATAGCATTAGATTTATTGTTAGTACAGAATTATCCCATTTGCAATATAGAATTCATTTACGATGTAGATTTGCTGAAGGAATATTGGAGAGCACTTGATAAATGTACCACTTTGGTGTGAGAAACATGTTATTAGGATTGATTTCGCAAGTAAAATTGTCTTGCACGCAGTTATTCAGTGAGTGATCCAACTGACACTTCTTTCTTCTTTTACAGAGGTGAGATCCCTCGGACTGATAGGCAAAGGTACACAGTACTTCTGTTGTCATGTTTTATTTATCTTGGTACTTTACTATTTTTTTTTTTAGCTTTTCATTAAAAAAATTTTTTCATATTGTTACCAAGTTGTCTGCAATAACGATTGAATTTAGATAGCCATTGTAATTTGTTTTACCAGGGAACCTGACCTTACCCCAGAAGAAAGAGATATTCGTACAGTGTTTTGCATGCAGTTGTCGGCTAGAATTAGACCCAGAGATTTGGAAGAGTTTTTCTCCGCAGTTGGCAAGGTATTTTTGTGTTTGTTTCTTTTGGTTTGGTGTGACATACGGAAGTGAGGAGTGAACATTTATCCAAAAAAAAATAAAAAACCAGCTGTACATTATGTTGTATGCAAAAATTCAAGGGTTCAGATGCATTTCCAAAATAGAGATGAAGTCTCATCTTGTGATTTGTTAGAGAAAAAAATACCAATTGATAATAGTAATTGGTTTTTCATACCTATGTGTTCCCATCATTTGTCATCATAGGATAATTACATATACAGGATGGACCAAAAGTCATGCTCCACAGGCAATTTATTATATAGGTGGCTTGAAAAACGTACTATGTTCAGCGATGAAGTGTTTTTCTTTTTTGTACACTCAGGCGTCTGCTTGAATATTTTCAAAGAAAGCAGTGGTCAGCTTGAGACAATTTGCATCTCCCTAGAGTTTTTCCAGGAATGGTACTGGTGACAGCCATATGTACATTCTCTGTTTCTCATGTATGTAACTGTGGCACAGATTAAATATTGTTGAAATGATGTTGAATTTCTGGTCAACATCATTAGTCACTGTCTTTTCCTGGCTGTTGGCAATTAGATATAGTCTCTTTATATCAACCACAAAAGTTTTTCTGGTAAGGGGGTCCTTCTAGTTGATGATGTCATACCTTTTCTGTTAAGTTACATTTGATTCAGCAGTTCTGAGTTTCACCTTCAGTCTTGCTACTACTAAATGGTGATCGCTTCCCATATCAGCACCTCTTCTTACTTTCACATTTTGTAATGAATGCCTTCATCTACCATTGATCATAATTTTGTTTCTGTCCTGTCTGTTTGGTGATTCCCATATTAATTTGTGAATTTGTTTGTGGTCTAAAAAGCATTCCTCCAATGACCAAGTTGTTAATGCTGCAGAAGCTTATTAGTTTATCCCCATTCTTGTTTGCTGTTCCGCTGCTGCATTTCCCCATTTCTTTTTCAATATATGTATTGTGTTCCAACTTTTGCATTGAGGTCTCCCATTACTATGATAAGATCATATCTAGGTGTAGTTTCCATTCCCTTTTGTAGCTGTTGATAGAATTTGTCCTTGACCTTCATCACTGTCTTTTGTTAATGCATATCATTGTATTATTATAGTGTTATACTGAATAATGCAATGAGGCTTTATGTTTTGAAAGATCTCGAGACTTTTATAAGTTTTTGTCTGTAATCAATGCAGCTTTCATATAAGCATAAAAGTTAACACCTGAATCAAACATTTATCATTTTACTTCATATTCCATGAACATATACAGTCTGATTCATGTGAAAGATCAGCTTTTATTTATTTATTTTTTAAAAATTCAGGTGAGAGATGTGCGTCTAATCACGGACAACAAGACACGTCGATCCAAGGGCATCTGTTATGTTGAATTTGCGGATCCTGAGTCTGTGCCTTTAGCCATTGGCTTGTCTGGCCAAAAACTTCTGGGTGTGCCTATTATAGTTCAGCCATCACAAGCAGAGAAGAACAGAGCCCAGCCTGCTGCTGTACCAGTGCAACAGAAAGTCATTGAGGGACCAATGAGATTATATGTGGGTTCTCTGCATTTTAACATAACAGAGGATATGCTGCGGGGAATATTTGAGCCCTTTGGAAAGGTATGACATTGATTGGAATAATTGGTTTTGTGACATTCATTGGAGTAAGTGGCTTCTTTCATTGTGTAATCCCCTTTTGGGATATAGAGTCTTGATATGTACACGACATTTTTCTAGTTAAATGCAGACCTTTCCCACTTCTCTGTGCTTCTGTTTGTAATTCCTGCTCATGTTTCTCTGGTCTTTCCCTTCACTTTTAATTTGTTTGTGCTTGCTTTTTTTAAGGGGGTCCCTGGTACTGAAAACTGGATTTTACGTACAAAATATCGATTTTTTACTTTTGAGCTTATTTTATTAAATAATCATCGAGGAATCGATTGAGCAAGGTTTTATAACATAAAAAATGCATTTGATGTATCAAAAAGCATATTTTCTGTACCCACCCCCCAGCTATGATTTGCAAATTTGTGCCGAAAATGCAAGATTTGTCGCTCAATTATACCTTAGTTACGCTAACCAAATCGTGGACTATTTGGTATCGATACACAGGGAATTTCATTGTCTGCCGTAATATCGCAAATTCGAAACTATTTTTTCTCATAGCTCTGAGTGAATTGTGTTTGAAAATTTTTGTAATTTTACGCTAATTGCCTTATAAGGAGTTGTCACTTGGTGACCTCATTCCCGACTCATTGAAGACACAAACGTAAACATCTGTTTTGATTGGTCATAACAACATTTTGGCTGCGTGCGCAAATGTGGAAGAAGCAACAGCCATTTCCGCCCGTCAACAATTATTGTTTGCTGCAAGTTCGATATTTTTCTTGTTTAAATTTCAGTGAATTGTGTTATATTACTTCAAAATGGGAAGAATAAGTAAGAGATCAAAGCAAATATCTGCTGCCAGGTTGCGTCGACAGTATGTGATTTCTACTAGTGGTAAAGGTAAGACAGAATTAGCGGTGAATAATACACAAACTGATAGGCCTACACAAACAACGTGGAATTTATGCATCCCAGTAGCCGATAGGCCCATGGTTCACATTGCAGATCCAGTAGTGCCTGGCCCAAGTCGATCTGATATAAAAATTAGCTTGAGCACGAGCAAGAATGTTGCATCTCATAATACTGTCTGCGCTCAGCCTAAACCTATGTATAAAACCATTGTCGATATTTCTTTCTTAAACAACCTTCTTAAAAATGTATGTTGCAATTTGTATAAGCAAAGCACATTGCAAACAAGAACTGACTACACCAAGTCTAAAGGTTTCTCTCTCTTCCTGGAAGTTGTGTGTCACACATGTGAAAAAGCAATTTCTAGAACGTACACATCCGAGAGGGAACCAGCAGGCCGCGGCCCTCGTGGACATGCAATCAACAAATCTGCTGTTCTTGGTGCTTTCATGTCTGGAATGGGCCCATATACATTTAATCTCTTCTGTGAGAACCTAGACCTCCCTGGCCTGCACCAGAAAACATTTCATAAATATGCAGATCAAATTTTTGATCATTTGGATACCATGCACTCTACAGTATTTCAACGTTCTGTCAGCATCGTCCGAGCTGAACACGCTAAGAGTCAGCATCGTACCATTAATAAAAAAGAAGTCATTGACATCGCTGTCAGCTTTGATGCAACATGGCTAACTAGAGGTCATAAGTCACTGATAGGTGTTGGCAGTGTTATTGACATCTTGACTGGCATGGTCATCGATATGCATGTTATGTCTTCCTTCTGTCACACCTGTGAGACTACTGGACAGTGGCAACTGAAAAATCAGCCTGACAAATTTGAAAAATGGAAAGCAGAGCATCAGAAGGACTGCTGCCGTAATTACGAAGGGTCAGCCGGAATGATGGAGGTAAAAGCCTGTGAAGTTCTCTTTCTTCGTTCAGTCGCAAATCACAAGCTACGCTACACTGTTTTGCTATCAGATGGCGATTCCAAGGCCTACAACAGACTCTGCGACATCAAACCGTATGGACCAGAAGAGGACATAACCAAAGAAGAGTGCGTCAACCATGTTGCAAAGCGATTAGGCACTGCACTGAGGACACTGATTACTGACTGCAGGAAACAAAAAGTCACCCTTGGGGGAAATGGCCGTGGTCGTCTAACCCAAAATGCCATATGAAAATTGTGTATTTACTACACCAGGGCCATCCGCAAGCATAGTACAGCCCCAGAGATGAAACAAGCCATCATGGCTTCTCTCTACCATGGGTATTCGACAAACGACAAACCCCAACATAATTTGTGTCCCCCAGGCAAAGACTCCTGGTGTTTCTATCAGGCTTCCATCGCCAAAGGAGAAGCTGCTGGACCACACGAGACCAAGGTTCACACTCCGCTAGACTACAACCTGCTCCATAAGCACTTAGCCCCTATTTATGAGTGTCTTACTGATCAGCATTTGCTGAAGCGATGTCAGCTAGGTGCTACACAAAATGCAAATGAAAGCCTACACAATGTTATATGGAGTCGTTGCAGCAAGCGGAAATTTGTGTCATTAAAAAAAGCCAAATTCAGTGTCCTTGTGGCCGTTGGAGAGTTCAACTTTGGTCCATCAGCCAGTGCAGAAATAAAAAGGCTGTGTGGTCAAGCATCTGGAACAAACTCAATACGCCTTGGACAGGTGCGACTGAGGAAACGTCTGGCCAACAGCCAGAAGCATGAGGCTGACAAACTTGTAAAAAGAAGAAAAATTAGGCAAGAGGCAAGACAAAGGCGAGAGGAGGAACTGCAAGAAGCTGAACGAGGTGCAGCATATAGTCCTGGAGGATTTTAATTATATTCAGCCCCCCAGAATGGAGTATATTGGACAAGACAAGGCAATCGGTGAGTAAAATGCATTTTTCTTAAAACTAACATTTTATTAACCAAAAATTGTATTACTAACAAACTATCTAATAGATCAATCTAAAATTTGGCATGCATGTAGTACACATATATACCTTTAAATTGTCACATGCTTTTTTTTGATATTTTGGTAATTTGCTTTGATATTTTTTTTTTAAATATATTTTTTTCATACAAATAAAGTGCATTTGTTTTTTAAATCATTAAAAATAGAATTTTAAACTTATCAAAAAAAGCATGTGACAAATTGTTTTAATTGTCAGTCACAATATGTGTGTGCAATTTGATAAAGTTTGGTCAATGGTAAACATAAGATTTTTGCTCTTGAAAATTGGTGAAAAACCCAATATGGCAGTTGTTTTTTTTTTAGTTACCATGTAGACGGAAAGAAGAAAAATTAGGCAAGATAAAGGCGAGAGGAGGAGTTGCAAGAAGCTGAAGTATGTGCAGCATATAGTCATGGAGGATTTTAAACACATTCAGCCCCCCAGAATGGAGCATATTGGACAAGACAAGTCACTTGGTGACTAAAATGCATTTTTCTTAAAACTAACATTTTATTAACCAAAAATTGTATTACTAACAAACTATCTAATAGATCAATCTAAAATTTGGCATGCATGTAGTACACATATATACCTTTAAATTGTCACATGCTTTTTTTGATATTTTGGTAATTTGCTTTGATATATTTTTTTAAAATATTTTTTTTTCATTTTTTTCATACAAATAAAGTGCATTTGTTTTTTAAATCATTAAAAATAGAATTTTAAACTTATCAAAAAAAGCATGTGACAAATTGTTTTAATTGTCAGTCACAATATATGTGTGCAATTTGATAAAGTTTGGTCAATGGTAAACATAAGATTTTTGCTCTTGAAAATTGGTGAAAAACCCAATATGGCGGTTGTTTTTTTTTGGGTTACCATGTAGAAGGAAAGAAGAAAAATTAGGCAAGATAAAGGCGAGAGGAGGAGCTGCAAGAAGCTGAAGTATGTGCAGCATATAGTCCTGGAGGATTTTAAACACATTCAGCCCCCCAGAATGGAGCATATTGGACAAGACAAGTCACTCGGTGACTAAAATGCATTTTTCTCAAAACTAACATTTTATTAACAAAAAAATGTTATTTTTTACAAACTATCTAATAGATCAGTTTGAAATTTGGCATGCATGTAGTACACACATATATACCTTTAAATTGTCACATGCTTTTTTTGATATTTTGGTAATTTGCTTTGATATATTTTTTAAAATTTTTTTTTCATTTTTTTCATACAAATAAAGTGTAATTTTTTTTAAAAATCATTAAAAATAGAATTTTAAACTTATCAAAAAAAGCATGTGACAAATTGTTTTAATTGTCAGTCACAACATGTGTGTGCAATTTGATAAAGTTTGGTCAATGGGAAACATAAGTTTTTAGCTCTCGAAAAGTGGTGAAAATCCAATATGGCGGATGGTTTTTTTGGTTACCATGGTAACCTCATTTTTTTAACAAAATAAACTGTGGAATTTGGTTCATGGACATACACTGTGTCTATTGAGCACATAAAAAGTTTGAAAATGTTATTAGAACAAAAGTTAGTTTTCACTGTAGGGGAACCCCTTAATTCCTGCTCATGTTTAATATCTATACAGCAAAAAGCCACAATTCAGCCAACTGGGTTGGGAGAAACACTGACTTTTGCTGATGACATACTCATTTACAGAACTGGCTGTGACCGACAGGAAATGTTAGTAGCATACATGGGACGCTAAAGGAGGTGTTTAAATGGTGCGAGGAAACTGGCTCCAAAGTCTATCTCAACACGGCCAGCATGATGTGGTGCTCCTTAAACAACTCCATAGTGAAAAAAGACCTTCCAGATATTACTCTCAATGGACAGAAAATTGAAAGGCAAGAAAAGCTGAAATACCTTGGAGTTACAATCTATCGCAGGCTATCGTATAAGCACCATGTTGATCACATCATACAGAAATGCAAGAGAGGTCTGGCAGCCCTGAAAATAATGGCCCCAGTGCATCTGGAGCAGAGATTACTATTTCTTCTGGTCATGAGCACATGCAGGTTCATCGGCTTGGCATTGACTGCTAAAGAGCGACGAGCTCAGCAGCCCTAGTTAATCAACAACAACAACTTCTGGTCATATCGGTCATTGAGTATGGGCTTGGAATACTAACGCTGTCAGTAACACAATGTGAACGACTAGAATGCATTCAAAATGAAGGGATGCGTATAGTCTTGAGGAGATGTATGCGAGATACTCCCATTGTGACAATGAGGCACATGCTTGAAGTGCTGTTGATTAGATCCAGGTATATGGTCCAGGCAAAAGCCTATATGCGAGTAACCAGAGACAAATGGCACCTTCCGCATGGAAACATAGCTGACATTAAGGGAGTAAGAATAAAGAGATGGATGGCAGAGGCAACGATCAAGCAGGTGACCACAGTTGAAAAAATATTCAAAGGGGAAAAGTGGAGTAAGTCAGATGAGAACATAGCGGGGCTTACAAGATAACTACTTCCAACATGAGAATGGAGGTAGAGGCAACTCATGCAGCCTAAAAGTGACTAACTGAAACTTCATTAACAGTGGCAGTCATTGTATCAGACTCTTAGTCCATGCTTCAAAATGGTTGGCTACGGCATGAATGGAAAACATTCATAGAAGCTTCGAATCTGCAGGAACTGGTGTGGATCTACTGTCCGGTCATGCATGGTTACGCGGTAATGAGAGAGCTGACAGACTAGCATCAAGAGCACCCACAGTGGGGACACTGGCTGTGGATAAAGGAGAGATGCTGAGATCAATTAATGATCACCTGTTAGAGACATTGCAATAGATGAATCCAAGGTTAAGGTTGTTGGAATTTAGCACCAAACGAAAGGCTAGCAGAGATGGACGTGTGAGAGGATGCACCTGTTGTGTATACAACCAGTGAGTTACAGGAAGTTAGCATTCACACTCCTCGACATATACTGAAGGAGACTGAGCACCTATGGGTTTGCCCAGAGTGCAATGATGTCAATTCTGTTCAACAATAACAGTAACAATTCCTGCTCATGTTTCTCTTGGTATTCCCTTCCCATTTTAATTTCTAGTTTGCTTCCTTTGAATAATTCCTTTTTGTGTTTCTCTTGGCATTCCCTTTACTTTTAACCCCTTTTTTCTTTATTGTGTGCTTCCTCTTTATAATTCATGTTCATATTTCACTCATTCCCTCCCCATTTAATTTTCTGTATGCTTCATCTTTCCCATTCGTATTTCACGGTCATCCTCTTCACTTTTAATTTCCTCTGTGCTTCCTCTATTATTCATGTTCATAATTTCACAATGATTCCCTTCCTTTTTAATTCCCTGTGTGCTTCCTCTTTATAATTAATGTTCCTGTTTCACTCTTTCCCTTCCCTTTTAACTTTAGTGTTCTTCCTTTTTATAATTCTGTTTCACCATCTTTCCCTTCCCTTTTTACTATTTGCCTTAAAGTATTTGCCTTTACTATAAGGCCCCATTTCAAGGCCACATGGGGGATTATTTGAACAGTGGTGTGTTCTTCCACTAATCATTGTGATTAATGCAGAGATTGATTGATGAGAGAAACCACCTTATGCAGAAGCATACAATGGGCACCAATCATGGCACTGTACAATTTGGAATTTAACTAGCGATATATAATTCTCATTTTTAACCACTCATATAATATCTTTAGGAGAAACTAAACTAGGAAAAGGGCAAGCAAAATAGGATTTAGAGTAAGTGTGGGGAAGAAAAAATGACTGAAGTAAATTGTGGATAATAAAGTAGACAACCTGCCTTTAGAAAAGATCATAGGATTAACATACTCTGAAACAAAAGGAATAGTAGATGGGATCAGAGGAAAAAGATGTCAGCATGCGGGTGTAGCTAGAGCAAAGCAAGTTTTTAAATTGATAAGATTTTTTTGGAAACCGAATAAGCACTTTCTTCTTCAAGTATCATGCCTGGTGTCATACGTGATTATGTGCCTCCACAACTTTCTGTCTCCAGTACGATTGATCAGTTCTGTTGTTGACTTCTTTCATGCTGTCTAGTATCTTCTCTCTTAGTCTTCTATCACTTTTTCCTTCTATCTTTCATGTTGTCATGATGCATCCCAGCTTTCTTCTTCTCATAGCACGCCCAAAGAAAGTGGATTTCTTTCTTCCAGCATGAGGAATAAGCTTCCTTTGTACATTGGCCTCTTTCAGGACATCCTCATTACTGGCCTCTTTCAGGACATCCTCATTGCTCTTCTTTTTTTTTTCTTAGCTGTCCGTATCGTGATATTTTTTTGACATTCTTCTATAAAACCACATCTCTGTGGCCTCCAGAGTTTTTCCTGTTTGTTTACTAATTGTCCATGACCAACTTCCACATGTCAGGATTGATTCTGTATAAATCTGAAGAACTCCGTTTCTCACTTCCATTGACAGAGACATTTTAAAAATGAAATCATGTTGGCAGAAATATGTAGTAAACCACTGACTACAGTGGTTGAATATGATAAAGATTTTTGCCAGCAAGGGTGTGCTTTTTATATGCCTAGCTACATATTCTTTGGCAAGAGAGTAAATGTCCGTGGTCACTAGGAAGTAGTTGTGAATGAAATTAAGCTGCAGTTTATAGATGTTGTAATTTGATTATATATTGTGAAATTGCTAGTTGACACAATTATTTTAAGTTTCATACTTTCATAGGTGTGTGCTTATGTAGAATAGAAGTATTGAAATGGTATGACAAGATCACCCGTGTGGAACTGATTGTAAGAACCAAACAAGTGCCACTGGGACAAGTGATGGGAAGAAGATGCTGGCAGTGGATGGGACACACATTGAGGGAACCTGTTTACAGCATTACAAGGCAGTCCTTGTTCTAGAACCCCCGGGGTAAGGGAGACAGAAAAACGCATGGAGAAGGGAACTGGAAACAGAAATGAAAGGGGTGAGGAAGAAATAAAAAGACATTAAGCTGATTCATAGGACAGGAGAACATGACATGAGTTTGTTGTTGGCCTGTGCTCCTTGGGTAATGAATAAATAATTGTTTTCTTATACCTCTTTTTTTTTTAAACATTGTAACTTTGTGTCTCTCCTTTTCAACAACTCACAGATCATTGACATCAAGATCATGCGTGATCATGACACTCAGCGCTCATTGGGCTTTGGCTTCATTAGTGTAAGTGAAACTCTTATTTCTTCTCCATGAATCATGAGCTTAATAGCTGGTCTTTATTTATGCACATATTCACTTAGATGGGGTTAAGATGTGGACAATGACAAGTCATGTAATTAGAACTTACCTGCTTGGTATTTGCATTTATTTATAGCATTAATTTTAAAAGAATGTAAAGTATGCAGAATTAAAATCTCGACAGCTGGAAACAGGGCCAAAGGTATAATATGAACACTTTTGAATTTGGCACCATGAAAGAAGGCATTGGATAATATCAGATGGCAAAGTGTCGGTTACAGGCATTTATAGCATTAATCATTTTTTTTTGTTGGGTGTTTTGCTTTGCACTCCTTCGGAGCATGGAGCCACCAAGCTGATTCCCTTGTGAATGCTTGGGCGAATGATCCCCTTGTGAATGTTTGGGCGAATGATCCCCTTGTGAATGCTTGGGCGAATGATCCCCTTGTGAATGCTTGGGCGAATGATCCCCTTGATCACTGTACAGCTGTAGTGTATGAAAGAAGATTTAGTTTATAGATGTTGTAATTTTATTATGACATAATTGTGTCATCATAATTATTATCCTCTGCGCGAGCACAGAGATGGAAGTCATGATGTGAATACTCAGTACTCAAAAAAAAAAAAACTTGTGATGAAGGAATTTGCACTTTAAACATTATAATCTATGTGATTTTGAGTGTATATTGAGATCATTTATTTAGTTTTGTAAAAAAAAATTCTTGTGGGAAAGTTGGGCTGATATTGGTACTTGTTCTTGAAATCATGAGTCAGTTTCTCTCTCTCTCTTTACTACCTTATCACTGTCTAGTTTGCCAATTCTGATGATGCCAAGAAGGCACTTGATCAGCTTAATGGCTTTGAGCTAGCAGGACGACCAATGAAAGTGGGGCATGTTACTGAAAGAGCCGCTGAGAGTGGACAGATTCCAGGACAGGGTGGTCACGCGGACACAGATGAGTTGGATAGGCCAGGCATTGATCTAGGTGCCACGGGTCGATTACAGCTTATGGCAAAGCTGGCAGAAGGTAAGGAACAAATTATTAAATATTAGCTGTTGATAAAAAAAAAAAACTTTGAATCAGCTTTTTGTCATTCGGAAATAATTTTGTGCGTGTGTCTTAATATCCCAAAACTATTATCTAAATCAAACTTGTGTAAATAACATTTTCAAGTCATGGAAGTACAGTCCTGAGCAGCATCCTCACACTTTCAAATTGTAATATAAAAAACAGTTTATTCTGTTTATGAGACGGTAAAATCAGGCTGAGTATTACGTTTTGAGAGCAGTCAGTACAGCACATCTCAGACTATTTTTAGCGTACCAACTATTTTTGATTATGCAAATGACTAGGAGATAGTAGTAGATCTACCTATGCTAGGGGCATACCAGGATATCATTAGGAAATCCCAAAGATAACCAGATGTTTAACTAGGGCTGCTGAGCTTGTCTCTTTCGCAGCCTATGCCAAGTTGAAGATTCCATGGCATTATCAACATTTTAGATCTATGCTTTTCTGCCATTCTGAAACTTGTTAAATTAGTCATGAGCTTTAGTTTGTTCCTTGATCATTCTGTCCTGACATGCGTATAAAAACTCTTCACCATATGCTTTCATGCTAGAAAAAAAAGGGGGGAGGGTGGTGATGTCTGTGATGGGGGGCCACTCTGTTGTGGCTACATGACCCTTGAATTGTTGGCCAGGCAGCAAAACCATGTGGAGGTGCTTCAGGGTCTTTGTTGTATTTCTAATTCTGGAATTCACATGAGAGCTGGGTGAATTCCTTTGCATCTTGACGACCAGATTTAGTGCAACACTCCATGTCGCTCCAGATTACAATGATTGAACTGACATAGTTACTGGAGTGTGTTGTTGTTTAACTAGGGCTGCTGTGCTTCTCGCTCTTTTGCAGCCAATACCAAGTTGAAGAGTCCTTGGTATTGTCTACACTGTAGATCTAGGCTTTTCCTGTGGCTTTTCTGCCATTCTGAAACGTGTTGAGTTGAAGTCATGAGCTCCAGTTTCTCCAGCTTGGCTTGCATTTAAAGGATCTGTCACATTTGGTCCCAAGCTAGGAGTAAGAAGTGCGTGGCATACTGTGCATTCCCCGCCATCCGAGGGGGCTGTCCAACTATGCAGAGGTAAAATACTGTACTCTTGTTCTGGGCTGTTCCAAGGAATTGTCACGTCTTGCACAGTCACTTCTCAGCTGCCCCTGCCTATCACTGGGTCCATAGTGAGATCCTCCTCCATGCAGTCAACCAGGTCAAAGCCAAAGAATCACGTCTGGGGCTCAAGTGACTTCTCCAAGCTTAGTGTGCAATGCTTGGTTGTCAACAAGTTTCATGACAGTGGGAATCCCTGGAAGTGTGTGGATGATTTCAAGAGTCAATGAGGGTGTAATTAGCTTCACATACAGAGGTTCACTTCCACATATGTATATTGTAGCATGTGCATAGCTGGTGGTCATATAAAGATGACTCAAGATATGCCTCCTTGCATTACCATTTGAGTCCTGATTAAATGAGCAGCACTCATTCAAATAGGCCTGATAACAATGATCTGAGACATGAGGAGCTCATAGCAAAATTCATAACTGTAGAGATAGGTGCAGTAGGTCTGGTGACTGTCTCAGTGTATGATATACTGAATCAGTTGGGCTTGAAGGGATAGTCAAGAGCAGGGGCATTTAAAAGGCTCTGTGAAATGGCAGAAATTACTTAATGCTGGTTCAGAAGCGACTGCAATTAGCTCTGGAACTCAGGACAGTAATTTATATATCCTTTTTACAACAAAAAGGTAACTTTCACATTTGCTTCAAGCTGGCGACAGATAAAACCAGGAGTACAGTTGGAAGTTACAGTCAAGGTGGAGTGGGCTCTATTCCCAGTGTAGGCAGGAAAAAAGACGACAATATGCTAACAGTTGGGATAAAAACTTATTTCTGATGATCACATTGTTTCCTATTGTAATGTTGTGTACAGAGTTTTCTATCTTAAAATAAATATGAGATACATAACTATTCACTCATCACAAAAACTACTTAAAGAGATTAGGAAGTAGAAGAGCCTGTGACGGTTTTTTTTAAATGCAGCGGAGGCGGAAAAGGATTCAGTCAGATATGGCACCACTTGAAAGTCCAACATTGAGTAAAATGGCAATGCTGGAAAGAAGACACACTTAAATAAAAGGTTGCAGAAAATTCTTGAGAGAACACTTCCAGTTTGCAAGAGAACTACTAAAAACCTGTCATCAGAGACACTAAGTATTGGACAAGAAGTATTGCAAGGTGTTTGGAAAACTTTTTGGATGATCAAAACGGATGTTACTTGCAGCTACAAGGCCGTGTTTGTATATCTCTATGAGCCAGGAATTCAATTGAACACCAAGCCTCCAACATTGTAAGAAGCATTAATGAGAAAGTCATAAGGTTCAGCTTAAAATCCTAGTGGTGTCTCATACAAAGCATGTAAAAGATGTCCTGGGGTGTTAAAATGACTGTCCTGAATATTGAACAGTGCTTGGAAGAGCTGGGACATTAGCATGGAAGGGAAATTGACAGCTGAGTGTGCATCCCATAAAAACAAAATTCCCCAGACATTATTCAGTTCAGGCCAGTTTCATTACTTGTTGTGAACAGATAGGTATTCTCAGTAAAAGCAGAAAGACACTACATACAAGGGGATTGACATAAGACTTGGGCCTGACCATGAAGGACATGTCACAGAGAGCTGAAATTTTGTATAGTGTTTATTCCTTTTCAATATAGCCACCGTCTGAATTGACACACTTCTGCCATCTCTGCTTGACCTTGAAAAGACCTTGGTAGTAGAACACCCTATTTTTCAAACTAAACCAGTCATCACATGCCAGTATAACCTCTTCATCTCTGTCAAAATGATTTCCTTTTAGCTGTTTTTTAAGATTTGGGAATAGAAAAAAGTCTGATGGAGCCAAATCTGGAGAATATGGTGGGTGTGGAAGAATTTCAATATTCAAATCGTTGGCTGCTAGCTGCACAAGCCGTGCTTTGTGAGAGGGCGCGTTGTCTTGAAGCAAAGGAAGATTTTGAGTGTGCGTTATCCCTCGTTTCCTGGTCACAACCTTTCTTAGTTTGGTGAGAAGATCTGCATAGTAATGTCCATTAACTGTGTTGCCACGAGGCAGATAATCTTTCAAAAGGACACCTTTGCCATCCCAAAAAACAGCATCACTTTTCCTGCAGATTTCTGCACTCTCGGCTTGACAGGTGTTGGGGAGCCCGGGGTTTTCCATTGCATGCTGGCAATTTTGGATTCGGGGTCATAATGGTGTACCCAAGTCTCATCTACTGTCACCATGGTCTCCAAAAAATTTGTTGACTGACACTTTTTGAGCAACTGTTGACAGCAATTTACCCTCGTTTGCTTCTGTTCACGTGTCAACAGTCGCGGAACCCAGAGTGCACACACTTTTCTTATGTTCAGTCTGTTGTGTAAAATTCTATAAACTGTTCTTTCATTTAGTTTTACTCACTAGCTATCTCCACAATTGTCATTTTTCGATCCTGGTCAATGATTTTCTTCACTCTTGTTGCATTTTCATCATTGCACTCTGAGGCTGGTCTACCAGATCTTGGCTGATCAGCAACATTTGAGCGGCCGCACTTAAACTGTTGACACCAGTTTTTTACCGAAGTATATGAAGGACAAGAATCACGAAACACTGGTTCCATCTCCCTGTGCATTTCTGTAGGTGTTTTTTTCTGAAACATCAGAAATTTTATCACAGCTCTGGCCTCCTTCTTTTCCATTGTTTTGTCAAATCTTTGGAGCAGCAGATCCGGTCAATAGGGTACATTGCGCCGTACACCGTAGCGGGAAAACCCATTGAAGAAACAAACGCGTACTTCACACATTCAGTGCAAATATGATGAACTTTAAATGTGACTCCTTCATGGTCAGGCCCAAGACTTATGTCAATCCCCTTGTATGTCATTAATAAGGGTGCCTCATTACTACTGTTATGCAGAAAGGAGATATCTTTGGCACCTTCGTATGTCGAGATATGGTCATTTGTATTCAGAAGACCTGACACTTCTTTTACACGAGACTAGATTAGAGATGTCACTTTATTGGCCATACAAAAGGTGCATCCAACACAGTAGAATTTGGTCAAATATTCCTTTGTCAGACATAACCATCTATTTTGTTTATATAGTGTTGTTGCTATTTTGGGTTTGTGTAAGTGTGATGTTGGATCTTCTGACTATAGATGGCAACAGTCCACTTTAGAGAATGCCACAGTGATGCAAGAAGCAGAATCTGAGAAACTGAACCTTACTGTTATCTTTCTGGATATAGTCAGTGCATGTTCATCAAGACCACACCAGATATCATTTAACAAATACAAAACAAACTGGATTCACCTGGCAGTTGGCATTGCAACAGAATGTATCATTTCACCCATATTGTTTGTATTCAGGAAATTCTCACGACAGCTGAAGGATTTACATGAGGCCTAGAGCAGAGATTTTGAGATCAGATGAAAACCAAGTCAAAGAGTGCTAGGATACCTGGAATGAATGAATCAGCTGGTGCTGAACAAATTTGAAGTCAAAGAAGTCAGGATGCTTGTCAGGTATACAACACCTACAGTCAGTGAAAAATATTTATATTTACATGATGTCTGACGTCTAACTAAAATATGTAAAGACTGGACAGCTAATAAGAGAGATGGCAGACAGAGAACTGCACATCTTACACAGGAGCTCATTCATAGGAAAGTTATTTAAATATATGAAGCCTGAAATAGATATGGATCTTCAAACTAGTAAATATATTTGCTGTTGATTCTTTCTTTTTATGAATATGTGCCACCTGCTCAATTCTTATGTTCTGCTTCAATGTGTATGGGTACATCTGTGGTTGGGTATATCTTTTTAGTGTATTGCTTTGATAATTAACTAAACAATACACATAAAGGGATATGTTGCAGGCTCTCGTACGAAATAAGGAAGTAGAAAACTAGAGATCAGGAAAACAAAAAGCGATAGGCTTAACGGGGACTCGAGCCCTGGACCATCAGAACGACACTACCACCTTGCTGTGGGAGTGAATCGTGACTAACGACACTGCCAACTTTATTAATTAATTTCAATGATATTTAAATATTTATTCATTTCATAACCCTCCACTCCCAAAGGAGCATAGGCCTTCAACAAACACATGCCAAGTCCTACTGTCATGTGCCATCGTCTCAAGTTCTTTCCACGCTCTCCTCATCATTTTCACCTCTGTTTCCAGCTCTCTTCTCCATGTGCTTCTTGGTCTACCTCTGTCTCTCTTGCCCTGGGGGTTCCAGAACAAGGACTGCCTTGTAATGCTATCAACAGGTCTCCTCAGTGTATGTCCAATCCATCGCCATCTTCTTCTTCTCATCTCTTGTTCCACTGGCACTTGTCTTGTTCTTGTTCTCAGTTCCACGTTGGTAACCTTGTCATACCATTTTAATCCCTCTATTGTATGCAAGCACCCATTTTTTTTTGGTTGTTGTCTTTGTTGTTCTCCATGTATCAGAGCCATACAGTAGGACTGACTTCACATTTGAGTTGAAGATTCTTATTTTCGTGTTGGATCCGATTTCTCTTGATCTCCAAATATTCCCCAATGCAATGAAAGCTCCTCTTGCCTTTTGTATTCTTATTTTGATATCACTGTCTGTCCCTCCAACTTTGTCTGTATTGCTGCCAAGATATGTGTACGATTCTACATCTTGTATTGGTGTTTCTTCAAGTTCAACCCTGTTATAATTACCTGCATTTATTCTCATTATTTTTGTCTTTTCCCTGTGTATTTTCAGACCCAATTGCTGTGACCTCTCATCGAGTGTTTTCAATTTGCCCTGCATCTGATTACGGTTATGGGAAAGAAGAGCCAAGTCATCAGCAAAATCCAGATCATCCAACTGCTTAGTCAGAGTCCACTGGATTCCATTTCTGCTGTGTGTTGTCGATGATCTCATAACCCAGTCTATTGCTAGTAAGAAAAGAAATGGAAACAAGAGGCATCCCTGTCGCACTCCTGTTCTTATCCCAAACGGTTCTGTAAGCTGTCCTTCGTGAAGAACTCTGCATGTCATGTCTTCATATGTTTTCTTTATTAAATTAATGATCTTCAGGGGAACTCCATAATGCCTCATCAATTTCCAAAGTGATTCTCTGTCTACACTGTCAAATGCCTTTTCGTAGTCCACAAATCCGATGTATAGTGGTGAATTCCATTCCAGACTTTGTTCAACTATTATTCTCAAAGTGGCTATCTGGTCTGTACATGATCTGTTTTGTCGAAAACCTGCTTGTTCATCTCTCAATTTCTTGTCTATGGACTCTTTTAATCTCTCAAGGATAATCCTGTTTAATACTTTTCCTGGCACTGATAGTAACATTATTCCTCTATAATTTGTGCACTCTTGTAAATTTCCCTTCTTAGGCAACTTAACCAGATATCTTTCCTTCCAAATATATAAATTAAAAAATAATGTGGTATGAAATCAGTTTTACAAGTAAATGGTACACATGAGACAGGGACGTTTCGGGTTTTACCCTTCGTCAGCCACAGTTACGAACAGGTGACAAGGACAAGAGCTACATATAGGTACTACAAAGATCTATGATGATGAGGAAAACGTCAAATGAGCGATACAAGCAGATGAAACCACGGTGATGAGCAAAACGATAACAGTAATAATGCAAGAAAATCGTGAAACCAGAAAGACATGTCGAAACAAGAAAGTAAATAATCAACGAAACGAAGACAGAAATGAACAACACTATTAACATGGGTAAAAAAATCACTTAGCTGGATCCATGAAAGAAACATTCAAAATGGCTGAAAAAATAAGGCGTCATGTGGAAGTGACGTAGGAGCTAGTGACGGCTAAGAACAGATAATTGAGGAAACGAAACGAACCAAAGCAAAAACAAGGATAGATAGGAAAATAACGACAGAAGCCACCAGAATTATGCAAAATGATGCTGGACATTAATCCCAGCAAGAGCTAAAATGCCCATTTGAAAAATGAGACGATTCTCCAACGAGAAGCGAGTTCGGTCGTCGCCGAAACATGAACGGAGGGCAGTGACATGAATGTCAGAGTTACCTGAATGGTCATGGCTGTTGAAGTGAAGGGCCACCGGTAAATGTTTGCCATGATGGATGTCATTCAAGTGCTCCCGAAACCTGTCTGCCAAACGTCTGCCAGTTTCACCAATATAGGTCATGTCACACCTCTTGCAGATCATAGCATAAATCAAGTTTCTGGATTCGCATGTGAAAGACTCCCCAATGGCAAATTTACCGTTCGGAAAGGAGACTGACTGCGGTTGGAGTACAAAAGGACAGGTCTTACATATGCGGCGTTGGCATGGTTTAGTACCAAAGTGAGAAGGACTAGTTTGTCTCAAGCGACTATGCACAAGAATATCCCTAAAATTCTTATCCTTACAATATGCCAACAAAGGGGTATCACGAAACAACTCTCTGGTATCAGGATCGGAGTGGAGAATAGGTAGATGACGGAACAGAATTTTTTTTCACCGCCAAACAGTGAGGGTGGAAAATTAAGACAGGTTTGAGTCTGTCAGATGTAGTAGTAGGTTTAGCAGTAAGTGCAACCTGACGAGTAACGGGACTAATGCGATTAAGGGCATCAGATAAGACTTTCAGGATAGTGACGTCGGCGAAAAAACTCGAGCATTTCTTGAGCTCGTTCACGGAAATCATCTTCATCGTGACATATCCGACGTAAGCGTAGAAGTTGAGAGTAGGGAATGGAATTTTTACAGCTGAGAGGGTGAGAAGAGGTGTAAAGAAGGAAACCATGAGCATCAGTAGGTTTATAAAAGACAGAGGTAGTAAGGCCAGTAGGAGTAATATTGACAGTAAGGTCAAGGAAGTTAACTGAAGTGGTAGAAATCTGAGAAGTGAATTTGATGGCAGGATAAAATTGCCAACATAGTCAATGAATCTACGGAGGTTAACTTCAGACATGTCTGTGACACCAATACCATCGTCGATATGGCGACGGTAAAACTCAGGTAATGGTCCATCGTAACTTTGAAGCACCAAATATTCAAAATGACCCATGAAGAGGCAGGCATAACTCGGGCCCATTTTGGTGCCCATAGCAACGCCACTAATTTGATTAAAGAACTGGCCATTGAATTCAAAAGAGTTGAGAGTGAGAACCAATTCCGCAAGGCGAAGAAGAGAGCCGGTGCTAACAGTAAGGTCAGTGCGTCTGTCGAGAAAAAAATTGTAGTGCTATAAGGCCATCAGAGTGTGGAATGGAAGTGTAAAGCGAACAAACATCCGGAAGGAAAAGACGGTAAGTGTGGTCAGGTGTGAATTGAATGGAATCAAAAGTAGTGATAGCATGGGTGGTGTCCTTTAGATATCTTCCTTCCATTCTGCTGGTATCTCTTCCTTTTCCCAGACTTTACCAAGTAATTTATATAACATCTCTGTAGCCGTGTCGATATCTGCTTTGTGGCCTCTGCTGGAATGCCATCAGGTCAGACGCTTGTCCATCTCTTAGAAGCTTTATGGCTTTCTTTATTTCTTCCTTCGTTGATCTTTCACCGTTAATTTGTAGCTCTTCTTCTGCTGGCTGGATGTCCGGGGGGTTTTGTGGAGCTGGTCTATTGAGAAGGTCCTCAAAATATTCTGTCCACCTCTTCATTTGCTCTTGTATATTGCTGAGCAGTTTTCCATTCTTGTCTTTTATGAGACAACTTGTTTGCTTGTATTTCCCTGTTAGCTTCTTTGTGCTGCTATACAGTTCTCTCATATTTCCTTTGGCTGCAGCATCTTCTGCCTCTTTTGCCAACTCTTCAATATACTTCCTCTTGTCTCTTTTGATACTTCTTTTTACTTCTTTGTTTGCTTCTGTGTACACTTCTTGAGCCTTGGCTTTGGAACTTCTGGTTTTGCTTGTGTTAAAATCTGCTTTCTTCTGTCTTTTATCTTATTGATGGTTTCTGTTGTTATCCATGCTTTTTGTTGTCGTTCCCTTTTCCCCAGTATTTCTTCACATGTCTCATTCCATACAGTTTTGACCTGCTGCCAATAGTCTTCTGTATTCTCTACATCTTCCAGCTGTTGGAGCACTTGGAATTTGTTGGATACTGTGACCGCAAATTTGTTTCTTATTTCTTAGATGTCCTACATTAAATTGTTGTCTATAATTTTGCATTGTTGCATATCTCTTGAGTTTCATTTTTACTTTGGCTATCAGAAGGTGGTGATCCGATTGCCACATCTGCTCCTCTATATACCTTTACATCCTGCAATGATGATCTGAACTTCTTGTTTATGCATATATGATCAATCTGGTTTTCTGTTCTATGGTCTGGTGATATCCATGTTGCTTTGTGTATTCTCTTATGTGGGAACATGCTTCCTCCTATAGCCAGTTGATTTGAAGCACAGAAGTTTGAGAATAGTTCCCCATTTTCATTCATTATTCCTAGCCCATGTTTTCCCATGACTTCTTCAAATCCAGTGTTGGCTGTACCTATCTTTGCATTCATCATCATCATCTCATCTCAACCCATAACCCGTCATGGGTCGTAGGGGTGCCATGGTGGAAGCATCAGCAGACAGGGTCCTCCACTGCTCTCTATTCTCAGCAATGCGTACAAGTGTGGAGAAACCGTGTCCTGCCCATTCTTTGATGTTATCAGCCCAGGATTTTCTTTGCCTTCCTCTTCTCCGTTTACCTTCGACTGTTCCCTGGAGGATCGTTTTCGAAAGGGAGTCATGACGAGTTACATGCCCAAACCAGGCAAGCTTTCGACGTTTCACTATTGACAAAAGTGGTTCTTGATGGCCTGCATAGGTGTTTATCTTCTCTCTAACATAGACATTTGTTTTGTGCTCTTTATAGCAAATGCGCAAAATTCTTCTGTAACATTTATGCTCGAAAGCCTGAATCCTTCGCTCCGTATCTGCAGTGAGTGTCCAGCCCTCACACCCATACAAGAGAATAGATAATACAAGTGATTTGTATAATTTGATCTTCACAGGAAAACTGATGTTACTTTTCCAGATCACATTCAACCTTGTCATGGCAGCTGAGGCCATCTCAAGTCTTGTCTTGATTTCTTTATTTGATCTTCCATCACTACATATAGTGGACCCGAGATATTTAAAGGTGTTAACTTCTTCTAACGTTTGCCCATTTAACGTAATGTTGGTCGGAACATGTTTCTTATGGCTATTCACCAGTATCTTGCTTTTTTCTATATTAATTTCCATCCCATATGTTCTTGTTACTTTCTCCAGTCTAGAGGTAAGGTCTTGAAGTTCTGATTCTGTTCCAGCTATCAGATCAATATCATCAGCAAAACGTAGATTACACAGAGGTCGGCCTCCAATCGATATGGTTGATTTATAATCGTAGAGAGCCTCCTGCATAATATGTTCTAGATAAATGTTAAAGAGCACTGGTGACAGGATACATCCCTGGCGAACTCCTACAGTTGTTTTGAAAAATTCTCCAATGTCATTGCTTGCAAAAACAGCACTGCTTGCGTCCTTGTATAGTGCTTCAATGATATCTATGATGTTGGTATCAAAATTGAATTTTCTCATTATTTGCCATAAACCTTCATGCCAGACTCGATCGAAGGCTTTTGTGAAATCGATGAAGTTATGGTATAAATCATGTTGATGCTGGAGATGTTTTTCGATCAGTAATCTAATATTGAAGATTTGTTCTGAGGTACTTCTTTTTGGTCTAAAGCCAGCCTGTTCCTCTGACAAGATTTCTTCTGATTTCTGTTTTATTCTGTTCAAAAGTATCCTTAACATCACCTTACTTGGATGACTAATAAGGCTAATGGTTCTGTAGTTCTTGCACATTTTTAGATTTCCTTCCAGGTGCCAAATCTGGAAGTTCTCCTAGAAGAAAGAAGGTTAGTCAGCAACACAGACTCCTTTCGTCTTTCTCTGTGTTGCATCATACGCCTCCCTGCGAGAGGACCTTCCCGTCTTGGATGGCTGTGTTTTATTTTCCATAATTGACTTGTCCATATTTGTTGCATTCATGTCACCCATCAAAATTGTGATGTCTCTTCTTTTAACTTTATCCATAATTTCATGTAGTCTAGTATAAAATGCTTCTTTCACAGACTCTTCTTTGTCATTAGTTCGTGCATAACATTGGATGACATTTACATGTATTTTCTTTTTAGCTGTTTTAAAAGTAGCTTTTATTATTCTGGGTCCAACAGCTTCCCATTCAATGAGTGCTTTCTGTGCCTCTTTAGACAACATAAGAGCTATCCCTTCACTGTGGTGTGAACTTTCGTCTTCATGTCCTGAGGACAGCACCAATTCTCACCTGTGATGAGTTTCTTCTTGTCTACCCCCTTCCACTTTGTTTCACACATTCCCAGAACCTCGATTTTATATTCCCTCATTTCTGCTGCTACTTGTGCCACTTTCCCTTGTTCGTTTAATGTCCAAACATTCCAGGTGCCAAATCTGGAAGTTCTCCTAGAAGAAAGAAGGTTAGTCAGCAACACAGACTCCTTTCGTCTTTCTCTGTGTTGCATCATACGCCTCCCTGCGAGAGGACCTTCCCGTCTTGGATGGCTGTGTTTTATTTTCCATAATTGACTTGTCCATATTTGTTGAAGTTTTTTTGTGGTTTAAATTTTTTTTACAGGATGGGGTAACCAGCCCCATGCCCAACCCTCCTTAGTCGCTTTCTACGACATGCTTGGCAGGGAACAGTGTTACTATTCTTTGCTCCTCTTTCGGGCCCCGGTAACACACGGGTGGATATTTAAATATGGCAAAGGACTTTTAACTGATATCAATGACAGTAATGTAATCAAATATTTATTTTAAAAATTGTTTTACTTAATTTTTTTATTATTATTATTATTTCCTCTCTTAGGCACTGGCTTTCAGATACCACAATATGCTGCTAATGCACTCAACAGCCTCACCCATGCTGCTGTTACCATTGGAGGAATCCCCATTAACCCTCAGTCATCACTACCATTGCAAGCTGGAATCCAGTCAAATCTAACCGCACTATCTGGAACAGGTTATGCACAGACCCATGTAGCCGCTACCCCACCCATTGCCACACAGTGTTTCATGTTGTCAAACATGTTTGAACCATCAACGTAAGTTGTTCCATTTATATTCTCAATCTTGTCACATGCATTGTGTAATTTGGTTTAGTATTTAGAGTCTGTTTCCTGTCCTTCCTCTTTCTTTGATGCATGCTATTAGTTGCATTTTTGGTTGCAAGACAGTTATTTTTTTCTATGCACATACAGTATTATGTGCTGTATGTATGTGGTTGATCCTTGGTCCTCTCAGGTTGTGATCTTGTTAACTTGAGTGTCTTTTCAGTTTTGTGAGCTATCTTGGTTTAAGTTTTGTGCATCTGGTAGGATCCTACCAAGTCATCTGGGGAGAGACTAGACTAATCCCATCCTTAGTATTAGGGAGTTAAGGTAGGGAAAACAGTACAAACCCAGAACACAACTGTTAACAGTAACAGCTACAAGTGCAACAGCCTAAGTGGCCTAGGAAATGAGACATCATCCAAAATAAGTCATCTTGGTACTCGGACAGCATGGAATGAAACGAGCACTCAATTCTTTTAATTCCATGTTGATCATAAGGATGCTACTGTTGCTTGCCACTGATTTCTGTTTTAAACTGTCATCTTTAGCTGTGCCCATGAGACCTAGTTGCCCATGGCAGAACTGGTAAAGAATTTTATGACAGGTTTACAGCATCTCTTAATTATGCCTAACACCTGTAACCTCCCGTTTCAGTAGCTCACATCACCAGGGTGCTCCTGAAACCTAGCTTACCCTGATATTGTTCTTTGTATGATAAAAGTCAGTCTGATCTTGAGAACCATTTGATCTTCCTCTAGGGATATCTTTAAGTGTCATGGCCTAACGCCTTCTATTTGGCTCCCAAAGGAGCTAACACGTGCCAGGTCCTCCTGTCTTCCTTGTCATTTTCATTTTAGTCTCCAATTCTCTTCTCCATGTATTCTATCATTCAACCTCTAATTCTCTTACCCTTAAGATTCCAGAAGAAGGATATGTCTGGCCATGCCATAAAAAGGTTTCCTCAATGCGTTTCCAATCATTTTTATAATACCAATCCCATTTTGTTACTGCTCATTCTGTATTTTTTCTTTGTTCTTATCTCTTTGCTTATTTTATACTGTTTATATTTCTGTCAAAGTTCCTCCGGGCTATACCTTCTCTTTGGCACCTCCTTATGTCTAGACTTGGCCTTCTGTATTCAGAAGACCTGACACTGCTTTTACACGAACCTAGATTAATGTCACTTTATAAGCAGTACAAAAGAAGCATTCAACAAAGTAAAATTTACATCACTAATTTTCACCTGTCCTATGTTGTTGTTTACAGGGTCTGTAGAGACCTTGAAAAACCTGGAACGACCAGAAAAGACACATGACAATTACACAAAATATAAATTATGTTTTTAAAAAAAAAGAAGTGGATTTGACAAACAATGGGCACTTATGTGTTTCTGGAAAGCAGCATGAGGTAGGGCCTACTTTGGGTTGAAATGAAGCATAGTGGGCCCTGTTCTTCAGTGTTTATTCTAGTAAGTTGCGATCGTCGTTAGAGTTAGGATTAAGGTTAGTGTTTAGGATATCTAACCCTTACCCCTTTTAACTGCGTTTAAAAAAAAATAACAAAAAAGAAAAACATGTCAGACTTACCCACTGAAGACATCTAATCCATTGGTTGTGTTATCTAAGATTCAAATCATTGTAAACTATATCCATTTTGGAAATAAACAACAGATTGTTCAAATTTATACTCTTAAGTACTTTTCATTTGGCATCCAGAAAAATGAAATACACTCGTATTGTCACAAATTTACAAATACTTGAAAAAGAACACAGAATGTGCTATATCCTGAACTGTTCTCACAAATAACACTACTTACGCAGAATTTGAGATATTTACAGCATAACTTTAGTGTGCCATTTCAGAAAATATTCATCTCTGTGCAGATGGGTGTGGTCAGTGGTCAGCTTGTTCTTTTCCTTCGTCGGGTTTGCTGCAAACCTTACACCTTCTGAAATTAGTGCTTCTTTGCATTATGTTTTACACTGTCCAGTCTTTTCCGTGGGTTATCTGATAATTTACTTGGCCTTGTAGGATTTTGCATGTGGCAGATTTCTGGCATTGAGGAATGCAGCCTCAGCACATAATTCTCTGATTAGTGTTTGTTTGAACAGCTTTAGCATAAGCTGTGACTTTCTAGTAAGTTCAGCACATAACCTGTTTCACTTTCAACAAGAACAAAACTGTTAATGTGGTTTTTGTGTGGCTTTTTTTGCGTTATATTGCTTATATTTCCCCCGACCTTTCCGCCCTATGATCATCTGGTCAGTAGCTACATCTTGGTTCGAAGTGTTTTCCTCTACAAATTTAGGCATAACATTTTGACAAAGGGCTCTATCTTGCTTTTTCCTTCTGCAAGAGGCTCACAAATATGCAACATAGTTTGCAGTATAGACAAAAATCTGTCTATCTTCATCACTTGGGAATAAAATGGAGTGTGAAACATAGGCTCTTGTGACGAGAAATAATCTTTTATACTTGGCCTTTTGTTGACCCTATTGCTCGAAGCAGAGCAAAATTTTTTAGCAGCTCAGAATCAGTTATTGGGTTCCACCTAGTATATCTTGACCGTTTCAATGAAGGTGTATGTTTCTGCACTTCAATTTCTGCAAAACAGTTTATGCTTTTTAAAATTTCCTCCCTTATAGCTGATGTAACAAGGCTTTCAGAACACTGGATTGGGGTAGGATAATTCATTCAAATTTTCTGACACACCCACAGCTTTGGGTTGGAATCTAAAACTATTCCTTGTTAATGCACCCACATTTGCCTTGTGCCATTCTTCATTGCTGACACACTCCTGATTTTGCCTTTCCCCCATCTTGTAAAACTGAATTAGGTCTTACTGGGTCTGATGTTGATGAATCAGTAATAGGTGGTGAAACCACACCACTCTTCCTGACATAACAGCTCCATTCTCAGAATCCACATCGCTAGAAGCTGAACTAGATCTAGAACTAACACTAAAGTCACTACTGCTGTACCCGTCCTCATCTTCGCTGAAATTTTAAATCAAACTAAGATCCTGCTGCGCACTTTGACGAGCAGGTCGCTTCTGTGAAGATAACTAGACAGCATGGAAAATAGGTAACACAAATTTTATAAAACTCACTGTGAGGTAGTAGATGTTATCATTTTTAAAACACTCAAAAGAGTAGCACACCGGCTTTCCTGCTTCTATATAATAATAACAAAAGGCTATACTTCTGCTTCCCTGTCGCCTAAAAATTCTAACTTAGATGAAACGAAACAAAATCTTAGTTCAAATGTCCCGGCCCTGAAAAATGGCTTCCCAACTTCAACGCCTAGAAATATCAGCCCCAGAAACTGGTCGGCCGTCCTTTCACAGTTAACTGAATAGATATTTCTAGTAACAGGGATTATATTTCCAGCTTGCTGATGCAATTTACTCCCCACGAACATTTGAAGCACATTAAACAAAGGTCCTGGAGTAGTTCATTTTACAGATAGGCCCTACGTCCTGCTGTAATTCATAATGTTGTGTGTAGGGCCAACTTCAGTTTTATATTTAATCCTGGCCAGATCCAGAATTGTATTATTATTTTTTTAAATTAACTTTCTTGGTTTATGGCAATTTGATAGGAATTTGAAGAGAAAAGTGAGGAAACCAAAGAGAATGCAGAGAAGAATGAAAGACGACACAGCCAAGGAAATAGGCTGAAATAAGAAGTTAGGAAAGTTTAATACCTCCGATTGTGACTCCATATATCAGAACAATACTCTTTAAATGAGTCCATTATGATGGAGTATTTTGTTATTTGGTTTCCTTATAATTGTATTTGTTGTTGTATTAAATGTTTAGCGTGCATTTTTTCCTTTGTATTACTGTGCTGTAAACTGAGTTTAAGGCCTGTTTCTCATATCCTTGAAAATCATATGCTTGGACCTTGAAAAACCCTGAAAAATGGTTAACAAAATTTGCTACAAGTCCTGTGTTTAACTTATTCCTGCAAAGCTAGTAACGTGTTTTGCACCGAATGTAGTTGTCTAAATAAATCATGCACTTGGAGTTTTGACTTTTTATAACGTAACCAGATTTAATTAAAATATTTGTACAATAATTTTAAATGAAATCTGTGTTTTTGTGGGGTTTTTTTTTATGCCCTGTTGGAAAATATATGTACTCGAGTATATGTTGAGCTGACTATAAGTTGACCCCCTAGACTTTAGTACTAAAACATCTTCCAAAATGAATGACCTGATAAAATGAAAGTTGGACAAGTTTTGTGTTGATTCCGAATTCCCACGTTGCTAAGGAATTTCCTTGACTTTCTACAAATTTTATCACTGTCAGCACCCTTTCCCGTTTAAAATGCTTGAAATCACCCGCCTAGAAAGTCTGAATACTGGTGTTCGTCGTTGCCGAGTATCAACGAGATCTCAGTATTTAGCGAGACCTAAGTTAGAAATAGATTTCCAGTACATGTAAAGCTGTTTTCTGAATTTATTTTTTTTTTTTTTTAGAATCGATCAATATTATGATTTTTCTTGAATTTTTAAAGCTATGGTTTTCTTGGTGGTCGAATATTTACGTTGGGATCTAAGAGGGGACTTGCTATTTGATGAGAACGCTAATGATGTGGCCAGGCCAGATGTGGATATTGAATAAGGCCCCGATTTAAACTGACTGTGACACTGACAAAAGTGAATCTAGTGCAAGATGTAATGGTATTGATGATAGATCAAATGAAGGAGGCTGGTCAACAAAGCATACTCCAGTACATATTTTAAGATCTGAAATGGAAATAAATTTCTCAACTTTGTACGATATCTTTAAATGTGTACATTTTGAAAACTGTTGTATGTGCTTGCAGGGAAATTAGACCAAACTGGGACCAGGAGGTTCGTGATGATGTCATCGATGAGTGCAACAAACATGGAGGTGTTCTTCACTTGTATGTGGATAAAAATTCTCCTCAAGGAAATGTTTACGTGAAGTGTCCAAGCATTTCAGCGGCTGCAGCTTCTGTCAACTCACTGCATGGGCGTTTCTTTGCAGGTAAGATGTATATTTTGCCTCGTAGTTTCCGGGGGTCTACGAAGAGACAAAGAAAGAATAGGACCACAGCTGCCTCAGGTATATCGTACAAGGCATATAATATGAGATTGTGCATGGGGTCGCCCCACCCAGGCCAGTCCAAATCCTGGCTGAAAAAAGGAGGGGGGGGGGGCACGCATGGAGGCCATAAGGCAAAGACACAGTGGACCAATCACTTGTTTGCCTTAAAACATGATTACAAGAAATGCAAGAGAGAAACCCGGACTGATCTTAAAGGCGATGAACTGTCACGGAGTACAACTTATGGATCATGGAATATTAGGAGTATTAATAGGAAAGAAGAGGAGCTGGTGGAGGAGATAAGGAAAGCAAAATTAGAAATCCTGGCTCTGACAGAAATGAAGAAAAAGGGACAAGGAATTATGGATCTTGATAGCGACATGCTGCTCTACAGTGGAGTCCCCACAACCGAAAGAGCTAAAGGGGTTGTGGGTTGTATTGTCCCTAAAAACCAAAAGGAAAGTATCAAGGGATGGAACTTTGTCTTGCAGCGCAGTATGGTGCTAAAGCTAAAAGAAACCATAGTCAACCTTTCCATTGAGTATGGGCCAAATGAAGATGAGCATGCAGAAGTCAAAGAAGAATTCTTCAAGCTGCTTCAAAAGACAGTGGACGATTGCCTGGATGAAATTATCCTCCTCTGAGATTTAAATGCCAGAGTTGGAAATGACCATGCTAGATGGGGTGGAGTTATTGGAAGGTATAGAGAAGATGCACTAAATGACAATGTCAAGCGACTCCTTAGATTCTGCGCTGAGCAAAACCTTATCATTGCAAACACTAAGTTCCCCCATAAGCGCATACACTCATACGCCAGATGTGAACTAACAAAGAATGAGAAATCAGTGATCAGCTATGCCATTGTTAGGAAGAGCTCATTCAAGTATGTGCGGGATGCTAGAATCTGGAGAGGGCCAGAGATATTAAGTGATCACTACATGCTGACAATTCAAAGAATAGCTGAAAGAGCTGCTTGGCTTAAGCATTGCCCACCATCACGCAAGAAGCTAAACAAGCAGGAGAGATGAAGGCCTACAAGCTAAGAGAGCCAGAAGTTAAGACCTGATATCAGGGGCTTATTTCTACAGCAGTGAGAAACATAGAAGAATGACCTGGAAACCCTCTGGCTTACATTCAAAGACATCATAAGGCAGCTGCAGCAGAAGCATGTGGTGAAGTCCAACCAGGGAAGAAGGGAAAGAGGACACCTTGGTGTACAGAGGAAGTTAAAGAGAAAATAAGAGAGAAGAAAAAGGTATGAAAACAATACGTAGAAGCTAAAAACGCTGCAGGAAAAACAGAAATATAAAGAACATGTGATACTCAAAACAGAAGCAAAGAACAAGGTGCTATCAGCAAGACAGAAATCCTGGGAAGAATTTGGAGAAAAGCTAGGAAAAGATGCTCAGGGAAACCAGAAATTGTTCTGCAAGATCCTAAAGATGTTCTACAAGCCCCTAAAGAACATGAGGAAGGAAAAAACAGTGCCCTCTTAAATTTATAAAGGACAAGCAAGACAAATTGCTTACTGCCCCAAAGGAAGTAATGGAAAGAATATTTCTTAGAGCTCCTTGGTGGTGAGCAAGGTCAAGCCTCAGAAATGATAAGCACTATCACAGAAGAGGAAACAAATGGTGGCGAAGATTGCATCAAAATGGAAAAACTGAAAGCAGCACTGGAGAAAATCATGATGGGCAAAGCAGCAAATGATGGTATAACACCAGAAATGGTTAAGTACATAGGAGCACTGAGAGTCCTGCAGGCAGCCTGGTGCCACAAGACCATACCAAAGGATTGGGAGATTGCCATTATACCATCCATATTCAAAAAAGGCTGACAATGTGGAAATCAAAGAGGCATATCTCTTCTCGGTGTCCCTGGTAAAATTTATTCCAGATCCTGGAGCAGAGACTCTGACACCTAGCTGAGCCACAGACGGATGAGGTCCAATGTGGCTTCTGAGCAAACCGAAGTACTCAGTACCTTAAATTCACACTCAGACAGCTGAGTGAAAAGGCCCTTGAGTATAAAGGTGAGATGCATCTTTGTTTCTTGGATCTGGAAAAAAAGGATTTGACAAGGTTCCCTGGAGCAAACTCTGAGACTGCTTGGCAAAGAAAAACATTTCAACACCTCTGATCCATGCTATACAGAGCTTCTAAAAGTGTTGCACAAATTATGTGAGGAGGGCAAACCATAAGTTAGAAGATTTCAGGAACATCTCTGATGTAAGACAGAATGATATTATATCACCTTATCTTTTCATGTTCCTCATGGACAATGTCATCAAAGCATGTAAAGAGAGGACAAGAAAGTATTCAGTGAAGTACTGGAAGACGAGACAGGTTTGTATTTCAGAGCTGACATGTGCTAATGATGTTGCTCTGATTGCTAAATCAGAGGCACATCTTCAATCCAACCTGCAAATCTGGAGGTCATGAGCAGCTCCAAACCAAACCCATAGTGATATCATGAGAGGGAAGAAGACATCAGATTATGCTTGGAGAACAGGTCCTAGAGCAGGTCAACCACTTTAAATACCTTGGAGCTGTCATAGATTTGAAGGGAGGCATCAAAGACGATTTGGCTACCCAACAAGCAGCAGTTGGGAGACCTTTTCAGGCTATAAATGGAGGGTTTCTCAGCAAAAAAGAAGTTGGCAAGAAGACCGAGATGAATCGACCTATGCTCCAGTCATGGGCAATGATTACAACCCACAAAAGCCAATTCCAAACCTCAGAAATAAGGTATCTGAGAAAGGTGGTTGAAGTAACAAGAAGGGACATGGTCCGCAACCAGTTAGTATGGCAAAGCCTAAAAATAGCCCCTGCAGACCCAAGTAGAACAGTCCCAACTACTATGGTTTGGCCATGTCTGCAGAATGGGAGAAGATTGGCTACCACCATAAGTATTATAAACTAAGAGCCAGGGATCCAGACCTCCAGGATAACCCAGAGTCTGCTGGGAGGACAACATTAGATATTCTCTGAAGGACCGAGGACTAGATTGGAACAAGACCAGGAGGAAGACAGCCAGTAGGGGATAGTATGGCGCTCTCTCTTCCAAACCTTTACACCCCACGGTAAAAGAGGCATGCCTGAGTGACTAAGTAAGTTGTAAGTTAGCATGGAGTTGGCAATCTCATCATGTAAAACAAATTGCTACAAAAACCACTGCTACAAGAGCATGTGGATGCTTGATACAGGCTCCCTGTACGAGGACCAGTGTCACAGGGAACGACACCATTTAGACATTCTGTGGCAGGTGGATACCATTTATAAGTCATATGTCACCATTTATACGTTCTGTGACAGGTGGGTAGGTTTTGGTGATCGTTATGAAGAATCTCTCGAGTTGTAACTGGTAACCACCAGAGCTGTTGTTACCCGAAGGAAAGATTATTGCAACCCAAGTTCTTTAGTACTCACTACAGGCTGTACCGTTATCTATTTCTCCTTGATACTTTCAACTCCAACGTGCGTATCAAGTAACTTTCTGGTTTTAGAAAAAAACCCTTTTATTTATGAGTCCAACTGGACTACAAGGTTCATTTAAATTACACAACTCAATAACCTGACTACTGACCGTCAGAGCGTTCACATTCCAAAAAGAACATATTGATGAAACACTGTCCGTAAATCATTCGTAAATACTGGTATGCTTCTATTGACACTTCACTATATAACTTCATAGGTAAAGGTTATCATAATGTTCATAAAACGTATCGAGAGGTACAAACCAAGATCACTGTAGTCGTAAACAATTCCCCTAACATAATATATCTTGACTTGGTCGTAGAAACAGTTTCACTTGCATAAGGGGATAGTTTTCAACTTCTAAAAGGAAAACTCACCGATATGCAAGACTGTGATGTGTCTCACTCGGAAGCTAGTTCTCACTGAACTTATAATAGTACTCAAGCCCATGCGAAGCTTTCTGCACACACTCACTCAAGTGTCACAACAATGTTTGCCTAGGTCTTCGCCTATTAATTAAGGGGAGCTCACTATTAACTTCTAAGAGTTATCTTATCTTGACTAGTGTTTTTATTACTTGCTAGTCTTGCTCAAGTACTTTGGTCTTTCGACTTTATTTCTAATACTAACGTGATAACTTGCGTTAGTGTGGGCCGTACTGTCACACCAGCTACAGTGGTGGCTCCATGCTGCTTAACTCTTTCAGTCCCAAGCAAAAAAATGGGTTTGGCCCAAACAAAAATGGCCACCCCAGTGCTTTTTTGTTGTTGTTTGGAAATAATTTTTTTAAATGTTCATATTCATAAATAACTTTGTTGTTGTATATGAAACTGAAGGTAAATGGATGTACTTTACTCTTGTGCTACAAGTATAAAAGCTTTCATTGAAAAATGATTAGTTATTCAAGGTAAAATGGAGGACAAAAGAAGAAGCCGGTGAAAAATTAGAGGAAAAGTATTCATTAAAATTCTTCTATAATTGTTCCTTATGAGAATATCCAAGGGTAAAGTTTCAAAATGTCACAAACAGAAGTATTCTAACAAACTACATTCAGTTTTTAATCAATAAACACTCAGAATATTGTCAATTTCACAAATTACAACAACAGGTCACATGGTTGTAAAAAAGAGGAAATTTCAGTTTATACATCAGAAAGATGAGAATTATAATATTATTTACACATGAATGATTGTTAGTAACTGCATCTTGTGCACAATTTAAATTTATCAATAAAAATTATTAGTTAGTAAAATGTAAAGTAAAATGGAGGCTGAATAAGAAGCAGGAAAATTTGAAAGAAATAGATATATTCTTACCTTGCCGAGTTGCTCCTCTTCTGAAGATATTATCCATAGGAAAACACATAATCCATATGAAATCACAAAAGATCACTTTTTCTAAATACATTAACACTAGGGGCCTATGTATAAACACTATTTTATAATTAAATCCTAAGTAAAAAAATTTACACAAAAAAAGTCCCTAGCATTAAAAAAAATGAAAATTTCAAATTGTAGGCCCTATCAAACATCAAAAAAAGGGAAAAGAATATTTTATTTACAAAGCTCATTCATATCTAGGCATACCCTATATATTTTTTTGCTTATGATAAGCTACAAAGCAATTTTTTTGTACAAAGGTGGGGTCTGCCCGTGCATCATATACACACATAGCTTGATCTGTGACGAATTCCATTGGCGCTACAATGAACACAGGCTCTGCCCTTTCCATCATATTTTACTAGATGTCTGGCTCCAATCATCCGTTCTACTTCAATTCCTTTCATAGAGCGTTTAGAATTTTTTGGTGGACAATCTATTACACCGCCTGGTGTCAGCTGAGCAGCTTCTTTGGACAGATCCTCAATCAAACTGTTTAAAATCTTGAAGTGTGAGCTTCCTTTTTGTTGTCGCACCTTCCTGACACAAATTGTATAGGATGTGGGTATTTACCTGTGTCACTTCAATCATCCAGTGGTAAATCTTCTTCCACCACTTTCTGGTTTATGGTTGTGCATACTGTAGTAACCAACCATTTGATCCATCCGGTCGCAGACATTCATACACATATTGTAGTCATCAACTACCTTTGGCTTTGTAACTTTGTTTAGACCCTTGCTCTTCTCAACCGTTGCGACGGCTGATTTAGTTGACACAAGTATGCAGGGCTTTTTTATCTTTCCAGGCAACACAAAATGTCAGAGTCCAAAAACCATTTCATCTCTTGATGGCCAAGCTTGAGATTTTTTATTTCAGGAGGGAAGCCGACGCGGTTGGCATTCAGGGTTCCTGTATAATTATAACTGTGTACAAGCAGATATTCAATCAGAACTTTTGATGAATAAAATCTATCAGCAAAAATATGATGTCCTGATCTCAGTGGCTTCAAAAGAGTTCCGAACACTTTCACGGCATGAGCAGAACTGGGATCCAGACTAGGATCATAGGCTGTATTTTTTCCAAAATAAATTTTCAAATTGAAAACATAGCCTGTTGCTGAATCACACAGTCCAAATGTTTTGATATGGTATTTGTGGGGCTTGGTTGCATTGAATTGTTTGTGTTTAGACTACCTTTCCATCCTATAACCATCTCATCAATACACACATCTTCAAACGGATAGAAAGCATTCTGAAATTTGGTCAACAGTATCTCAACAAATGGCTCAATTTTAGCTGCGTCCTGATCTTCTGGTTCACAAACATGCAGCATGCTGTGATAAATAGTTTGAAAACGGTTTCTCGAAAACATCTCGTGGTACCAAGGTGTATAAAAATTTCCTGCGGTGCACCAGTAGTCCTTGATTTTTGGCCTTCGATCCAGCCCCATCGCAATCATTACAGCTGTGAACTTCAACCACTCATAATAAGTGAGCGGTGTCCATGAAGAAAATAATGAATACTTTCTATGTGGGTTTGTTTCAACAACTTTTGCAGCATAGGAATTAATGCTGGTTACACTAGTCAACAACCAAAATGTACCAGAAATGAAAATAGCTGATCTTAACTAATTTTGGTGTGCTGAAAATGAAAATGACATTAAAAAATGTTGATTGGCTCTAGTTTTCAAGATATATGCTACTAGTTTATTTAATTATGGTCAATTTATATATATGACGCAACTGTTGTGGGCGATTGCATAATTTTTTCTAATGACCAATAAAAATGTAACTAGAAGTTGATGATGCAATCTTACCTATGATTACATCACCTTTGTGTATAAATATCTTATCTCTGATAAAATGTTGCCATTAGTTAGTGCATTTGTCCTTATCAAAAGTATCGTAGTTAGAAATGCCTAGGACATGTGTGAACAGTGCTAATAATTTCTGTTATATATGTGGTGAGGTGACATTTCTATCACAAAAACGAAATATAACTAAAGTGATTAAGAAGGCGTACAGTTTGTATTTTGGCTGCAGAATAGGAGATCAAGATAAGAGCTGGGCGCCACACATATGCTGCAATACATGTGCAGCACATCTTAAACTGTGGTTGACTGGCAAAAGGCAAGCTATGCCTTTTGCAGTCCCAATGATTTGGAGAGAGCCCACTGATCTCAACAACTGTTACTTTTGCATGGTCCCTCCAATTGGGAAAGGCATATCAAAGAAGAAAAAATGGACTCTGGAATATCCAAACATCCCCTCTGCAATACGTCCGGTACCACATGGCGATGACCTACCAGTTCCCAAAGTGCCAGAATCATTTTCAGCTGCTTCCACTGATAAAGAAGAGGACATTGGTGGTCCTGAACCATCAACCTCAAGCGACCCAGATTTTGAGCAAACTACATCCACTAAACCACACTTAATAACCCAAGGTGAACTGAATGATCTTGTAAGAGATCTGAATTTACCGAAGAACAAGGCAGAGCTTTTGGGTTCCAGATTGCAACAGTGGAATCTCCTGGCAGAAGATGTTACAATTTCTGTGTATAGGAACCGCCAGAAGCCGCTTATTACATTCTTTTTCAAAGAGGGTGACCTTTCTGCGTGCCACAACATTTCTGGTTTAATGGCAGCCCTCAAAATCAATTACATACCGGAAGAGTGGAGGCTTTTCATTGATTCATCCAAGACGAGTCTTAAAGCTGTTTTGTTGAATAATGGTAATGTGTTACCGTCAATTCCAGTTGGTCATGCAGTTCATATGAAAGAAACTTATGAAAACATTAAGCAGCTTTTGAAGTGTATAAACTACGATCATCATCATTGGTCACTTTGCGGTGACTTAAAAGTGGTCGCTCTTTTGCTTGGACTACAGGGTGGATACACCAAGTACTGTTGCTTTCTCTGTGAGTGGGATAGCCGTGCATGAAGTGACCATTACATCAGAAGACATTGGCCAATCAGGCAGTCATTGCAGCCTGGCAGTAAGAACGTTGAGAACCCAGCACTTGTCGACACCAGCAAGATTTTGTTGCCACCCTTGCACATTAAGCTGGGTCTCATGAAAAACTTTATCAAGGCAATGGATAAAACAGATGAGGCTTTCAAATACCTCATCAGAAAATTTCCAAGACTGAGTGAAGCTAAAATAAGAGAGGGAGTATTTGTTGGTCCGCAAATTCGAAAACTTCTTCATGATGACGAGTTTCTTTGCGTGTTGCATGGCAAGGAAAAAGCAGCATGGTTAGCATTTAAGTCAGTGGTGGACAATTTTCTTGGAAACAACAGATCTGATAATTACAATGAAATTGTAGAAAATCTCCTTCTGAAGTATAAGAGTCCTGGCTGCAACATGTCTTTGAAAATTCATTTTCTGGATTCTCATCTGGATTTCTTTACGTCAAACTGTGGAGCAGTCAGTGATGAGCATGGTGAACGATTTCACCAGGACATTGCTGCTATGGAGACAAGGTATCAAGGCAATTGGAGCCCTTCAATGCTTGCTGATTACTGTTGGACTGTGACAAGAGACACCTCATCGATTGACTACAAGAAGCAAGCAAAGAGAGCTCGAATAGCGACTGAATAATGACGGAATGGGTTCAAATGTGCCTTTTTAAAACATGATATGTGAACTTTAAATAATGTTTTTATTTTTTCTATCATTTTATGTTGAAATATCAATTAATTGAGTATGTAACCACAATTTTTATAATGCTAAAGTTGAAAGACTAGCTGTTCACCCCAGAGAATTAAACAAGCATACATTATTTGTATTACTGTAATGTAAATTCATCATTTTAAAAAAAACCAGAGCCAGTTGGTGAATTTCATTATGATATTTGAAATCAACATGTCAAAATCAATAAGAAATGGTATATTTAATTTCTGGTACAAATAACTTTTGAAAATTTGTTGACTAGTGTTATCAGAGTGCTAACAACAGCATCATCCATGTAAAATGTTTTTAAATCAAGAGGTGTTTGCAAACTATACAGAGCTGGATTTATGTTCTGTCTTGTCTGGCGAAAAGTAAAATTTGCTTTAGTTTCTCCAGTGGCCACTGAATGCCAAACCGTGTTGTTTGTATTAGGCCTAGTCCTACTAACAAAATCAACATTTCCATCCCTCCTGATTCTTTTTGGCTTGGATATATTATCTGAATTTATTGCAGTCTGATTACATGCTCCTGTATCCATAACTTCATTATCGACACCAGACCTTCCATTAGGCCTATCATCCTCGGTTTCCGAGGAGTCGATATCAGGTTCCTGCGGAAAATCAGAGTCGTTTTCGCTATCCTGTGAGTAAATACTACAATCACTATCAAAAATGTCTTCAAATAACTTCCTAGCTTGATCTGACGTTAATCTTCTTGGTCTACTATTCGAAGCAGTGGGCGTGGCCATTTTATGTTAGAAGATATGCGCTTAAAAATCGCTTTAAAAATCTTAAATAAATATCTCACCACAGATACACTTCACTTTTAAACACACGAGGTATTTAAAAGAACGTACTTCCTGTCGGAAATGACATTTTGGGTAGTTATAATTAGAAACAGCCCCTCAAAAGATACTAAAGCCACTTTAAAGCCGATTGGTCCAAATGCGTCTACACCATGAGCCACTTTAAAGTCGATTGGGACTTAAAGAGTTAAGGGAGCACTGTTAAGTGATGATGCTACTGGTTGTCTGTTGAGTCTGTATTAGTGTGGTTTTGTTTCGTACTTGTGTTATATTGATGTAAATCTATTAACTCGTCTAGGGTCGTTCTGGTCTCGTTGTAGGTGTTTCATTTTTCACACTACGTCAACAGGAAAATCTAGATTCATTTTCTTTGGAATCAATTATAGTAATTTGTAGCATTCATTTCGACTTCCCTGTGTGTGCATTTGTGGAACTTATTACTCTTTCTCAAATTCAATTTAATACAACATATGATCTGTAAACATCAACGTTGCAGTCCATGTAATATTTCGACTCAATTTAATTTACCACAAGACGATTTTACATAATGAAAATACATTACTTATAAAGAAACATGTTCGATTCACTGTCAATATTCGATTCACTTATTATCGTCCTTGTGTGCTTCAGTATCAACTACTAATATTCATTTCATTTATTTTTATCCTGAGTTCGTTACCATAAAGTTCAATCTGAACACATTATTATTTAAGTTCGCCCTTTTAAACTTCCACAATGTTTCTACATCCTTCTATGCTCCGAAGGGATCAACAAATGTGTATTCACACAATATTCCTTATTATACTTAAACATTTCGTTCACCTACAACGAGGGTGGTTGAAGATAGTCGATACTCAAGCTTCTTGACATTTTACATGAATTATTTGAGGTTAATACTAACCTTAGTGATAAGTCTATCACACATTCCTGGCAATCTTAGCCATATTTCAGTTCCACTTTATTATTTCACTTTAAATATATTTGTAAAGCCATCTCATTTCCAGAGTCAAGTCAGACTCCTGTTTAGTGATAAGTCTATCACACATTTAATTCAGTAGAATAATTTCTACACTTTCCAAGTCCATTGGACACATTTTGAATTCAGTGGACACAGCCACATTTGGACGAACACTTTCCCAGTCCAGTGGACACAGCCACATTTGGACGAACACTTTCCCAGTCCAGTGGACACAACCACCTTGGACGAACACTTTGGAATATCTCCTCGATACTAAAGCTTTCATCGTCCTTCACTACGCCGATACATCAGATCCTAAACTCAGTATTCTGCGTTTATGTGAGGTATATCGTGGTGCGAAGCAAATCTTCAAATTTGTCTCACCCCATGATGTGCACTCAACAAGGACAAAGGAAAATGATGATGATCCATTGTGAAACAAGCTGATTGGTTGTGAGATCCTCTGTTATACACAGAAATAGACAAGTTTTTATGTCAGATCCATGTCAAGCATATGTTAATACAGTTGTTGCATCATATATAGGGATTATTGTTAGGCCCACCTGGCATATTAATAGAATTATCCTTAAACCCCCTTCATTAATTTAAAGAAAAAAAGTATATTATTATATATGTACCCTGCACAAAGGTGCTGGGTTTGATTCATGGTATCGACACGCTCCAGTCTGCTTAGCTGTAAATGGGCACCTGACTTTGAGTTAGGGAACAAAAAGGCAGCGAGGAAGGGAACTGGTCACCTGACCTCTCGATGCTGGACCTAGTACAGTGAAGTCTGTAATATGTCACTCCCCTATGACAGTATCTGCTAGGGAACTATCTTTACCTTTTTTGTTACCCTGTAATATGTTTATATATAGTAAAGAGAGCATATTATTTCAAATATTTTAATAACTGTTTTAACTAAGTTCTCATTACATGAAAAAAAGAGAGAGAGACATGAGGTTGAAAAAAAATAATAGAATCTAGACAGTAATTTTCATCTAGCTTAAGATTGTGTAATTTCAGATGATTTTTCAAAGCAGGCTGAATTTTTAAAAGTTTGTGTTTTTACAGGGCGTATTATAACAGCAGCCTATGTTCCCCTTCCAAACTACCATAGCCTGTTTGTAGACTCTGTGCGGGCAAATCAGCTACTCATGCCATCGTCGCAAGCACTTTCTGCATCATACACGACTGGATTCATGACACAACCACCCGTACGTTAAATAAACTTCATACGTGATAACATTTATCTGCTGTACCATGTTCCCATGTTTCTGTTAGTTAGGCATTTGTCTGTTCATTGAATAATATTCTGATGGCTTGAATTCAGTGAATACCAGCACCTAACAGTACAAACAACAGAAACTGGCAGATAGCATCTTGGACATCTCAGATTGTGCAGGTGTCAGGGAATTACTCGCTGTCCTTTCTCATCATCATTTGCCGTTACCACCTTATGGAGCATGGAGCCAGCACTGTAGCTGGTCTTGTTATAAGAAGTTTACACCCAAGCCTTCATGTACTGTTGCAGTGATGATTTCTGTAGTAATTTATATTATACGGTGAAGTTGCCAGCCCCAGGTGCACCCTCGTATTAGTCACTTCTTGTGACATACCTGAGGGAGTATAGGCCTATTGTTTCTCCGTCTCATCAGAGATCTCCCCCTCCACCCCATGGGGCTTTCTCATCACAGTTGGTCAAATACAGGGTGTCTCTAAAATCCTTAATAACTTCACTTCTATATAAGATATGAACAGTCTTGAAAGTGAACACAGAGAGAATTTATTCAAGATGTAGCTTATTTGATTGTGAGGAATGTTAACTTTCAAATATGTCCATCGTTTAAGATACTAGCTGAAACACGACTTTGACGTTCTCCTAAATTGAATGTCTGGTGTGCTTTCAAAAAATAGCTCTGCATGCAACAAAATGTTGAAAGTTTCCCCACTTGTTTTTTTTCATTTTACAGATTGTTTATATCTTAAATAGACCTGAAGTTATTAAAGAAAGATTCAAGTTGCACAAGGACTTTAGGGACACTTGTATTATCTCATTGTTTTAACATTTCATCCGGCATCTGTGCCTCTTTACACCAGGCACATCAGATGTGATAATACATTTAGAGTGGATATATTATCTATCTGATAATTAAAGCTAACATATAACTCCACTGTCCAAAATCCAATCAACTGTTAAGTGTTTTAGAAAATAGTGATGAGACAGACTCTCAGAGCACAGCAGTCAGCTTGGTCACATAAGGGAATGTATACTTCAGATACATCACTGCCAGACTGGTTTAATGTACTTGTCCTACTAGTTATTGAATGTACTTTTATGTCACAGAATGGTGTAACAAGCTCTCAGTTTGTGTAACAATATTCCAGCAGAATCTGTGCAGATATATCATAAACCCATACTTGCGAGTTATTAAAACCAATAGTGCACATAAGTTGATGGTGCATTAAAAAACTCAGCCTGTCTGTTATGCCATTCTTCTTATTCATCTTTATGAACATTTTAGTCAAGTGGAAAACTGGCCTTCAACAAATACACTCAAAGTCTCTCTGTCCTGTGCCATCTGTTCAAAATTTGTCCATGTCCTCCTTATCCCTTTCATGTCTGTATCCAGTTTCCTTCATTAATTACCCTGGGGATTTGAGAACAGGGACTGCCTTGTAATGCTATTAGTTCGTTTCCTCAATGTGTGTTTTATCAAATGCCAGAGTCTTCTTCTCATCTTCTATTCCATGAGTATTTGCCAAGTTTTTCCATCAGTTCCACACTGGTGATCTTGACATACCATTTCAGTCCTCCTCATCTGCACAAGCACCCATTTGTGGAAGTCTGTAACTTTCTGGTTATCTTTTCTGAAAGTTTGTAACTTTCTGGTTATATTTGTGGAAGTATGTAACTTTCTGGTTATCTTTTGTGGAAGTATGTAACTTTCTGGTTATCATTTGTGGAAGTATGTAACTTTCTGGTTATCATTTGTGGAAGTATGTAACTTTCTGGTTATCTTTTGTGGAAGTATGTAACTTTCTGGTTATCATTTGTGGAAGTATGTAACTTTCTGGTTATCATTTGTGGAAGTCTGTTACTTTCTGGTTATCATTTGTGAAAGTCTAACTTTCTGGTTATCATTTGTGGAAGTATGTAACTTTCTGGTTATCATTTGTGGAAGTATGTAACTTTCTGGTTATCATTTGTGGAAGTCTGTTACTTTCTGGTTATCATTTGTGAAAGTCTGTAACTTTCTGGTTATCATTTGTGGAAGTCTAACTTTCTGGTTATCATTTGTGGAAGTCTGTGACTTTCTGGTTATCATTTGTGGAAGTCTGTGACTTTCTGGTTACCATTTGTGAAAGTTTGTAACTTTCTGGTTATCATTTGTGAAAGTTTGTAACTTTCTTGTTATCATTTGTGAAAGTCTGTAACTTTCTGGTAATCATTTTTGCTTTCTTCATGTTTCAGAACCACAACAATAGGACTGCCTTAAAATTTGTGTTGAAGATTCTGATTTTTGTGTTGGAATTCTTTCTTTTGATTTCCACATATTTCTCAGTGCAGTGAAAGTTCCTCCTGCCGTTTGTATTCTTATTTTAATATCACTGTCTGTTCCTCCAGCTTCCTCTATATTGCTGTCAAGACACATGCATGATTCCACATCTTGTAGGGGTGTATCTTTACGTGCAGTATAGTTATCATGTGCTGCATTTATTATCATAATCTTTGTCTTTTCCCTATGCATTTCAGACCCAACAGCTGTGACCTCTCATCAAGTGTTTTCATTTTGTCTTGCATATGGTTACAGTTGTGAGACAGAAGGGCCATACCACCAGTAAAATCTAGATCAGAGGTCCTCAACCTATTTTGCTCCACAGGCACATTTTAGATTTATAAAGAGGGTAGAGGGCATCAACCAAACATCGCGACTCACATATTTAAAACAGCTCAGTTTTAGAACAAAATATACACAATTCTTATATAAGGGTGAGTAAACGCATTTAATGATATAGGAAATATTCAGGATTTTAAAAAAACAAATTAACCTTCAAATTATTTGAGTCAAATGTATAATTAGAGTGATCTTAGGCACTGCATGTCAGTGGCCAACGTTTTATTGTTGACCATTGTCATTCATGCTCATGAACTTTTCTTGATGACTTGTATGAATTTTCATTTGTCTCATACTCCATCATCAGTCCATTCTCTTTATCCATATATATGCTTACAACCATGTGGGCATCTTTTTGATATCATAAAATGCTAATGTATCCACACTTGGTATATGAGATAGATGGCCTTACTGATATAATTTTCATTACTGTATTTCCCATTAGATTGTTTATTTGTGGTGTGCACCAGAAAACTCAGTGTACATTGATCATTGGTGAGTGGCATTGTTTAGGATTGGACAGAATGTTTGTGCTGAATGTTTGTACTTGGGAAAAATTGTAGAGTAAATCAGGAGATTATATATCAGTGGTGCTTGTAATATTTTATTATGTGTCACTTTTGGAAAGCATAAAAGAATGTCATTTTGTCATACATTCATTTATAACCGTCCGCTCCACAAGGAGCATAGGCCTTCAACAAACACATGCCAAGTCCTCCTGTCACGTGCCATCATTGCAAGTTCTTTCAACTTTCTCCTCATCATTTTCACTTCTGTTTCCAGCTCTCTTCTCCATGTGCTTCTTGGTCTACCTCTGCCTCTCTTGTCCTGGGGGTTCCAAAACAAGGACTGCCTTGTAATGCTATCAACAGGTTTCCTCATTGTGTATCCTATCCATCGCCATCATTTTCTTCTCATCTCTTGTTCCACTGACACTTGTCTACTTTTGTCATATACCATTGGGTAATTAACCTTTAGCACGCTGCATTCTTTGGCAAAAATTGTCGCCTACAGCTGCATTCTTTTTCCCAGCGTCCCGTTTTTATAGTGGGTGACTTGTAATGTCTATAATTTTTGTGTTTCTTGGTAATTGCTATAATTTTTGGAATTTTTATAAATAAATGAATGATGAATCTGATGATATAAAATTTGTTTGTGTACATGTTAGATGTGATAGGAAGAGAGGAAAGGAAAGATGAAAAAAACTAAAAAAAATGTAAAAAAAATAAAAAATTTTTTTTTTTTAATTTTAAAATTAAAAAAAAAATTTAAAAAAATAACCAACACACGAAGAGTCCATTTCCCTTGCATCTCAATGAAAGTCATTTGACCAATAGACCAATACAAATCAAATGACGATCTTTTCGTTACACCCATCATCAGTAGCAAAGGAATAAACGCTCTCGTCAGCCGTGATATTCGATCGCAACCCTAAACCTTTCCGACACACTTAATCCTAACCCCTAAAAAAATACATACCAGGAAAGCCATTCTACTTTCGTTTCCATCTCAGCCATCAAACATATTCTGAGAACCGATATCAGCGCTTATAAAGACAAAAATTTCATCCTTACCTCATGGCGTCAGAATCCAATGAAATTATAGCGAAAATGGCTGCGTGTTCGATGCGGATTCATTTCGATTTAAAATATTTACAAAAAATAAACGCGGATACACCCATCACTTTTGTAAAATCGAAAATGGAAGCTAACTCTCTTGCAAATAAAGTTACAACTTAACATACGGGGCTGAAAATCACGTGTACACAAGTCATGTGCTGGAATGTTTGGACATTAAACGAACAAGGGAAAGTGGCACAAGTAGCAGCAGAAATGAGGGAATATAAAATCGAGGTTCTGGGAATGTGTGAAACAAAGTGGAAGGGGGTAGACAAGAAGAAACTCATCACAGGTGAGAATTGGTGCTGTCCTCAGGACATGAAGACGAAAGTTCACACCACAGTGAAGGGATAGCTCTTATGTTGTCTAAAGAGGCACAGAAAGCACTCATTGAATGGGAAGCTGTTGGACCCAGAATAATAAAAGCTACTTTTAAAACAGCTAAAAAGAAAATACATGTAAATGTCATCCAATGTTATGCACGAACTAATGACAAAGAAGAGTCTGTGAAAGAAGCATTTTATACTAGACTACATGAAATTATGGATAAAGTTAAAAGAAGACAACAGCTGGGAGAACATAGGTTGCCTTCGTCGACATATGTCGATCGCAGCGTGCTAAAGGTTAAGAAAAGAAGGCCACAGCTGCAGTATTCGGGTAATCGTTGAGACATTTTGTTTTCTTCCATAATGACATTGATTGAAATGTTGATTACTGATGTGTCTTGTTTGTGTGTGTTTAATAATTACTGGTATTAAATCATACGTGTTCTTACTTATGGCTACAGTTTGTTTATTATGAGAAAGTCATACTGCTTGCATTTTATTGGCCACGTGTGTGTTGTATTTGTTGTTTGCATTAACAGACTTGAATAAATATGAGTTTATGCAGGAATCTGTCTCCAGATAATTCATTACTTTTCTTCTCTCTTCTCCCCTAATCCCTTTTATTTTTAATACAAATAAATTGGAAATGAAAGTTTATGAGTAGATGAATGTGTGAGGAAAAAATAAAAACTGTGTTAGAATTTTAAAAATTACATTATCATCATCAGCTGCCATCTCCACAACAAAGGTTGGCTGTATTGGATCTCCAACGTCTTCTGTTTCTTGTCTTGGTGGTGCACTCTGATAGGCTCTTTCCTGTCTATCTCTTGATGTTATCTTCCCACTTATAGGGCTGTCTTCCCCTTGCACGTTTGCCTTCAACTCTCCCTTCTATAATGGTCTTCTGCAAGGTGTTATGCCTTTTTATGTGGCCAAAGTATTTTAGCTGCCTAACTTTGATTTCCCTCATTAGTTCTCTTTTCATACCTAGATTTTGTAGGACGTCCTTATTTGTTTTCTTCTCTTTCCATGAGATGCACCCTATTTTTCTATACATCCACATCTCTAGAGTCTCAATTCGTTCTTCCAATTGCTTATTCATTATGCATATTTCTACACCATACAGTAGTGCAGAATATACATAACATTTAATGATTCTCAGTTTTAATTTGTGAGTTAACTGTTTAGATGTCAGTATATGTTTCATGTTGTTGAATGTAGCTTTGGCCATTCCTATTCTCTTCTTGATTTCTGTTTCACATCTGCCATCTTTTTTGGTTGTGATCTCATTACGTTCTGTAGAACGTACGTGGTAAGGCCCCAATCTCTTCCAGGCTGGCTAACCGTTGTCTTTTTCAATGCCCGACGTGCCTCTAGTGCACCACACACTTTGCTGTTCCGCTTTGTGAGCCGTTGATCTTCTTAGATTCCTCCGCCTCACTCACCGTCTCAGTCTTTGTGTACTAGGGATGGACATTCCCTTGAGTAAGATTACTCCTACTCCACTCATGTAGTTTAGCTAGTCAGCCAAGACTTGCCCGGGATGTGGCCACCGCTGTACACAAGCGGTATTCGTGGAGCCATACATGAGCTAGATAAAGAGGGAGCCATACATGAGCTAGATAAAGAGAAGAGAACCAAATAGGTTCCTGACTATCCATTAAGGATATGGCTGTCTCTCAATGTGAGGTACTATCCCTCTCTCTTTATCCTACATCCCTTAAAAATTACAACTTCTGCAAATTTTGTGTATTTTTCCAAAATCATAAGAATAAAGCAGCACAAATTTTAATTAACAGACATTTCCCAGGACAAAACAAACATGAAAATAACAAAAACGGATAATTGATGATCTAGATTTTGCCGATGACTTGGCTTTTCATTCCCATAACCATAATCAGATGCAAGTCACAATGAAAATTTTGTGTGGCTCTCAAACATGGAGAACAACAAAAAAAAAAAAAGAACCAAAAAGCAACAGACTTTCTTAAATGGGTGCTTGCAAAATGTAGAAGGATTGAACGGGTATGACAAGGTCACCAATATGGAACTGATGACAAGAATCAGACGAGTGCCATTGGAACAAGAAATGAGAAGAAGGCGATGGATAGGATACAAATTGAGGAAACCTGTTGATAGCAATCCTTGTTCTAGAATCCCCAGAGTAATAGAGGTAGAGTTAAAAACACATGGAGAAAAGAACTGGAGACAGAAGTGAAAATGATGAGAAAGACCTAGAAAGAACTTGAGCTGACAGCCTGTTACAGGGTGGCTTGGCATGTGTTTGTTGAATGCCAATGCTTAGGTGCTAAAGGGTATTGATTGATTGATTTAACACTTCCATTCAGTTTTCATTCATTTCCGTTTTTCACTCCTTGTGGAGCCAACATTATAGCTTACCCCCTTGCAGGAAGCCTGTGCCTAACCGCCCATACTGTTGTAGCAGTAGTTTCTGTAGTAAGGCATCATCATGTGACGTATTCTTTCCAGAACGTTGTCTCCATTACAGCTGCTCTGAACGCATCACGATTCTGGGCAAGTCGACCTGCATCAGCCAAAGACAAGTTCAGACTCTCTGTGATGTCCTGGGTCCACCGTCGTCTAGGTCGACCCCTTCCCCTTTTTCCAGGGACCATGCCTTCCATCACTGTTTTTTCCAGACTATTATGTCTTTTTATATGACCGAAAAATTTTAGCTTCCTTATTGCGATGGTATTTAGGAGCCAATGTTCCTGTACATTTAGTGAGTGCAGTACTTCTCTGTTGGTCTTTTTTTCTGTCCAGAAAGTAAGGCAATAATAGAGTGACTACAGTCAAGGTGGACAATAAAAGTTAGCCAGTTTATAAAAGGTAGTCCCACAGCAGATACAGCCGTAGGGGAGTGATGTGTTAGAGACTTCACTATACTAGTAAGGCAGAAACAAAAATTTTTTTTAATAATTAAAGTAGGAAATGAACATTTAATTGTTTCATTAATTTTTTTTTCATGCGAGGATCATAGGCATGAGATATAAGTGTACCAGATTTTTCAAGTCATGATGCTGAAGACAGAGCATTTGGAAATGTTAAGTGTTGCTGAGGAAAAGAAAATGATTTCTGACATGCTCTGTGTGATTTAATCAAAATAAAGAATATCCCGTTACATACCTATTGAGGCATTTTGGGAATATAGTGTAAGGCCCATATTTTCTTAACCAAACGGCACACTAGGGGTGATGTGGTCAATATCACATCGGCCGCCTTAATCTTCCCAAATTAATCAAATTAACTTGTGTATCAAAGATACAAAGGTGACTGGGATTGTTAAAAATGAACAGAAACAAATGGATTAGAGTAAAGAATGAATACAGAACTTTTTTTTTTCTTATTACCCATTGTTCCCAGAATCTTACACTGTTGACAATCAGCATCTATCATTTGCATTGGAGTTCATGACATTTTGAATTTCGAAAGTCAGACCTGATATCTCAAATACAGAACAGGGGAATGTTGTAGGACACATCTGTTATGCATAGCAGCGCTTATTGGCACTTGTAGAACAGTGCTTATTGGCACCTGTAGAACAGTGCTGGACCATATTGAGGGGTTGAGTTCTTCCATTTGGGACATCTGATAAGTGGCTGCTTCAAATTAGCATAGGGTTGGTTACGAACAGATATCCTTCAGCGAAACTTTAGCAGAGTATCGATACTGGCTCGCAACTTGCAGAAATAGAAAGTACCTCATACGGAAAGGACTACATCATAAACACTACAGACATTAGACAACGCTACAACAATAGAAACTAAAACTATCAGTGGAAAACGAGGTGCAAACAACATAATGTTAGTAAGAGACAAGCAAGGAAATCTCATCACCACAGCACAGGGGCAGGAAACAAGATGGGCAGAGCACTTCAGAGAAACACTGAATAAGGAACCACCAGAGACTCAGATGAATGTTCCTGAGGCTGAAAGTGACTTAGACGTAAATACAGACATTCCACGGAAAGAAGAAATCATCACAGCTATCAAAGGGTTAAAAAATGGAAAAGCGCCTGGTCACGACAACCTAAATGCTGAGTTATTCAAGGCAGACCCTGAACTAGCAGCAGAACTATTAGAACCACTATTTGCACTGGGAAACTCAGACAACACCAACAGAGTGGAGTAAAGGAATAATTGTCAAATTGCCCAAGAAGGGTGACCTTACAGACTGCAACAACTGGAGAGGAATTACTCTTCTCTCAGTTCCCAGCAAAATACTAGGCAGGATAATCATCCAGAGAATTTCAAAAGCAGTTGACCATAAACTGAGGAAAGATCAAGCGGGCTTTAGAAAGAACAGAAGATGTGCAGATAATATATTCACCCTCAGGAACATTATAGAGCAGTGCTCAGAATGGCAGAGACAGCTGTACATTAACTTTGTTGATTTTGAAAAGGCTTTCGACAGCATACAAGGGACAGCCTATGGAAAATACTGAGGGCTTATGGAATTCCCAGCCGCATTGTTTCCATCATAAAAAGCCTCTATTCTAACTTTACGTGCAGTGTAATGTAACTTTCGAAGTGAAAACAGGAGTACGACAGGGATGCCCCTTATCAACAACATTATTTTTGACAGCCATAGATTGGGTGATGCGCCAGACAACAGAGGGCAGTCCAAGAGGAATTAGATGGACAACATTTTCTACACTGGAAGACCTGGAATGTGCAGATGACATTGCACTACTCGTGCATTCACATTCAAGAAAAAAACCGATAGACTGAATAAGTATGGCCAGCAGGTTGGCCTGAACATCAATCTGAAGAAAACAGAGGTAATGACACTAAATGTGGGCAATCCTGAGCCAATAACAGTAAGGAACCAGAAGTTAGAACAGACAGACACATTTACTTACCTAGGATGCATAGTAACACCTGACGGCGGAACAAGCAAGGACATTTAACAACAGAATGAATAAAGCGAGAACAGCCTTTGCTATTCTCAACAACATTTGGAAGTCTTCCCAGTACAGCACAAACACCAAATTAAGACTGTATGAGAGCTGTGTACTTTCTGTGCTTCTCTATGGTGCGGAATGTTGGAGAGTAACAGAGAAGGAAATGTTGAAACTGTCCTCCTTCCACACAATGTGCCTAAGGAAAATTCTCCGAATCTTTTGGCCAAACACCATCAGCAACCAAGAACCACTTATTCGGAGTAACCAGGAGGACATGCACACCATCATAGCTGGCAGACGCTGGAGCTGGGTTGGCCACGTCCTCAGAAGGGACCCTGATACCATCAGAAGAACAGCTATGCTACAGACCCCCGAGGGAAAGCGAAAGAGAGGCCGACTAAAAACAATTTGGCGGAGAACTGTGGAAGCCGAGATGCAAAAAATGAACCAGAGTTGGGGCACTGTACGAAGGATGGCCGACGACCGAGCAAGGTGGAATCAATTTGTTGCTGCCCTACAGGACGCCGCCAGGCGTGATGGCCTTTGACGGTTGGCGGTTATGGATCAAAGAAGAAAAGAAGAAGAAGACAACAATAGAATGAGTGTCTGACTGGATAAAAAGAGTTCTTGCCTCTCGCTGCAAGATTACTGAATTCTGCAATTGAAAATGAAACCTGGTAGCGTCACGCTTCAATCTACCCAGCTGTAAATGATACCCCACTCCGCTCTTGAGTTGGGGAAGATAAAGGCAGTGAGGGAGGGAACTGGTCACTCCAACCTCATAAGCTGAACCTAGTTTCATTCATAACCCTCCACTCCCAAAGGAGCATAGGCCTTCAACAAACACATGCCAAGTCCTCCTGTCACGTGCCATCATCTCAAGTTCTTTCCATGTTCTCCTCATCATTTTCACCTCTGTTTCCAACTCTCTTCTCCATGTACTTCTTGGTCTTCCTCTGCCTCTCTTGCCCTGGGGGTTCCAGAACAAGGACTGCCTTGTAATGCTATCAACAGGTTTCCTCAGTGTGTGTCCTATCCATCGCCATCGTCTTCTTCTCATTTCTTGTTCCACTGGCACTTGTCTAGTTCTTGTCATCAGTTCCACGTTGGTAACCTTGTCATACCATTTTAATCCCTCTATTCTACGCAAGCACCCATTTATGAAAGTCTGTAGCTTTTTGGTTGTTGTCTTTGTTGTTCTCCATGTCTCTGAGCCATACATTAGGACTGACTTCACATTTGAGTTGAAGATTCTTATTTTCGTGTTGGATCCTATTTCTCTTGATCTCCATATATTTCCCAATGCAATGAAAGCTCCTCTTGCCTTTTGTATTCTTATTTTGATATCGCTGTCTGTCCCTCCAACTTTGTCTATATTACTGCCAAGTGAACCTAGTTTAGTGATGTCTTTAACACTTCAATCCCCTATGGCAGTATCTGCTATATCTATTACCTTTATGCAGTATCTATTACCTTTGTGATAGTTTCAATTGATTGTCAACCCAGATTCTTTTGCTTGTGTGATTGTTGTTATGTTGACCCTTGTGTATGTTCTCAACTTAATGATGACCGTAATGTCCTTGTCTTATGTTCACAGGCCGTAATTGTAGGCGCCGTACCTTTGTGGCCCACCTTGTTCCTATGACTGCTGAATGAGATTAAATTATCTGCCAATTATAATACTTGAAAGGACTTGACGACTCAGAGCTGACAACCAAAGTTCTTTATTAGTTGTCAAGGAACATATTCACAACTTGGCTACCTCCGAGCCTGATTATCAATAAATATACATATGAAACTTCATTGATGACACTCCTACATCACTTACTGCACTGGTCAGGAGCTAATGTTATTATATCTCTTGATTAGCTCCGGATCTCTGCTGTCTTCTTTGTTATTCTATCTACCCATCACTACTACACATCTCTACTGATTAATGAGCTGTTCTCAATCTATTAAAGTAAGCTTCCAGTGCTGGTAACTTATTCTTAGCTATAAGCTGTTCCTAGTAAATTGTCTACACGTCCGACACTGGACTACAGTTCTAACACTTTTCTTTGTCTATCCACGCTCGTTAAATATGCGAGTGTTTACATACCAGGATGAACTGCTGGCGATATATGCTGAACATATCTTGACATGATTAACTATCTGTTGTAGAATTCTTTCATTAGTCTTCTCTTCTCTGCACATTGCAACAGTACCATAACTTGGTATCTGGTCGATGTTGTTAGGCTAACGCTAACCTGTTCTCAGCTGACGACCATTTTAAGAGTGACCTCTGCTCTTCCCTCAGCTCACTTATTTCTCGTGCTCCGGTGACGTCAGAGCTAAGTCTTACTACTCATAAATTATTCTTACTTAGTCATATCTCAGTTCTTTCCCTTTCCTATCACACCTTTATGCAGTATCTATTACCTTTATGCAGTATCTATTACCTTTAGTAATAGAGTGACTACAGTCAAGGTGGACAATAAAAGTTAGCCAGTTTATAAAAGGTAGTCCCACAGCAGATACAGCCGTAGGGGAGTGATGTGTTAGAGACTTCACTATACTAGGTCCAGCATCGAAAGGAGGGGTGCCCAGTTCCTTTCCTCGCTGCCTGTTCCTTCCCTAATTCCAGTGCAAAGTCACGTACCCATTTACAGCTTGGTAGACAAGCGTGTCGATACCGTGAATCGAACCCGGTACCTTTGTCGCGAGAGAACAGTGCTCTAACCACTCCGCCAGTCTGACGCTCAAGCCAGTTTATGACACAGTAAAATAGTCCATCATACCAATGTCTTCATCGATGGACAAGCAGTGGGAAACATCAAAGGTAAAGTAACACAAAGAAACTGGCAACACTGGATGAAACTGATAAATAAAGTGAATAAGAATGTCTCGAAAACTTTTGTCAATAATGAATCACTGAGTGACCATACTTTTCAGGATAAGCATCATCTTTTTTTTTTTTCATTTGCGCTCCCTACGGGGAGCAAGGAACCACCATTGCTAGGTCTTGCAGGAATACTGCACCAAGCATTCACATGCTTTTGCAGCGCTTATTTCTGTGGCAATTAGTGTTACGTGATGACGTTACCAGCTCCATCTTCTTCTTCTTTGATCCATAACCGTCAAAGCAGTCAGCGGCCATCACGCCTGGTGGCGTCTTGTAGGGCAGCAACAAATTGATTCCACCTTGCTCGGTTGGCGGCCATCCTTCGTACAGTGCCCCAACTGTGGTTCATTCTTTGCATCTCAGCTTCCACAGTTCTCCGCCAAGTTGTTTTTGGTCGGCCTCTCTTTCGCTTTCCCTCGGGGGTCCATAGCATAGCTGTTCTTGTGATGGTATCAGGGTCCCTTCTGAGGACATGGCCAACCCAACTCCAGCGTCTGCCAGCTATGATGGTGTGCATGTCCTCCTGGTTACTCCGAATAAGTAGTTCTTGATTGCTGATGGTGTTTGGCCAAAAGATTCGGAGAATTTTCCTTAGGCAGATTGTGTGGAAGGAGGACAGTTTCGACATTTCCTTCTCTGTTACTCTCCAACATTCCGCACCATAGAGAAGCACAGAAAGTACACAGCTCTCATACAGTCTTAATTTAGTGTTTGTGCTGTACTGGGAAGACTTCCAAATGTTGTTGAGAACAGCAAAGGCTGTTCTCGCTTTATTCATTCTGTTGTTAATGTCCTTGCTTGTTCCGCCGTCAGGTGTTACTATGCTTCCTAGGTAAGTAAATGTGTCTGTCTGTTCTAACTTCTGGTTCCTTACTGTTATTGGCTCAGGATTGCCCACATTTAATGTCATGACCTCTGTCTTCTTCAGATTGATGTTCAGGCCAACCTGCTGGCCATACTTATTCAGTCTATCGGTTTTGTCTTGAATGTGTTGGTGTGTCTCTTCAGAGACCCTCGGGAACTACGCAGGGCAATTGTCAGAATACTGACAGCTTGTGGTAGATAAGGGGAACGAATAGTGAGAATCAAACGTAGGATAGTCTAGAAAGAGTAGAAAAAAAAGGGGATGCGCGAAAACAATGTGTATGAGACGGATTCCCAGATAGTCCGAAGAGAGGTTAACAAAACCGGTTAGTTACGCTTTTCAGCACCTCAGTCAGAAGCTTGAGTGAAGCAGTGCAGGTTGCACGTACCCTAGTACATGAGGTTAGCCATGTTGAGACGACAGTGACTTTCTCAAGATTCTATGTGAATTCATAGATCTGCGGTGGCAGATTTATGCAGTACAAGTCTTCAACATATGTATTGTACTATCTTGACAAGGTATGGAAGAGCGTGTATTCTCTTATTCGTTAATATGGTACATAGAGTGCAGTAGTTAAGATAGTGCAGTGGGTCGGGCCAATATAGAAATCAGCTAGATTCAGGGGAAGAATCATTCCCCGGAGTTGTACGTTAATTACAACCCAATAATCTGAACGTGAACAGTAATACCAGTAGGTAAATAGTCTAAGCAGTTTTAAGAAGAAAGAAGATACGCAGCAGTAAAATCTAAAGAGAGCCAGATAATGCAACGTAATACAGAGTTTACTATCATTGGCAAGTGAGCGGTATGAAAAAAATGTCGACAGGACCAAATTGTTGGAGGTCCAACTAATATTACTGTTGTACAGTGTAACTAAACAATGTTCCTGTTCGAGCGGTGTTCCTCAAGTTTTATATAAAAGTACCACTTCGTATTATATGACCACTCTGTGTGTTGTTGTACACATCCATCATCGTCAGTCATCGCTATCTACTGAGACAAAGAACCTGGGTATACAACGGCCATATGAGGTAACCACCTGTTAGCGCAGGCGGCCACAAGCTAATAAAGACAGAGCAAGGTGTTAAAAAAAGGTGGGAATGCAGTGTCTAACCAAGAGGTATGCTTTGAGAAAATGCACATATTAAAAGCAGGGACCTAAGTAAAAATTGAGGTACGAAAGATGAAAATTAATGCATTAAACGTCTGACACTCGGATGGATCAACACCATCTGGTAGCGGTGACAGTGATGTCTTAACTCCCTGCGACACTTGTGACAGATTTCAACAGGTCCTGGATAAGGTTCAGAGTGTCTAAGAGGTATGGAAATTTTTTTTCTTCAGAACAAGTGGTCCTAATGACGTCATACTCTGGTCTCCTGGTTAGTGAGATCGAACACCTAGCCTTCTCGGATAAAGGCGAAAAATAGGAGGTCCTGCATGCAGGTTGCGCACGGCAGTTGAAAATCGTAAAGAGAAGACTATAAGGCCGCTGCCCTGGTAAATTTTAAAAATTAGAAACAATTGAATAGCAGTTTATCTGATATTTGGTGGAAATGTATGTAGCAATGCGTTCGTTTATTTTGCTTTTTTCTTCATCATTGTGGCATATTTTACAAATTTCTATGGATATATCAGCGGAACAGCCTGTGAAAGAGAGAGAGAAATATTATAATATTGATTATTTACTATTTAAAATCAAGAATGGTTTGATTTGAAAACTCTTTAAGAATTGTATTATTTCAGTGCGGAAATGTAGAAAAGGCAATAATGTCTGTTTCTTATCCTGATGAAATAAAGATTTTGTTCGTTCCTCACTAGAGGACTTTTTTCTGTATTGCATGGCTAAACTGACCTGTTCTTTGTTTAAATTTTAGTTGTAAGAATTTTTACAGGATGGGGTAACCCTCCTTCAGCAAGTCTTACTGCATGTGTGGTAGGTTGCAGTGTTACTATTCTTTGTTCCCTTTTTGGGCCCCAGTAATACTTTGGAGTTTTACGTCTTGTATTTGTGAAAAAATTGCTTCTTTGCTCATTTACAGGTCAAACATTCCAAGAATATTTACCGCGTGCAATCAGAAAACAAAGACATATTCTCTAAATAAATTTTAATGAAATTCATAACAAAATTCAAGTGTATTACCGAAGCATGAAATGGGAGCAAAGAATAGATACACTGCACCCTACCAGGAATTTCGTAAAAAGAGACTAAGGAGGGTTCGGCGCGGGCTAGTTAACCCATTCTGTAAAAATTTTTTACCACAAAATCTTCAACAAGCAACATGGATAATCAAAATACAGAATATAAGTCAATTCAGCCATCGTAAGAGAGAAGGTCTTCTGAAATAGAGGCTCATGAAGCAACCCAGCGACAATTGATGAGGCATTATGAAGTCGCTCTGAAGATCATTAACTTAATAACGAAAACTTTTAAAAACGTGACATACAGAGTTCTTCATGAAGGAAAACTTACAGAAATGTTTGGGCTAAGAACTGGAGCGCCACAGGGATGTCTCATGTCTCAATTTCTTTTCTTATTAGCAATAGAATAGGTTATGAAAACACCGATGTCGCACAACAGAAATCTATTTCAATGGAAATCTTACAAAACAGCTTGATGATCTAGATTTTGAAGATGACTTGACTCTTCTGTCCCATAACCGTTATCAGATGCAAGACAGAATGAAAATACTCAAGAAGAGGTCACAACAAGTGGGTCTGAAAAACACAAGGAAAAGAAAAAGATAATAAGAATAAATGCGAGAAATGATAACAAGGTTGAACTTGAAGAAACACCACTAAAAGATGTAGAATCGTACACATATCTTGGTAGTAATATAGACAAAGTTGGAGGGACAGACAATGATATCAAAATAAGAATACAAAAAGCAAGAGCGACTCATAGCTTAACTGCTTGCGTCAGGGTCAGCGAACCAGAGCTGACCAAGACCCTACTCCACCTCCAAGTGGTGGTCCTGGAAACAGGCTGTATCACTGCAGTCTGGCTGAGAGAGTAGGGATCGAAGAGGGAAGGCAAATCCGGTCCCAAAAAATGCAGTGCTGAAGTCGGATGTGTCTGCCGAAAGGCGCAAATATCGCAGCTCCGCTGTAAACGGTCACAGCGCAACCAACGTCCTTTTCAGGATGAACGAGGAAGAAGAAGAAAGTAGTAGAGAATGCGCAAAACAGGTATTTTTCAGGTGGCGCGTGACTTTTTATATAAGGAAATACGGTGATGCGCAGGAGGCGCGTGACTTTTATATAAGGAAAATGTGGGGCGTGATATATTAGTTCGATAATGGTGTTATTTATTTATGTTTTACAGACAATATTTAGACAACAGTTATACGATATATTTAGACATAAATTTACAACAGGAAGGCGCTATATTTAGACAATATTGAGACAACAGTTATACGATATTTAGACATATAGACGATAGTTATATTACAACAGTTAGACATAGGTAACAAAGAATTTAGTTAATAAATATATTTTATTCTTTTAAAATAATATAAAGCTAAAGCACAAGTCTCAGCCGCTTTGTAGGTTTCTTCTTCGGTGGTAGATTAGAGACATCGTCCAGGTGGTTGTCTGTGGTGGGAGCTGACGTGCAAAAGTTGGTGTTAGGAAACCAACTCGGTTCTGGGGATATTGACTGGTAACAGCTGGAGTTGATGTAGTCGACAAACATGTTACTGGGGGAGGTAGTAGGTCTCTGCTTCTTCGGTGGTAGATTAGAGATATCGGCCATTTGGTTGTCTGTGGTGGGAGCTGACGTACAAGGGTTGGTGGTAGGAAACCAACTTGGTTCTGGGGATATTGGTTGGTAACAACTGGAATTGATGTAGTGGTCAAATGTGTTACTGGTACAAGTAGTAGGATAGGTATCCGTGTTTGGTGACTGTAGTCGGTCAAATTCGGCGAGGATTTCACCCTGTAAAGTCAACAAATGTTCAAACTCAGATCTAGTTAACGTAATGCCGTTTTTGGTAGGAAACTTGAGGTAGGATTCACCAAAATATTTTCGCACGTGTAGTAAAGGTTGGCCTCGGTAAACACTTGCAGACGCGGCCTTCAGCCCGCTCTCCAGCGGCACAAGCATTTCATCACTTCTTTTGATGTAGACCCAATTGTTGGGAACAGTGGAAGTCATCTTAAGTGAGATGTAAGTATCTGTCATTATCACACCACCGCTTCAGTAAAGTATGAACGTGAGTGTCTGGACCTTGGTCTTCCAAGTGTCTATTTATATGACCGAATATCAGTTTAATCTGGTTTTTGAAACGTATCCAGACTTGTACTAGTCAGGATTTGATTAGTCTAAAAACCAATCGATAGTTGACGCGTTGTTGATGTGACCAGACTTGTGTTAGCCAGGTTTTGATTAGTCGAAAAACCAATCGATAGTTGACGCGTTGTCGATGTGGAAATTTTTGTGTGCTGGGATTGTAAGTGTATGACTCATGGACGTATTTGCGTGAGGAAAAAAACGACAGCAAAAATCCGTTAAAAGGGTGGGTAAAGCCTTATAGAGGAAAATACACACACGTGTCTATTGATCTCTTCCTTTGTCTATGAACGAAAAACGTATCCAGTCTTGTGGTGTACTAGCCAGGGTCTGACTAGTCGAAAAACTAATCGATCGTTGGCGTGTTGTCTAGCCGAAAATGGCAGTAGGACACGCTGCATAGTACCACTGCGAGCTTTGATCAAGATGAAATAAATGGTGTAGAGGCGACAAACGTTGGTAACTACATCTTGTAAATGTCTAGCATTGTAGTTAACAGGTCGGGTAGAGTTTCTGGCTATAAAATTAACCAAGTCCGGGTGTGTAGGTGGTAGTCCGAAAGAATCAAAATATTCAAAAGTGCCAAGGCCATTATAATATAGAGCGACCCAGTGGTCACCGGGTCGATAGCTAGGGTCAGTGTTGATGACGAAAGCAGCCGTCTGGCTCGGATCGATACGTAGAGGTAATTGATCACGAGCTAAAACTTTAACGAGCCCAGTTCGTTTAACAAATATATCCGACAGGAGTATGGTCCTCGTCTAAGTGGTGTAGTCTGTCAAAACGTGGCGCGATTTCGAGATCTCCAAGATCGAGTCTTGCTCGGCGTAGACGAGGACCTGTAATGGTTCAGGTGTGATCTCGGAGAATTTAAGTTCTATGGAGACAGGGCCTGACTTGGCCATCTCAAACTGGTCACCGTCCAGTAGACTGGGGGTGAGGTCAAAGGCATATAAGGCGTACCCATTCTTAAAATGTCTATATTCAAGGTCGTTGCCGGCGTCTTTACCAACTAGTCCCATGGCTAGATTCGTCCCGAAGAAGGCTCTCACGTACTGGTTGTGCTCATAATCCATGGACAAAGGCTTGCCACTGACTTCTCCCATCCGCGCTGACATTTAAATATGTCAGACCAAAAGTAGCGAAATTGAACGGGTTAACGGTATACGACCCGTTAAAAGCGGTCGAAGTGACTAGGCCAATCACTAGGCGGGTCGGGGTTTGACTGAGAAACAGATTATCCTGCATGTGCGATAGCATACCTCTAGGGATAGAGAAAGTTTTTAGCACAACTCGTTTCAAGGGGTACTTGGCATTACCTCGCAACAAGGCTTTCTCGTGGGCTAGAGAGACGGCTGGGTTTAATTTGGCTTTCCGTACCACCAGGGCCGCATAAGTTATAATAGATTTATAACCACCAGCGTGGTCGTTTCCCAGCACGTTGAACGCATCTTTAGCCGGTGTGAGTTTTACTTTAACTGTCACACCATTTAACATGTAGCGATCTTGGGCGAAAATATCTGAATGTAACCGACCCATCATATCAATGTCCTGAGAACCAGTCGCTATATTTCGACGCAACTTTAGTCCGTTGTTATTATCGCCACTGGTGTCCGCAATAAAGTTTGGTGTGTCTTTGTAAAACAGAGCCGCTGTCATATGGCCTCGCTTGGCTTCCTCCCCGTAATTCAAAGTGACTTCCAGGTAAGCTCTATAAGGGTAGGTGTTCTCGCTGGGTGTAATCAGCGTGTCGTTTAGGGAAACGTCGACTTGGGAGAATAAACTATGCAGGTAATAGTTGACCGGGGCCACATCCGCACCAGTGGGTAATTTGTCGTCATTAGCTAACGTGGTTTTGGCGCACACGTGCAGAAAAGTATTGAACAAATCTAGATATTCTTCACCGTTCCCCGATATGACAAATTCCACCGGGGCTCCGGGTGCTAAGGCGGCCAACGGATGTATCTCCACAAATTGACCCTCTTCTATGGCTGTCTGCGTTGGTGGCACGCTAAACAAATCTAGACCACTGTGAAGACACACAAGCTGGGGTGAATAAGCGGCATCATTCAAATATATCAGAGTACTGTCGCTTCTTCTTGTGGGAATGAGAAGGGCGAGCTCGGTTACTTCGTTTTATTCTTTTCGGCTCGCCAGGTGGAGCAGCTCTCGTTTTTCTTTTTCTTCTAAGACCACTACCTGATTGGTTAGTGGTGAGATGATCAACCACTCCCTGTAATAAACGATTCTTTGGCTCGCTCACGAAATGACTCGCCAACATTTCTACCAGCTAACGCGTCGCTCGCGACCTGTAGACCAGTACCAACTCCTTCTCTGAGTAAAGCTTTGCCTCCAGTTTTTAACCACAGGAGAACCATGCGACCGAGCCCGCTGAAAAAACTACCCAAACCATGTCCTCTTTGACTTCTGCCTCCGATAAACACTGGTATCCCGTGTCCAGCCTCGTTGCAGTAAAACTCCTCATACATTTTGGGGTTTCGTCAGATGGGTACATGTCTCACCATTTTTCTATTCAAAATCAAACCGTCTGTGAGTTCGGAAGTGAAGTATCAGCACCGAAGCTCCGCTAGTGAATGGGATAGTCTTACCCTGATCGTTAGTTAAAAGGATTTCCACAGCGTCAAACGAAAAATGACTCAGGGGTACATAGTAGGGTTTGTCGTAAATCCTAAAAACCGAAGCGGTAGTCCTGTCCAAAATAGGGACAATCCGTAACAAAGGGACAGAGGCATCCCCAACCGGTCTCACCGCTACGAGGTCGCAGTACACGTAGACATTTTTCATGTCGCTATCCATTTGTACTTCAGTCTCTCCTCGTAGTATTGGGTCGATGTCTGTGGCGATCGAGGTGGGCAAGCCTAACATGTGTTTCAACGTCACGCTAATTCTAACTTAAGCCCCCGGTTCATACAGATTCAAGGTGGTCTTATTATTTTTAAAATGGATTCTAACTCGGGCTTTTTCATTCACATCCGTGCCTAAAAGCAAACGATTCAACTCGTCGATCAGCGTGTCGGGTGAGGTGTATAGACCAGCAGGTAACGTGAGTATTATAGGTCCCTCGTCTTTGTTGGGGAAGTAATGTATCCATACTTCATCCTCTAGCATGTTAAAATAACTTTTGGGAAATTGAATCTCAACCAAGCCAACCTCGTAACGGGAAGTCAAGTCTATAGTCTGTGGCAATTTGACGAAAAAGTGACCGGCGTTATTGTTTGGGTATATTTTCATCGAGGCATTGCTGGGTAAAGTCACGTAAAAACTCATCCTATCTTAGGGTTAGGTAACATGTAACCCAGACAACTGCTCATTAAGGCGATCCAAAACTTGCCGTCAGGTCCCGCTCCGTTGCTCCGACTCAGATTGAATAACGAGACCCCGATGACGACGTATATAACGATCATCTGACAGATGAAAACGATCTCTAGCCGCGTTACTAGTTTCCCCAAAAAAGGCCAGACCGAGGTTCTCGTGGCCTTGGGAGGGGGTGACCGCAAAACTGGGGTGCTCACTTCTTCTATCTCCATCAGTCTCGATATCTCGCTAGTTGTTTGGCGGAAATCCAGCTGTTGAATGACGAGTTATAACCGAACCATTTGACTAAATACTCTTTAACACCCCTGACACCTCGCCGTTCTTGCAAAATGGACTCGATTCGATAAACTACCTTGTCACCGACCCGCTGCAACTCTTCTTGGTAAAAAGACCCTTTCAATTCCTCACCCGAATCATCTTTAAGGATGTACGTGACTGGTCTTGTTTGGTTTAGCCGACTGACCGTAAACAACTCTTCTGTCCACGTGGGTGTGTAACCCTTTTTAAAAGTTTGTTTGGCTTGGGCGATCCGCACGCGATCACCGGCTTTAAAATAGACTTTTCTGCCGACGACGTCAGGGGTCGAATACAATGTATGCCACACCTCTTCTTGATTGATCGGGGTAACTTCCGACGGAGCCATCTTAATACTCTGGTGATACGAATAATTGTAGTTGTGGACCAGTTGGTTTATCACGTCGACGTATCGAAGACTGTTGGTTTTGGTAAAGTAACGCCACATTTTTTCTTTGAGGGTTCGATTAAACCTCTCGACAATAGCTGCTTTGGTGTCTTCATTTTCCGTAGTGAAGAAATGGACACCTTCATCCTTAAGAAACTTTAAGAATGTTTTGTTGACGAACTCACTGCCTTTGTCTGTCTGAAAATTTATCGGTTTGCGATTGGTAAAAATGGTCTTCACCGCTGCTACTAAAGCTGTCCCAGTTTTGTTTTTCAGGGGAACAGCCCAAGCAAATTTACTAAACACGTCGATACATGTCACTAGATAGGAAAACCCATCGTTGAACTTTCTAAAACCCCGCAAGTCTATTAAATCAGCCTGGAACTGTTGATCGATACCACCCGAGATGGTGGCGCGTCTTTTAAATTTTCTACGCACCGGTTTGTGTAAGGTGTACGTATCCTGATGACTTAACCACTCTTCAATTTTTTTACGAGTGAGTTTGGTGCTACGTTGCAAGGCACCCACGCCGCCATACGACCCAGGTAGCTTCGGGTCGTAGTACTGTTGTTTTAAAATCTTATTCACTTCTTTGGCCATGCTTCCCATTTTGGCATTTTTGTCTTTTTCCTTCTTCTGAGCGAATACGACGATGTTTCTCGCGATTTACGGGCAACCACCTGTTTTCGATTAGTGGGTGTGACTTGTTCGGGAGGGGACTGAAGAATTTTGTCCACGACCTCGTCTTTAAGTACAGTGGGTTGGTCGATGGGAGGCTTCGAGCTCGACTCGTTAAGTGGAGACTTAATGTCCACGAGACCTAGAGGCACGTGACTGTACTGTTCTAGTCGAGTCAAATAACGCTGCAGTGTTCGTTGATATAATCTAGCTTTGTCACCCACTGGTAAATCTTCTCGTTCCAAGACTAGTTGCATTTGAGTATCCAATTCTCCCAAGTTATCTCTCAGAGCATCAGGGGTTCTATAAGGTTTTTTGCGCCTCTAACAAATGAGGGTCCATCAAAATCATTTTCTTGGCTATCTACACGCCTAAAACGTCTTTTAGCACAGTTAGTAGGGGGGTTAACAACGCACTTAAAAAACTTCCAGTTTGTAAAAATTGTTTCCGTCTTTTGACCGACAATTTCTTCTTGGTAAGCGCTCTCAGGGTGTTTTTGTAACGACGCATACGCCTCTTCTGAGGGGTGTCAGTGAAACGTTACCTTTTAATACGTTGTGACAACACTCACAGAGTGTTCCTACAAGCTCGGGGGACGCTGTTTTCATAACAGCCTTGATGACTGGGGGTTTGGCAGTGCTACAAATTTCAGCATGGCGTCTCACCTTTTCTCCCATCTTGTTATTTGAGGATGTAGACGACTTGTTGTTCGTGTGGAAATATTTGACCACGTAGTCTTAAAGTGTCTGGTGTTGTCTGACGAAGGTCGATTAGCAAATAACCGTTTGGGGCCGACGTTGCGTCTTTAAAACTTTCTTGGACATAGGCAGTATGACCTGGGTACATCTGCTTGGCTAGATTAATAATCTGCGACCCATCGCGTGGGTTTTTTAAAAGCACTATATAATGAGAATTCAAACTAATGGTTCTGTGTTCTTTGTTCTTACCAAATAGATTTTGCACAGTGTACATTACGCTTATATTCCTATGATGACTCCCTTTTGTGAATAATTTTGTTAATCTATCATCCGTCTCACTCATCAGATCATCTATAACGAGCAGACGTTTCTTATCACCTGTCCACTGGTCCATGTCCGGCAGTCCTTCAATAAACTGAACACTCGCCATGGTTTGGTACAGGGACTGCCACTCTCCATAACACCATATAATTTCATCTGGAATAGGTGTCACCATATCCTGGATATGTTGTAAGAACCTTTGTACAAAGACAGATTTGCCACTACCAGTGGGGCCTGCTATCAGGGCAGTGAACGGATGCACCCATCTTGTGTCCATTGCTAACAATGATAAATTACACTCATACACAGTTATTTTATATCTGAGACCCCCGCTACTCTCATTAACATGAGAACCACGTTCTAAAAAACATTCACACCCTTGGTGTAAAACATCATGAGAACCACTGCCCCATGCTAAAAAGCGTTACACAGTCAAAAGCAAACCTATATATCGAGAACCTCTTTTCTATAATAACCCAATGTGAAATAGCACGATCTCTTTATTGTGTAAATGTCTCATTTTTTAATGTTCGATCGTAAAAACACCAGTAACTCTTTCCCCACCTGCACGCAATTAAAAATTCGTGTATCGAAAATAATCAATAACAGACTTCCGACCATTGTGTCAAACCACCCGTGAAGTTATCGAATTGTGCACGTGCCAGATTGCGCGCGTGAGTTCTGAAGTTATCGATTCCACTTTCCGTCCATTGTGGCAAAACCGCGTGAAAGTATAAGCGGCTGTTTTTGTTATTCATGTTTATTCATCAGACCATATATATAGCATGTGCTTTTTTAAAGGTTGTATACAACACAGTATTACCCATTTTCTCACTGAATATATTTTTACATACAACATTAACAGACGAACGGACACACAAAAATCGTACTGGGTACACTTAGTTATAAAAAAGCATAGTTCTATTTTTGTAAATGTCAACCTTTGTTCAACAGTTGGATCATAAAACACTCACAATTCACAAAACCCCATTAACTCTGGCCACACGAGCACCTGACCGCTATTAAAGGGCGTGTATTGAAAATAATCAATAACGGTTTCCGACCATTGCCACAAAAGCTGCACGCGCAGTTATCGATTCTACACAACAAAACGTTCTAGCACCGTTGCATGACAGATTGCGCGCACCTGCATTGAGTCTGCGAGAGACAAGTCTTTCTCGTAATATAAGCAGAGAAATCCTGTAGACACGCATCCTTCTTTAACCAGAACTCGACAACCAAAGACCAGCCTTCTGACAAAACAACCTTCTGAAACCACATGAAGCTCACAAACCAAAAAACGTATGTTGAATTTTATATCTCTCTATTTTCATTTTCGCTAAGAATATTATTGTGAAAAAATATATTTTTTTATATGGTTGTGTTTGTTTCTGTATTCGTTTCGTTTTTCGGTAGGTAGTTAAAATATATAACATTTATGTATTAATTTTGTATATGTACTAGGCAGTGTTAAAAGAAACTGATACCACATAGAAACACAATATAAAAAGTTAAAAATAAAAAAAATAAAAAATAAAAAAACGGTGCGTATATCTTCGTTAATTTAAAAAAGGCGTGCAGAGTTTATTTCTATCTCTGCTTATTACAAAATATATATATATATATATACTCAGATGTTTATACGTATGTTTAGCGTTTTGTTTGTTTCGGATGTTTATATGTATGTTTGGCGTTTTGTTTGTTTCGGATGTTTATACGTATGTTTGGTGTTTTGTTTGTTTCTATTCTGTCTTTGTTTATTTTTTTTGGTATTTGTGTTTTGTGTTAAGGTGTTAAATATAAATAAATATCTCTGTTATTTTTATCTGTGTGTGTTTTGCTAGGGTGTTAAATTATTTTCTATATGTCATTTTAAGAAACATATGTATATGGTTGTTTTCGATAAGTTAAAATATATAACATTTAAGTATTAATTTTGTATATGCACTAGGAAAAAAGTCTTGGTTCTGAAAAATCTCCTTAGTGATTTGGTTTTTTTCGTTGATTGATACAAAGCGGTTTGCTACAGCACCGAGTCGTTATAGATCGTGGTACCCGCACCTGCTATCAAGACAAAAGCAACATTATTACGACCTGGTGACACAAAGAAAAAAAATCAATATCGTGCGAATACACATGTTTTTCTTCTGATGAAAATTTTTTTTATTGTTTTAATTTGTTCGCGTGGCCGCATCTGCACATTTGAACACGACTGGGATCAATCGATGTGGGGCGAAGGTACTTTGTGTTTAACAAAAGAGAGTTGGGAGATCAATAGCTTTGTTTCTGCGTTGGTCCGGGTCATTTATTAATATCACAACAAAACTTTACTGTAATAAAAAAGCATGCCCTTCATAAAAACGAACGAGTTAACAACTAAAAAAAGGAATCAGACTTCCACAGCACGCGGGGTCTTTCTGATATGTTAACATCACAGAAAGAGAGCCACACTTGTTCGTATGTGTGTTTGTGTACCTAACTATCTATAAGTCTGTTTATTCTCTCTCTCTCTCTCTCTCTCTCTCTCTCTCTCTCTCTCTCTCTCTCCCTCTCTCCCTAGTAGTTTGTTACATGTTTAATTTTATGTTTTTATTGTATGACTAACTTGTTTTTTGTTCCTCTTTCTCAGATGGAGTCAACTCAACGATATGGATGCTTGAAGTGTGAGCGGTCTTTCACCCGTGACCGCGACCTAACTCGCCATATGAACACGGTCCATGTGGAGCAGAGACATGAGTGCCGTCTCTGTAGTCAAGTATTCACAGGGCCCGATACGTTGCAACGCCACATAGAACTGGAGCATGGGCCCGGAGCACCACGAACAGACACTACTGAACAGACAGCAGTGGTACAAAACAATATAATATGTAACCGGTACAACAAAACTTTCACCTGCCGTGCTGACCTATTGCGCCACAGCAAGACAGCGCACTCATCGACTTTGATTACCTGTGACATTTATGGTAAAAACTTTACACGCCTTGATAATCTACAGGTCCACCTTAAACAACACCCCTCTTCAACATCAGCATCAGGCGATACAACAACCTCATCATCAGCATCAAATTCGAGAATACCTTCAACCTCGGGCCCACTACCTCTTCAGCTGCCACAATTACCTCCAACCTGACTCACCCGCAGATAACCGACCCCATCCCATCCTCTACAAAAGCTGCAGACCAGACAAACCCACGCAAACGTCCAATGTTCAGTACCCAACAAGACCCTACCAAAATACCTCGTTTGTCCTCTGAGCAAGACAGATTATGTGACTTACCAGCTGACATTAGAGAGAAATACACTAATAAATGGAATGCGATCAAGACACATAACAAAATCAATAATTATCTATCCACATTCACTTTCTTTCATAGGCCAGACAGAACACCTACCCTTATAGAGCTTACCTGGAAGCCACTTTGAATTACGGGGAGGAAGCCAAGCGAGGCCATATGACAGCGGCTCTGTTTTACAAAGACACACCAAACTTTATTGCGGATACCAGTGGCGATAATAACAACGGACTAAAGTTGCGTCGAAATATAGCGACTGGTTCTCAGGACATTGATATGATGGGTCGGTTACATTCAGATATTTTCGCCCAAGATCGCTACATGTTAAATGGTGTGACAGTTAAAGTAAAACTCACACCGGCTTAAGATGCGTTCGACGTGCTGGGAAACGACCACGCTGGTGGTTATAAATCTATTATAACTTATGCGGCCCTGGTTGTACGGAAAGCCAAATTAAACCCAGCCGTCTCTCTAGCCCACGAGAAAGCCTTGTTGCGAGGTAATGCCAAGTACCCCGTGAAACGAGTTGTGCTAAAGACTTTCTCTATCCCTAGAGGTATGCTATCGCACATGCAGGATAATCTGTTTCTCAGTCAAACCCCGACCCGCCTAGTGATTGGCCTAGTCACTTCGACCGCGTTTAACGGGTCAAATACCGTTAACCCGTTCAATTTCGCTACTTTTGGTCTGACATATTTAAATGTCAGCGCGGATGGGAGAACAGTCAGTGGCAAGCCTTTGTCTATGGATTATGAGCACAACCAGTACGTGAGAGCCTTCTTCGGGACGAATCTAGCCATGGGACTAGTTGGTAAAGACGCCGGCAACGACCTTGAATATAGACATTTTAAGAATGGGTACGCCTTATACACCTTAGACCTCACCCCCAGTCTACTGGACGGTGACCAGTTTGAGATGGCCAAGTCAGGCCCTGTCTCCATAGAACTTAAATTCTCAGAGATACACCCGAACCATTACAGGTCTTCGTCTACGCCGAGCAAGACTCGATCTTGGAGATCTCGAAATCGCGCCAAGTTTTGACAGACTACACCACTTAGACGATGAATACAGACGAGATACGGACCATACTCCTGTCGGATATATTTGTTAAACGAACTGGGCTCGTTAAAGTTTTAGCTCGTGATCAATTACCTCTACGTATCGATCCGAGCCAGACGGCTGCTTTCGTCATCAACACTGACACTAGCTATCGACCCGGTGACCACTGGGTCGCTCTATATTATAATGGCCTTGGCACTTTTGAATATTTTGATTCTTTCGGACTACCACCTTGTGGTGGGTTTTGATGTTAAGAAGAATGGTGTGCGTATAGTTGTACTTGAGTGAGATCAACTGTGAAGGTCTCTGAGGTTAAACAATGAACAACTGTATTACAGAGTACCTTTCTTGTTACCACCTTACGATCTCACTCGAAGTTATATTCTTTTTGACTAGCGTGACTGAAAGCTACATAAAGTGTCTAGGGTATTGTAAGAGTGTTGTAAAAGAATCTCAATACAAAACATATACAAACATATTTAGATATTGTATTTAGAAGTTTACCACACACCTACACCCTCGGACTTGGTTAATTTTATAGCCAGAAACTCTACCCGACCTGTTAACTACAACGCTAGACATTTACAAGATGTAGTTACCAACGTTTGTGGCCTCTACGCCATTTATTTCATCTTGATCAAAGCTCGCGGTGGTACTATGCAGCGCGTCCTACTGCCCTTTTCGTCTAGACAACACGCCAACGATCGATTAGTTTTTCGACTAGACAGACCCTGGCTAGTACACCACAAGACTGGATACGTTTTTTGTTCATAGACAAAGGAAGAGATCAATAGAAACGTGTGTGTATTTTCCTCTATAAGGCTTTGCCCGCCCTTTTATCGGATTTTTGCTGTCGTTTTTTCCCTCACGCCAATACGTCCATGAGTCATACACTTACAATCCCAGCACACAAAAATTTCCACATCGACAACGCGTCAACTATCGATTGGTTTTTCGACTAATCGAAACCTGGCTAACACAAGTCTGGTCACATCGACAACGCGTCAACTATCGATTAGTTTTTCGACTAATCAAATCCTGACTAGTACAAGTCTGGATACGTTTCAAAAACCAGATTAAACTTATATTCGGTCATATAAATAGACACTTGGAAGACCAAGGTCCAGACACTCACGTTCATACTTTACTGAAGCGGTGGTGTGATAACGACAGATACTTACACCTCACTTAAGATGACTTCCACTGTTCCCAACAATTGGGTCTACATCAAAAGAAGTGGTGAAATGCTTGTGCCGTTGGAGAGCGGGCTGAAGGCCGCGTCTGTAAGTGTTTACCGAGGCCAACCTTTACTACACGTGCGAAAATATTTTGGTGAATCCTACCTCAAGTTTCCTACCAAAAACGGCATTACGTTAACTAGATCTGAGTTTGAACATTTGTTGACTTTACAGGGTGAAATCCTCGCCGAATTTGACAGACTACAGTCACCAAACACGGATACCTATCCTACTACTTGTACCAGTAACACATTTGACCACTACATCAATTCCAGTTGTTACCAACCAATATCCCCAGAACCAAGTTGATTTCCTAACACCAACCCTTGTACGTCAGCTCCCACCACAGACAACCACCTGGCCGATGTCTCTAATCTACCACCGAAGAAGCAGAGACCTACTACCTCCCCGAGTAACACGTTTGTCCACTACATCAACTCCAGCTGTTACCAGTCAATATCCCCAGAACCGAGTTGGTTTCCTAACACCAACCCTTGTACGTCAGCTCCCACCACAGACAACCACCTGGCCGATGTCTCTAATCTACCACCGAAGAAGAAGAGACCTACTACCTCCCCCAGTAACACGTTTGTCGACTACATCAACTCCAGCTGTTACCAGTCAATATCCCCAGAACCGAGTTGGTTTCCTAACACCAACCCTTGTACGTCAGCCCCCACCACAGACAACCACCTGGCCGATGTCTTTAATCTACCACCGAAAAAGAAGAAGAAACCTACAAAGCGGCTGAGACTTGTGCTTTAGCTTGATATTATTTTAGAAGAATAAAATATATTTATTAACTAAATTCTTTGTTACCTATGTCTAACTGTTGTAATATAACTATCGTCTATATGTATAAATATTGTCTAAATATATCGTCTTCCTGTTGTAAATATATGTCTAAATATATCGTATAACTGTTGTCTAAATATTGTCTGTAAAACATAAATAAACAACAACACCATTATCGAACTAATATATTACTATATAAAAAGTCACGCCCCACATTTTTCCTTACATAAAAGTCACGCGCCTCCTGCGCGCCACCGTATTTCCTTATATAAAAAGTCACGCGCCACCTGCGCGCCACATGAATAATACCTGTTTTGCGCATTCCTACTACTGAAGAAGAATTGCATTGGGAAACATATGGAGATCAAGAGAAATCAAGTCCAACACAAAAATAAGAATCTTCAACTCAGATGTCAAGTCAGTCCTATTGTATGGCTCTGAAACATGGAGAACAACAAAAACAACAATCAAAAAGCTACAGGCTGCCATAAATGGGTGCTTGCTTATAATAGAAGGATTTGAATGGTATGACACGGTCACCAATGTGGAGGGGGTTGGGGTGGCTAAGAGGTATGGCGTCCTCCTCGAATTCTAAATGTACGGGGAATTTTTTTGTTCAGGACCAGTGGTCCTAATGATGTCGTACTCCTCCCTGGTCTCTTGGGTAGTGAGATCGGATTCCTAGCCTTCTCGTTATCGGGCGAAAAAAATCGGAGGTCCCGTGTGCAAGTTGTGCACGTTAATAATCCCAGTTGGAAATCGTAAATAATGCCGCTGCGCTGGCAAAATTTAAAAATTAAGTACCTACCCACCGCAACATTATTTATAGATTGTGTGATTCCCTATGTATACACAAAGGGATCATCGCCGGTATTCGTGCACTGTGCTGAGATCGTCCTTGTGTGATCTAAGGAAGGAGATCGGAGCACTGATAGCGTTGTCCATGTGCAATGAAGATGTTCCTTAACTTAAAGCAAAAACCAAACCAAACCAATATGGAACTGATGACAAGAATTATCTTCTTCTTCTTCTGCGTTCGTCCTGAAAAGGACGTTTGTTACGTTGTGTCGCCGTTTATTTGCGCCTTTCGGCCCGACACATCCGGTTTCAGCATGGCATGTTTGGGACCAGGTTAGCCTTCCCTCTTCGATCCCTACTCTCTCAGCCAGACTGCAGTGATGCAGCCTGTTTCCAGGACCACCACTTGAAGGTGGTGTAGGGTCTTGGTCAGCTCTTGTTCGTTGACCCTGACGCAGGCAGTTAAGCTATGGGTCGCTGACTGCATTTATCACTGTTGCTGCGTCTTCGGTCCCGAAAAGAATAAGACAAGTGCCAGTGGAAAAGGAGATAAGAAGAAGATGCTGGCAATAGATAGGACACACATTAAAGAAACTTGTTGATAGCATTACAAATCAATCCTTGTTCTGGAATCCCCAGGGTCAGAGAGGCAGAGACCAAAATACACACAAAGAGGAGAAGTGGAGACAGAAGTGAAAAAGATGAGGAAGACATGGAAAGAACTTGAGCTCATGTCACACGACAGGAGGACTTGGCTTGTGTGTATTGAAGGCCTATGCTCCTTGGGGACCTAAAGGGTATTGGTTGATTGATTGATTAAAATGTTTTGCTAGATCCCGTAAATACAAAGTATGTTCAATCCTAGTATTTAAATTGAAACTAAGATGAAAGTAATCATTTGTTAACCCATTGCATGGACTGTCTAAATTCACAGAACATTAGTGGTTTAAACCTGTTTTTTTTTTTTTTTTTGACCACCGTCCAGGTTTCAATATTTGTTCATGTCCCAAATATCTACCACATAAATGACAATAACAATTCTGTCTGCGTTCATGTGTGGAAAAAAAAGTCCTCTACATAAATCTATTCTTTGTGTTTCACGTGTGTAAGAATCACACAGCTTAAAAAGCTCCTTGGCTTTGAATTTTACACGTTTTACAAGGTAATTTGTTCCCCCCCCCCCCCCCCCCCTTTTTAACCCTTAAACTACCACCCACTTCCCCTTCCCTCAATTTTCTGAATTCTCTGACACACTCAAAGTGTGAAGATAGTATGTAAGTTTTCTTAAAGTAATTTTGTAGAATCAACCAAACCACAAATGAGAGCAGTATCCATAGATGAAATATCCACTGTTAAACCCATCTACACTGCACACAAGCTTCCAGTATGGAAACAAAATCGTTTCCCTAAAATGATAGAAAACATTCCTGGAATTGAAAGAAAAAAGAGCCAAACTGCAACAGATAGAAAATCCATAGCGACAAAATACATAAAAAACATTATCCACGCAACACCTGGACCCATGCATACACAGATGGATCAGCAACAAATGCAACAGAAAATGGAGGTGGGGGTGACTTTCTGACCTTGAGCACTGGTGCAGAAAAAAGGCTGTCAGTGGCGACAGGACGATTCTCCAGCAACTTCAGAGCTGAGGCAGAGGCCTTGAAAACTGCAGCAGAGGTTATATTGACAGAAGAAAGGGCAGAGAGACAAGTTGCTTTCTTTACTGATGCACAGTCAGTAATTGCAAGGTTGAAATGCCAAAATAATACAGACCTGAATGATCTCAGAGTAGTGCTCCACAAACTTTGTCAACGATTCAAAAGTGTTGTGATCCAATGGATCCCATCTCATTGTAACAATAACATCGCCGGCAATGAAGAGGCTGACAGAATGGCAAAAGAAGGTTCACATCTACCTCAGCCTGATGCAAGCATAACTTTTGAGGAGGCAAAGAGTTTTATCAGAATCAGTTACAGAAACAAATGGAATGTAGAACATCCAAGGCACACACAGAATGATGCTTACTACCAGCTCCACAGAAGAGAACAAGTGGTAATCTTCAGACTCCGCACTGGCCACAACAGATTGAGATACCATCTATTCAACAAGCTAAAGATAGGAACTACCGATCAGTGTAACTGTGGCACTGATAAAATGACTGCTGAACATCTGCTTCAAAGTTGCCCCTTATATGTGGTACAGAGAAAGTGCATATGGCCGACGCCAGCTCCTTTCGTGGAAAAGCTTTACGGGGATTCAAATAGCCTCAAACTGACTACTGCTTTCTTTGAGAACATTCAAGTGGACGTCTGAGAGTGTACGAAGAAGAAGAAGAAGATATATATATATACAGTAGAACTCCATTTATCCGAACCCCATGGGACCGAGCATCGTTCGGATAATCAAATGTTCGGATAATTGGATTACATAATGTATCTAGTACATGTACACATATTTCTAAAAATAATTAACCATCACAAGGAAAATACACTATAAAACATATTTACTTGTACTGTAATAATAATACTCACACTGTATTAGATTACTGTATCACCAAAATCTGTCATTACAGTGCATGTACTACTTGTATTAATTTTTTTTTTTTTTCAGAAAGAGAAATGTTTTCAAAATAACATTACAAAAGATTCAAAACCAGGCGCAACTTACGTATACATGTACTTGCACAGATGTAGCCCACTATTTAAAATAATGAGGAATCCTCTTTTGCACCAAACTGAATAGTCTCCTTTTGGCTGCTAAGTCCCGCATTCTCTTCAACAGCAGAAGCTGTGTAGGACAGCTGTCATCTTCTTGCTCGTACCAAGCCATCGCTGATTCTAGTGCTATAAAGGCGTCTTCAGGACTTGGTCGACGTTTTGGGTTTTCTTCATAATCTACAAGTACATCATGTACTTCTGAGGAGTCTTCATCATCGGTCACTACATGTATTTGGTTTTCTTTTTGCACAAAAGACAAAATTTCTTCGTCATTCAAAAACTGAAAACCAGAATCATTATCATCTTCTAGCCACATGTGTGCATCATCTTTGTCACAGTCCGAAAATCCGGGCATTGAAACAGTTCCACAACTTCATTTATACAATCATCATTTGTGTCCACTGCAGTAGTTTCATTTCCTCCTTTTTTCCCAAGCAATCTATTCCAAGCCTTGTTGAGATTATCTTGTGACAGGGTGGTCCAAGCATCAGCTAACATATAGCAGCAGTCTTTGAGATTAAGCTTTTTGGAAAACGCCACCACACTTTCTTCATCTTCAGCCAACAATAAACGACGCAGGACTTCCTTCTTGTACATCTTTTTAAGCTTTGCTATAACACCCTGATCCATTGGTTGAATCAGTGCTGTTACATTGGGAGGCAGAAAAATTACTTTAAAATTTGCATCAACTGCATTCAATGTATCCGTCTCTGGATGAGATGGTGCATTGTCCAGTAGAAGAATTACTTTTCCAGTTTTCTTTTCTTGTTCTCTCAACCTCTTCACATTTGGGATGAACTGATTTGTATACCAATCAAGAAATATTTCACTATTCATCCAAGCACTCTTCTGTGCTTTGTAGCACAATGGGAGACATGTCACATTCTTTAAACAACGTGGTTTTTTGGCTTTGCCGATCATTAGCACCGGTAAACGATGACTTCCACTGGCATTCGCGGCTACCAAAATTGTTACTCTCTCTTTGCACTTTTTAAACCCAGGGGCAGCTGCTTCGCGCTGAGATGCAAGTGATTTTTGAGGCAATGATTTCCAGTATAAGCCAGTCTCATCGGCATTATACACATCATCGAGTGAATAACCTTCTTCTTCCAAAAAAGCCAAGAATGTTTCTTTAAAATTTTCAGCGGCAGTTGCATCGCTAGATAAAGATTCCCCTTGAATCTCCAATTCTCGTATGCCATGACGAGATTTAAAGTCAGGAGGACCGTCAAGTTGATTGTTGAACTGAAGTGCCTTTTTACACAATAGAGAGCCAGAGATAGGTTCCCCTTTGCTTCTTCTTTGCACAAACCATATATACAAAGCCTCTTCCAATTTCAAATCTTTCGCATTTCTCATGGTTTTACGTTTCTTCGACCCATTTTCACTATCCAATTTCGATGCAAAACTCATAATTTTATCCTTGTTACTTTTGATGTCAGAGACGGTAGCTTTCCCAACATTGAAAATCCTCGCAAGTGAAGACACAGTTTCACCTTTTCCTAGTCTCTTGATAATTTCTGTTTTCGTTTCAATTGACAAAACATTGCGGTTCCTTTTATATGCTTTAGGCCTACTGGAAGATGCCATATCGCACAGAGAAATACTTGTACACCAAAATTATTCTGCTGTAGTAGCAGACACAATTATTTTAAGTTGAACTGTCTGTTTAGCCAGTGTTCTGCCTAGAACGCACACGTACACTGGATTGGTAAACCAGATATTAACTGACTTTATGATCTAACTGACTTCCTGTACGTAAGCGACCGACCATTAGCCCATCCCATCCTCTACAAATTGTTCGCACACATTTGAAGCTTGCCGCATGAAAAGATTCAGAAATGTAGTCTAACGTGACTGGTGGCGATTGATTTTTTTTTTCTGGAAAAAGTGTTCGGATAATTGGATGTTCGGATAATTGGGGTTCGGATAAATGGAGTTCTACTGTATATATATATATATATATATATACATATATATATATATATATATATATATATATATATATATATATATATATATATATATATATATATATATATATATATATATATATATATATATATATATATACTCATGGAAAAAAAATAAGTGTGCAGCACTCAACAGGGCACTGTGCGTGTGTTCTTGGGTGAACTCAAATGCAAGTTGGCACACATTTCTGGGTGAGTGTTGTTCACTTACCCGTGCAATTACGATTGGATCGCACTATTCATGGGGAGATAATCACGGTGCAAGATAAATCACGTGAAAAGTGCCGTAGGGGAGAATTTATCACAGATAAAAGGAAGGTAAGTGTGTAGCTCTAATCACATGCATGTGAAAACGTAATCGTTGAAATAGAGATTACCAAGAGTCCAACAGAAACATCTTTTTTGACAATGCCAAGATTGAACCAACAACAGCGAGCAATAGCTATAGGGATGTTAGCTGCTGGAGCGACTATATTAGCTGTATCACAACATTTCAATGTTCACAGGAACACTATATCACGCATTCAGGCTCGTTTCCACCAAACTGGATCCACTGCTGATCGCCATAGAAGTGGCCGACCACGAATTACCACCCCTGCACAAGACCGTTACATACGCCTTATGCACTTGCGTAACAGGTTTATTCAGGCAACATGGACTGCCAGGAACATTCCAGGTTTAAGACCCGTGTCGTGCAGAACAGTGCGGAATAGGTGGACATACACGGTACTGAAATCAAGATTTCATTTTATCGTGGGGATGCCACACTGACTTTAGTTTTTATCTTTCTTTCATGACACTTTCACTAAAATCAAAGTGATCACTTGGTCTTTTATTCAATATTCAACTACACTGTGTGCCAACTTTTATTTCATTTCGTCCATGAAATCACGCACAGTGCCCTATAAAGTGTTGCACACTTACTTTTTCCCATGAGTATATATATATATATATATATATATATATATATATATATATATATATATATATATATATATATATATATATATATATATATATATATATATATATATATATATATATATATATATATATATATATATATATCCCTAAGTGAGCAGATCTACAACACTGCTACAGAGATCCTGGGTCCCGCCATCAAGAAACAAAATGACTGGTTTGATGAGAACTCAGATGATATAAAGAAGATGTTGGCTGAGAAACACCATCTCCATAAAGCATATTTAAGTGATCCAAAATCTACATCAAAGAAAGATGCTTTCAACAACATGAGTAGAATCGTCCAACATAAACTACGCCAGATGCGGGATTCATGGCTGAGTAATAAAGCAGATGAGCTCCAAGGCTTTGCTGACAGCCATGACTTGAAGAATTTTTACCATGCACTCAAAGCGGTCTATGGTCCAACATCATCAGGATCATTTCCCCTCCTTAATGCAGATGGAAAAACACTAATTACAGACAAGGAAAAAATTCTCCAACGCTGGGTCGAACACTTTAATAATATTCTGAACCAGCCATCATCTATTAACGACGAAGCCATCATCCGCCTGCCCCAAATTCCTATAAATGAAGCACTAGATGATATACCAACTCTGGAGGAAACTCAAAAAGCGATTCGTCAACTTTCTAGTGGAAAGGCCCACGGGTCCGATTCAATTCCTGTTGAGGTTTATAAAGATGGCGGTACAGTTCTGATAGAGAAACTTCAAATGATCTTCCAGCAAATGTGGCAGAGTGAAACCATCCCACACGATCTCAAAGATGCGTCAATTATACATCTATATAAACGTTAAGGCAATCGCCAAGACTGTAACAATCATCGAGGCATCTCTCTTTTATCAATCGCTGGGAAAATATTCGCCAGAATCCTTTTGAATCGCCTTACGGCTCATCTTGACAACGGTCTTTTACCTGAAAGTCAGTGTGGATTCCGGAAAGAACGTGGAACCACCGATATGGTGTTCGCTGCAAGACAGCTACAAGAAAATGCCAAGAACAGCACTGTGACCTGTACACAGCTTTCATCGACTTGACAAAGGCGTTCGACACGGTCAGTAGAGAGGGTCTATGGAAGATCATAGCAAAATACGGCTGCCCAAAGAAATTTATCTCAGTAGTGCAGCAACTGCATGATGGAATACAGGCTAGAGTTCAGGAAAACGGTGAGCTATCGGAGCCTTTCCCCGTCTCAAACGAAGTTAAACAAGGGTGTGTACTTGCACCGACTCTGTTCAGTATCATGTTTTCTGCTATGCTGACTGATGCTTTCAGAGACGGGGACACAGGAATCGACATCAGATATCGTATTGATGGAAAATTGTTTAACCTTAGGAGGCTTCAAGCAAAAACCAAGGTCAAATCACACACCATCAGAGATCTTCTGTTTGCTGACGATTGTGCCCTTAGTGCTGGCTCAGAGGCTGATCTGCAGCACAGCGTGGATAGATTCTCCGAAGCCTGTTCCAACTTTGGGCTTACCAGCAACACGGAGAAAACAGAAATCATGTACCAACCAGCTCCTGGCACAGTTTATACTGAGCCAATCATCAAGGTAAATGGTGAGAAACTGAATGTTGTGAACAGATTCATATACCTTGGTAGCACACTTTCCCAGAACATCGTCATTGATGATGAGGTAAACACCAGGATCTCCAAAGCCAGTAGCACATTTGGCAGACTATACACCAACGTTTGGCATCGAAGTGGCATTAGTCTACAGACAAAGCTGAAGGTGTACAGAGCTACGGTGCTACCAGTGCTGCTTTATGCATGCGAAACATGGACTGTATACAGGCGCCACGTAAAGAAGCTAAACCACTTCCATACAGTCTGTCTCAGGAAGATAATGAACATCAAATGGCAAGGCAAGATCCCGGATACCGCCGTTCTTGACAGTGCTGGTATCCCTAGCATCCATACTATTCTGATGCAGTCACAGATTCGCTGGGCAGGTCATGTAGTTCGCATGCCAGACCATCGACTGCCAAAGATACTCTTTTATGGTGAGATGCAGAAGGGTAAACGCTCCCATGGTGGCCAAAAGAAGCGCTTCAAAGACACGTTAAAGACATCATTGAAAACCTTTGACATAAACCCAGACAAATGGGAAGCTGCTGCGCAAGACCGAACTGCTTGGCGCACATCTCTTCGTAAAGGTGCAGCGGCATGCGAATCATCCAGAAGAGCAGCAGCGGAACAGCGGAGACAAGCTAGAAAAGACCGTGTAATAAAACCTTCACATGAAGCAAACATTCCCTGACCACACTGTCCAAGATCTTTCAAGGCCCGCATCGGGCTCATCAGTCACCTTCGTACCCATAGAGTAATCTAACATATTCCTAATAATTGGATGAACAGAGTGGTCTTCATCACCCGTGATGGACGAACAATATATATATATATATATATATATACACAGGGTGTTCCACGAATAAGCGGCCCCATTCACAAAGTGAAAGTAGCCAGATTTATTAGCAGTGTTCAATGTTTACAAATGTGTCGGTTATAAAAGGTTCTAAGTAGTACTATATCCTTCCTTTGATCCTTAGCCGCCGACCGTCAAAGCAGTCAGTGGCCATCACGCCTAGTAGCGTCTTGTAGGGCAACAACAAATTGATTCCACTTTGCTCGGTCGGCGGCCATCCTTCGTACAGTGCCCCAACTCTGGTTCATTATTTGCATCTCAGCCTCCACAGTCCTCCGCCAGGTGGTTTTTGGTCGGCCTCTCTTTCGTTTTCCTTCAGGGGTCCAAAGCATAGCTGTTCTTGTGATGGCATCGGGGTCTCTTCGGAGGACATGGCCAACCCAGCTCCAGCGTCTGCCAGCTATGATGGTGTGCATGTCCTCTTGCTTGCTCCGAGCAAGCAAATCTTGGTTGGTGATGGTATTCGGCCAAAAGATTCGGTGAATTTTTCTTAGGCATGTTGTGTGAAAAGAGGACAATTTCGACATTTCCTTCTCTGTAACTCTCCAGCATTCTGCACCATAGAGAAGCACAGAAAGCATACAGCTCTGATATAATCTTAATTTTGTGCTTGTGCTGTATTGAGAGGACTTCCAGATGTTGTTTAGGCTAAAAAAAGCTGTTCTTGCCTTATTCATTCTGATGTTGATGTCTTTGCCTGCCCCGCCGTCTGGTGTTACTATGCATCCTAGGTATGTGAAGGTGTCTGGCTGTACCAGTTGCTGATTCCTTACTGAAATGGGCTCAGGGTTGCTCACATTGAGCATCATGACCTCTGACTTCTTTAAATTGAACAGTATAGTTTGACCTAAATCATTTTCCGTGATTGGACCGTGAGTATTTGAAAACTATCGTGTGTGTTTAAATAAACTATCACAATGCCGTCTTCACTGCAAGAAAGGATAACTATTGTTGAGAATTATATCCTTACAGGATCATTCAAGAAAACATCTGAAATTGTTGCATCAACGTTTTCTGGTTCTAAAATTCCTGCAAAGGGTAGCATACAGAAGTTGATCTCAAAATGGCGTACAATAGGGTCGGTCGTTAATGCCAAAAAATGTAGAGTGCCAACTGTTAGGGTTCCAGAGGCCATTGCTGTTATTAAAGAGAAGATTTTAACTAGTTGTTACCAACAGATTACTGGTATATATATATATATAGGAAGATATTTATTAGTTTGTATACTTGTTATGTTTGGAAATATTTGGTAATATTTTGAGTCCAAGATTAGAACTCTAGTCAAAGGGCGAATACTCATTTTATGCTTCGAGTGAAAGTAAATATATAGTCGCCCCACTTGAATATAGTTGAAAGGTTAACATTAGCGCATGCCCAATGAGACGATTAGTCGTCGTTGGCGCTTCCGTGATGACGGACGGATCTTGAAGGCTGTCGGACAAATGAGCGTCCGAAGTTTTTCGTCATTGTGATTGATTCTGGGAAAGAGAGGAGTTTTCTCTCAGTATACTATGATGGTCGATACTTCTCCCAGAATATATATGTTAGTGTGCTAGTTACTTGTATTTTCTGAACTGAAGGTAAAGAAGGAACATTTTCTAAAACTTTACCTAGGCCTAACGACGCCATAGATGTTATATCATCAATCTATATATTTGATGGATCGTATGTAGACGATTCCTGTACTAGCAGCACTGTGAGTGGACATATGTAACATTCCTTAGGGGTATGGAAAACCCAAAGACATTAGATGAGCAAATGAACGGAACTTTCATTTGTAGTGAGGATATCTTATGGATGAACGTCGCTCACTGGGACCGGCGCCATTTTGAATCCCACTGTTGGTCTATTTGAATTGTCAGTCAGAGAACGGAGATATCTTATTACCTGATGGTGATACCAAGACCTACAATGTATTGAAGTCTACTCTTTGTTATTCGAGACTGTCAACCTTAAAAGAAAGAGCCTGTTGAATTTAAAGCCTAAAAGACTTAGCCTGAAAGACATAGTCAGCAGAGGGTCCTGTAGGGGAGCATTGTGAGGACCATTATTATTGTTAACTCAAACTGATGCTACTAGTCAGTGGAGGTATGAGACGATAGACTATCATAACTATATATTTGCTCCTATCGTCCGATTATATGTACTTGCAATGAGATTGCCAAATTGATGTTGCCACCCATTTGTCAAGTATCCAATGATTTATTGTGTCAACCTGTTCCAATGACTGTCAACCGTGCTGTCAGAGTGTCCACAGTAGTTCCAGTTATCATTGACTTCCAGCCGTGAGGGTATGAGTGCATTGCTACCAATTTGTCAACTCTACAGAACCATTCATGCAGTCGCGTATTGACACTCATACTAACACTCATTGTCAACAATACATTCTTGTCGGGGCCTCATGACGTTCCGGGACAAGGTGACCTATATGACCAACACTGTGCCGGGTTTGAGTTGACCACGTACTCTCATCAGGCAGACGAGTACATAAAAACATTCATTCCATCAAGCAATATAACGAAAATAAGCATTTATCACTAGTCCTACAAAATCTGTGAGAAAATTAGCTCAACAAAGTGGAATGAAACGCACGTCTTGTTTTAGAGTTCTCCATTCACTGAATTTAAAACCATATCGCGTAACGTGTGTACAAGAACTTAAAGAACCTGACAAGGAGAAACTTGTGAATTATTGTCACTGGCTTCTCAACAAGATCGTAGATGGCGAGTTGGATCCATTTCAGTACTTCATGAGTGATGAAGCGTGGTTTCATTTGTCTGGTCATATTAATTCCCATAACACCAGGCATTGGTGCACAGAGAACCCCCATAAGCTGTATCAGAAACCCTTACACGACCCAAAAATCGGGGTATGGTGCGCTGCGTCTGGGAATGGGATTGTCGGTCCCATATTTTTTTACACGAATGTGAACACTGAAGTGTATTTACGAAGTTGTCAGCGGGAATATTCCTTCTTCCAACAGGATGGAGCAACTTGTCACACATCTCATGTATCACTGGCCCATATTCATAATGTTTTCACCGAGGAAAAGACTGTCAGCAAAGGATTATGGCCTCCTTGATCCCCTGATTTATCTACATGCGATTTTTTTCTATGGTGGTATTTGAAGGGAGTTGTGTATAAAACAAACCCCCATATATTAGAAGAACTGAAGGACAATATACAGACTGCTATCCAAACAATTGACGTGACCGTGTTGCGAATTGTGTACGGTACCTCAACATGATTACTCGGGCACAAACATGTATAGACATGCACGGGGACCACTTCCAGCATCTATTGTGAGACCTACAAGTAGACTGCCAGTACTTTTCCCCTCCATACACCCTATTCAGGATCGCCATATCCATCACAAGCTGAACAAGAGTTTCAACATACCATCGTCTTGTATACTGTGTGTGACGTCACATTTCTTCAACAATAGGACTACTTGGCAATTCACACTACTTCCGACACAATACGTCAGCATTCCATGACGTCACGGGCCCCTTATTCGTGGAACACCCTGTGTGTGTGTATATATATATATATATATATATATATATATATATATATATATATATATATATATATATATATATATATATATATATATATATATATATATATACTACTCGTCAAAAGTCAAGGGCCACTTAGAAAAACCTTGGTTGAAACCATAAAACAAATCTGATATAAACGTAATTGGTATCAGTCAAAACGGCATTTATTGAATACCAAATTGACATGTCACGTAAAGAAATGGAAACACACATTCAAACGCAATGAAGCTGTGAAGTGTGTCACCCACCTTTTCAAAAGTCACACAATAGATATTGGACAAATAGACATTTCAAAATCGGGTATGACCACCGTTTGCAGAAAGGCATTGAAGACAGCGTAGACGAATCGAGTCCACAAGGGTCCGAAGAGTATCCTGAGGAACAGCTTGCCATTCCTGAAGCAGAAATGTAGTCAGCTGTGCAACATCCATTGGCAGGGGGTGATTTGTTGACAATCTTCGACCAAGGACATCCCAGAGGTGCTCAATCGGAGAAAGGTCAGGTGAATGAGCTGGCCACGCCATCCTGATGATCCCATGTTGCTGAATAAACTCATTCACCACACGAGCTCGATGGGGTCGAGCGTTATCCTCTTGGAGGATGGCATTACCACCTATGGCCTCCAGAGCAGGCTGAACAATTGGTCTCAAGATTTCGTTCTGGTATCTTGGGCCGGTCAAGTTGCCTTGGATGATGTAGAGTGGGGTCCTGCCGTGTCTGTAGAAGCCTCCCCAGGCCATGACAGAACCCCTACCACAACGATCCACCTCTCGAATTGTGTCATCAGTAAATCGCTCTCCTGGTCGTCTCCAAACTCGAATCCTGCCATCATTGAATGACACAGTGAAGCGAGATTCATCAGTGAAGAGAACTTGACTCCATTGTTGCCTTGTCCATCGGATGTGCTCGCGACACCAAGCAACACGGGCTCTGCGATGAGCAGGAGTAAGAGGGATTCTGACTACAGGACGTCGAGCAGCCAGTCCAAATTCATGTAAACGTCTGCGAATGGTGCTTTGACTGACATTAACGTTTACAGTTTGTCTCAGCTGACATCTTAGAGTGGAACAAGTCACTGTTCGATGGCGTAGGGCTGACAACAAGAGGTACCGGTCATCATGTCTAATGGTGCATCTAGGGCGACCTGGCCGGTGGCGATCCTCCACACTTCCTGTGGCCTGAAATCTCTCCAAAATTCTTTGGATAGTAGAGTGTGACACTGCAAGCCGTCTGGCAACCTCACGGACAGATAAACCACTTTCAACCCACGCTATAGCACCCATTCTTTGTAAGGTGTCAAGACTTCTTCTCGGTGGCATGGTTTTTGCAAGTGATGAAACTACCCTAAGTCTGCTGATTGTAAAACAAATTAAGAGTGAACTCTGTTCACGAAAAGTCGCCATTGCACGTGGAATGTCAATCAGCACGATTACTTCACCTGTTTGGTTGTACGGAAGTTTGAAAAAAAACAGATGAAAAATGTGAATTTATGGTCAGCAAACCAAATTGCACGTGATCACCATGGTTGTCGGTGAGTTGTTTTTATGCTTAAAGTGCATAGAGGACTGTCAGAGGAAGATATTGCACCCATTTTTTACTAAAAACTTCCTTCATTTAATCATTCTATGCGCTTATATAAAAGTGTATTGAAAATAATAGGGTGGCCCTTGACTTTTGACGAGTAGTATATATATATATATATATAAATATATATATATTTTTTTATATATATATATATATATATATATATATATATATATATATATATATATATATATATATATATATATATATATATATGACCGCGCCATCTTGTCAGCCATATTGTCTCCGTGGTTCACCCATCTTGTCAGCCATATTGTCTCTGTGGTTTAGTGCCTTTTCACCACATTATCTTCAAGAAGAAGATTTATTACGAGGCCACAATAAAGCCTACAAATTAGTTGTGTTATATTTGTGTTTTTCGCTATTTCTAGAGCGATTATCGCGTGTTGTTATTTGCGTGGCGCGATTAATACGCGCAGCGGATTAAGTTGAGTGGTTTACCTAGATCCTATATAAGAGATAGCGGGCGGCGTACGGGCATATTCCTATTTCATTCATTACATGGTATTTCGAGGTGCATCAGGGCTATCGGAGTCTCACACCAGTGAAGGATCTAGGCAAATTCCAGATAAGTTTTTTTTCCCTTGTTCTTGTTCATTCGTTAAAGTATTAGTTGTGTACAAGTAGTATTCGTTAAATTTTAGTTATCTAGTTAAGTAGTGACTAGGAGTGGTAATATAAATTCGAAACATTAGGGAAAGTTCAATAGATTCGTGCGCCACGTGGTGTTTTCTTTGTTGAAGGTACAGCAGCCATGTTTTTTACCGTACATTCTCGTAATCGTAGATTTCCAGCAGTGTTATACTATTTGTCACAGTGTGATTAACACAGCTGTGGACTGGCGGTGCTCCGCTGGGGGCGGGTACATAATGTCAGTCGGGTGTGAGAGGTGTTCTCATACACTTAACTTAACAACACGAAACTGCGAGGTCAGCAGGTCAGGGGTGAACGCAAGGGGCGTTCTGATTGGGCAGTGAAGAAGAGAGAGTAGGGAGAGCGATGAGGGTTTTGGTGATGATGGCTGACTCGTATTGTCGAATGCAAGAGGATATTTAGTTGTGAGAAGATAAGGCATTCGGTTATCTGAGATTTTCATCAATGTGTTACACTTCGCTAACTACATATATTGTTGTGATTTTGTGGTGAAAATTATTTGAATACATTAGACAGAGTTGGGAACATTGCTAGTGTTCGTTATTACTTGAATGTGTTCCACTCCACCTCTCTCTCTCTCTCTCTCTCTCTCTCTCTCTCGTGTGTAGTATTTTCGAGGACTAAGGCATATGTGTAATAATAATAAATAATAAATTCTTTAAGCACCAAACACGGCGCATAAGGCAGAAACCAGTGCTCTCCAGGTTGTTCGTTGTGACGCCACTCCTCTTAGCTCTTGCACATTATTTAGGCCCAACGTTCTTCCTTCTCTTATTATTGTTCTTCTGAGTGTTTCTTTTGGTCTTCCTTTTTTTCTCTTACCCTCAGGAACCCAAGTGAGCGCCTGTAGTGGTATTCTGTTGTTTTGCATTCGTAGGATATTACCGATATATGACCATCGTCTTTTCCTTATATAGTCGGAGACATATTTCTGCCTAGAGTCTTCTCTTATTTGTCGATTAATCTTGAATTCTTTCCAACTGATGTTCATGAGTTTTCTAAGACTTTTGTTCTCGAATGTATTCAGCTTGTTCTCCAATGATTTTGTTATTTTCCAACTCTCACAGCCGTATGTTAACACTGAGATAACATTTGAATTAAACAGACGAAGCTTGGTATGTATATTCAATGATCGTAATTTCCAAATGTTAGATAATCTATTGAAGGCGCTAGCTGCCAAAGCAATTCTAGTATGGATTTCTCTTGTTGTGTCACCATCCTGAGTCATTTTACTGCCTAAATAATTGAAACTTTCAACTTTCTGTAGTTTTTCCCCGTTCAAGATGATATCAAAGGTCTCGTTAGAAAAGTTCATAGTTCATATGTGTATTTAATACAAAATACCCTGTGTCAGGTGGGGAGCTCGTATTTGGGTCCTCATGTGTGATTATCTTTGCACGTCACGGCAGCGCCAGGTCAGAAATCTATTTTAGATCACATACACTATAGGCCTGTTTTTTCAGTCACGTAGTTGTCAGGTACTTTTTTTGAATAGTGAGTCACGGGTCACGGATTAGCGATACACAGTGAAGTGGTGTATTTATTATGAACAGTACGCTGTGTCAGAGCTAACAAAATGTCAGGGCGACATTGAGCACTCCTCTGGTTAAGAAAACGACGCCGTTGTCGGCCAACGTCTGCGGTGTGAACCAGGTTGTGGCAGGTTCGTTGACATTCATTTTGGTGTCTGCGGGGCTGAGAGGACGAAGATGTTGCTGCTAGTACAGGTTGGGCGAACAAGTTGATTGCAGCCTTGGTAGCATTCATTTCAGCGTCTGACTAGTCAAGACTAGAGGCCGCTGCAGCGCCGTTTGAAAGCCAACAGTGGGACAGTGTTGCCACTACACAGTGTTTACTATCTCAGGAGACGACGTATTTGTGGAAATCAAGTGGTTGAGTCTTCTTGTGGAACGGGGTGCATGCCGAACACGGGAACTGGTGCATTACAGTATCAATATTTTACACACGGTCGTTACGGAGGTTGCCAGAAGCTGAACAGTACCAGATTTACGTTACGATCTTTGCCTTATACAAAACACTGCAGGCCATCATCATAAACTGTACTGAACTTTTTCTCACGTAGAAGGCTGCACTACACCTTTGCAAACGGTGGTAACTTTTATGAACTCGTGAGATGTTATTGGAATGGAGCTGGCAAATCCTCGCCTTGTGCTGACGACGAGCTAGTATACAGTTGTGGTATAACTTTGATGCGTGTGGTCTTACTTTTTGCTTGACATCCCTGTGATATTTCAGTGAAGACAAGTCACTATCTGGTGACATGCGTGGACTTTGTGCCTTACTCAGGGGTCATCCTAATGGACAATATTTGTAACTTTACGTAACTTTGTAACGTGTCGTTCGTTGTGTGGACCATTGGATCATTAGTGACTCAGGTGCTGTGGATATCAACGTCATCATCAGGAACCCAGACCTTCGGAGATCATCAGTTTAATTGATTTATAGTTAATTTTCTTAATATAGTATTATTATTATATATTATTGGACACTTATTTTTCTTTTAGTACCTTTCTACTTTATAATATTATATAATTAGTAATCATTCTCATTTTACCTCTTTTCCATTTGGTTGGTGAGTACGTCATCCAAATGGTGCGATGTTGCATCATACTACCTTTGGTCACTTCATTGTCTATTGTAGGTTTTTGTTGTGTCTTCGTAGAAGTATAATTTTGGTGTCATTTGGTTGTTGTGTGGGTTTAGGATTTTCTCTTTTGCATTGCGGAAAGAGATTATGCTAAACTGTTCTTTAGGACTGTTGCTAGGTGAATTGTGTGCCGGAGCACGGACACATAGAGCTGAACCTATTGGCTGCCCTGCATAATTCACGTTGCACATTTTAGTGTATTAGTGGTGCAGGTCTGGTTTGTTTGCACGGTGTCATATTTGTAATAGTGTCTCTTTGTCATGTTTAATTGGAGTATCCTCTTGTATTCTTCTTACTATCATGTACATTCGTTAATTTCCCAAACTCTTGTTTTCATTTGTTAACAGCTACGGTTTTAATTAGACATCTGCTGCTGTCTGAGGATTTTTTTTCTTATTCCACCGTACTGGTGTGTTCGTTCGTGTAGTAAGGTCGTCTTGATCATCTTCATTATTGTCATCATTGTTTGTATTTATGTTTGTTTTGTTTTATTGAAGTGTATCTCAATTTCAATTCCAGTACCGATGGCATAAGAGTAGGTTGTGTATTTTTGCTTGTGTAGACGTAGTATTCTGGTTTGGTTGAGAATCACATGTATGTTTATGCCATTAATTATATTGCAGTGGGGTTTAGTTTCACTGCTTAAATATTATGGGTGTCATGGGTACAGCAAATTATGCTGTTGATTAACTTTACACAATTATACTGAATACACCTATTTGATTGGCACAGTCAGTATTTCTGACTAGGCATTACATATAATTTTGATTCTTTTTTTAGTACAATATCTGATAATTTTCCAGTGGGGAATACTGAAGGCATTTTTTTGTGTACACTGAGTACTGCTTTAAAAAATTTTAATTTAATTATATTACATTACGATGGCTAGCCTCTTAGAATTTGTTGATGTTGGTAAAGAGTTAGCATTAACAGGCTTTGCTCTACAGGATTGGGCAGAAAAAAAAATGGAAAGAAAAACAGGAAAATGATAGACTGGAACGGTGTGAGGAGAGAGAATACCAGAAATTGAAGATAGAAGCAGAGAAAGAGATGAAGAAGATAGAAGCAGAGAAAGAGATAAAGAAAATTGAAGCTGACAAAGAAATAAATCTGAAGAAGCTAGATAATGAGTCCAGGAAGCAGGATTCAGGTGGGAAATAATTCTCACGTCCCTATAGACTACGGTTACCCAATTTTAATCAAGATTTGGACAGCATGGATGTGTATTTGGAACGTTTTGAAGCTGAAGTTTTGGCTTGGAAGATAAATAAGGAGGAATGGCCTGTTCTGCTGGGAAACTTGCTTTCAGGATTTGCGTTAGAAACTGTGTATAGTATCCCTTTAGCCGACAGAGCAAATTATGACATAGTTAAGGAGAGGTTGTTAGGGAAATTTCGTCTAACGGCGGAAGTGTATCGGGCTCGTTTCCGAGACGTGAGACCAAGCGTCAATCAGGATTTTGAGGATTTCATTGCAAAAATTACTCAGCTATTAAATCGATGGATTGAGATGGAAGGTATTACTAAAGACTTTGATGGGCTTTTCGACCTTATGTTACGGGACAAGGTATTGTCATCGTGTTCATCTGAGCTTATTGCGTTTTTCCAGGAACGCAAGCCCAAAAACATCGGTACGATGTCAGAATTAGGACACCAATACGTGACCGCGCATCCAGGAAAGGTCATACACAGTTAGAGTATCTCTGAGACTTTCTCAGCGAGTGTAGGAAAGATTACTAGAAAACTTTACAATCAACATAGATCGAAGAGTGTCGATAGATTTGGCCCCAGAAGATTTAATTATGATAGACCCTACTTTCGAGGAGACAGATCTCCTGCACGGTATGACAATTATCGGGACCATAGATCACCGAGAAAGAAATTTAACTATCAATCTGATAGAAATCAATACAGATATACTGGAGACAGACAGGATAGGTATCCGCGGAATCAGATCCAGATAGATGCGCCAAACGAGCAGGAACAAAGACGATTTCGCAAAAGCTCACCTTACCAAAGAAACAAATCCTTTGAGAAAAAGGAGTCAGACCGAGTAGTCAGACACTCTCCAAACAATAGTCCGAAAAAGGATAGCAATACTCAGCTACACTGTAGTCTTTGTAAGGGAACAGGACATTTGGCAAAGGTCTGTGCTAATAATTCAGAACGAGCGAATTCGGCTTGCATATTAGAAACCTTTAACAATGAGAATTGCGAAGGGTGTAGACCATTATTTGAACCAGACGGTAAGCCTATGCTTCTCTGTGGTCACACTCTGCCTTGTCTCTCTTCTTTTGAAGAAAATGGTCATTTGGAATTGCATCCAGGATTTGTGCAAAAGCAGGAAGTGTCTGTGTTGAGAGACACGGGCTGCACAACTATAGGAGTTCGTAGATCCTGCATTGACGACTCATGTTTGATAGGTAAGACAGCAAGATGCGTCACTTTCGGGGGTAACATTGAGTATTACCCTCTTGCCATTATTGAGGTGGACACACCCTTCATATCTGGTAGAGTACAGGCCTGCGTACTCGAAGCACCGATAGCGGATTTGATTGTGGGTAATGTGCAAGGTGTGCAGGAATGTACTCAGATGGACATCAGGAAATGGAGGGACAATCGTGTGCTTAGGGCCATTGCGGTGATTACTAGGGCGCAGTCAAAGGCAGATGACGCATTAGAAGCGACGCATCATGAAGCTAAGACATCGGAATTGGTCAAAGGGAGTCAGGATACACAGGTGTCGGACTTTATCCAGCACCAACGGTCAGACGGATCATTGCGTAAATTTTACAACTTTGCCGAGAAAGGTGATGTAAAGTGCACGAAGTTGGCCAGACATTGGTTCGAGCTCAAGAATAATGTTCTCACTAGGTGTTTCGCTAAGGGAGTACAAACTCAGCGCCAAGTGGTAGTACCGTGTAGTTTTAGAGCAAAAGTGTTAGAGGTTGCACATGACTCCCCTTTCGCGGGACATATGGGTGTGGCTCGAACGCGCCAGAGGGTGCTGTCACAATTCTATTGGCCATGGTTTAGCAAGGACATTAAACTATATTGTAGGTCATGTAAGATATGCCAACAGATGAGGCATAAAGGCAGAACTCCCAAAGCTCCAGTGCAGGTTACGGACTTGTCAGTACGACCTTTCCAGAACGTAGCGATTGATATTATAGGCCCCCTCTCGGTCACTTCAGACAGGGAATATCGGTTCATTTTAACGATGGTAGATTTGTGCACCAGGTGGCGGGAGGCGGTGCCGATGAAGAGTATTACTTCACAAGCAGTCGCAGAGGCTTTGCAGATGTTGTTTTGCAGGTTTGGTTTTACGGAAGAGATATTATCGGATAGGGGCCGTCAGTTCATTTCGAAGGAGATGTCAGAAATCACTGGGCTGTTGGGTATTGCCCAAACATTCACGAGTCCATATCACCCTCAGTCAAACGGAGTTTGCGAGCGTTTTAACGGTGCATTATAACACATGCTGGCAAAACTGACCGCAGAATCTCCGCAAGAATGGGATAGGTTACTCCCAGCGGTCCTTTTTGCCTATAGGGAGGCTCCCCAAGAGAGTACAGGATTTTCCCCTTTCGAATTACTGTATGGGGGCAAACCCAAGGGGGCTGATGCACATATTGAAGGATTTATTAACTGGAAAATGTGCAAATAGCACCTCAGTTACGAGTTATGAGTATGTAGTTAGCCTCAGAGTACGTATTGTAAAATCTTGTTTGGTGGCACGTGATTGTTTGGCGGGGTCGTTAGCACGGTATCGGAAGTACGCAAATCGGAACTCCAAACTAGTATCCCTGGTTCCAGGTGAGGAAGTTTGGCTACTTTTACCAGCTAAAGAGAATCGCTTGAGCATTACGTGGCAAGGACCATTCAAGGTGGTTAAAAAAATGACAGATGTCGATTACCTAATTTCGGTCCGAAATAAGGAGAAGGTATTTCATGTGAATATGCTGAGGCCATATGTAGAATGACCTGAGTCATTGAAAGCAGTCACAAGGGCAGCACAGACTGAAGCAGCAGTGGCATGTACGGCAGTCATTGATGACACGGGAGATGAAAAAGATGAAGGGAATGTCCAGTTATCCCTCGTACCCCGGTTCCTTCGGAGTCATGGAATATGGTGCGAATCGGGGATGACCTAACAGTAGAACAAAAGTCGGAAGTACAGATTATATTAGCGGAGTTTAAGGATGTCCTCACAGATCTGCCAGGACGGACAGACCTGATTTGTCATGATATCACTCTGACATGTGATCAGCCTATTAGGGTAAAACCGTATCCATTGCCCATGCATTTCAAATCGGCTGTCGAGAGAGAAATTGGTGACATGCAACGACTGGCCTAAACTATATTATTAGTTAAAGTATATATATAGTGAGACTAGAGATAAGCATTAATTCCAATAAAGACCAGTCATATAAGTAAAATAATAGTAGCAACATAAAAGACAGGATACTAACAGTCATAGGTAAATGAATCAATAAATATAATCACAATGCCATCAATGACCAGGTTGCAGTCCGGAGAGGGGAAAACGTGGATCAGGGCAGCTGAGAAGGGTAGAAAACCAAACCCGGCAGAAAAGAACAGGATCACAAGCCCTATAGTCAGAAACACAGAAATTGGGGACAAAATAGAAACAATAACGGAAAATCTGAAAGGAGGCGCAGAAATTAAAACTGCAGTAAGCAGAAACAACGAAAACGAAGACGCAGGAACCCGGACAGTAAACAAACAGACAGGACACAAGAAAGAGGACAATCATAAAACCACAAGCAAAAACAGTCAGGAAACCAGAGGAGAATAAAACAAAGAAACCAAAAACACAATCAAAATAACACAGATAGCTGGAACAGAAGCCACACTGAGATCTCTCCCGGAGGACAAAATCCTCGTCATTCTGGAAGCAATAATAGGGAAAAAATATATTGACAAAATGCAAAAACATAAAAATGGAGTAACAATCACGGTAAACAACTCAGAAAAAGGCAAGGCACTACTACAGGAATTAAAGAGCAACCCAAAAAAGTGCAACTCGCACATGGGATAAAGGTACAGATCGGGTTGATCAAGGAGATCCGAAGATTCGTCATCAAAGGGGTCGACTCAAACCTAACAGAAGAAGAGATCCACACTAACATAACGAAAGAAAACCCACAAACAAAGATAGAAAAAGTAGAAAGAATAAAAACCAAAGAGCAAAAGAATACTACAGTGGTAGTGCTAAATATAAAGGGCACAGAAATACCCAAGCAGGTCAAACTCCACCAGAGAGCCAAAATGACAGAGGTATTCATACCTAGTATTATACAATGCACAAACTGTCAAGACTTTAGCCATACACAACATGTGTGTAAAAGAGCGACTAGGTGCAGTTTCTGTGCGGGAGCACACAGACACGCAGACTGTACAATGGCTAAGGAGGATAAAGATTATAAACGAGAAAACAAAAACAGAAAATGTGCAAACTGCCAGGGTAGCCACAGTGCCAGGTATCAAGGGTGCGCAATCTATCAAGAGACAAAACACATATTAAAAGAATCACTAGAAACAAAAAAACCATTCTGGCAAATACAAGAAAGACAGAAAACAAACAACCATCTTCAAAAATCTCAAGAAAGTATCATTAAGAAACAAATACAACAAATAACCAGTGAAGTGAAAGACATAAAGGACAAAATCCAGAAAGAAGATAAAATTAAAACACTCATAAACAGTAAAGAAGATGACAACACAGAAGAGACAGAACATAACCTCATCCAAGCCAGACATATACTAGAAGAAATAAAAACAGCACAAAAGGAAATAGAGAGAGACCTCAAAAAAATAGCAGATATAAAAGAAGCTAATGAAGAAATCCTTAAAAAAAATAGAGAGAGAAAGGGCTAAAATGATTAAAAACCAGGACAACAAAGAAAATATGGAAGAAAAATTTAAGGAAACAGTGGAACTACACCTACCATACCTCGTAGAAAGAGTTCGGAGTAAAATGGTTACTTGGAATGATGAGTTTGTGGAGAACATGAGAGATAGTGAGCAAAACCAAAAAAAGTAGATCCCTAATCAAAGAACCTAATAAAAACAAGAACATAACTAAGCTAACCATACTAAATGGGGACTAAAGACTCTAGAGCTATCAAAGTAGTTCAGTGGAACTGTAGGGGTGCCAGGAAGAACCTGATGTCTCTTATGGGACAGTATAAGGACTCAAAACCCATCTTTGCAATACAAGAAACCCTCCTGAACCCCAAACAGAAACTGAACTACAAAGGGTATATAACACTTAGAAATGATAGACCTGAGGGAAGAGGAGGGGGCGTGGCCTTTTTAATACATGAAGACTACAAAATATTAAATTGGGAACAATTCAACACAGAAAATATTGAAGGAATAAGTATAACATTAGACTGTGAGCCAGATAACTTAAAAATAATAAACATTTATAGCCCCAAGGGTAATATAACCGATAGGGACATTGCCACTATTAACACACAAATAGACCAAAGAACATTATTGGTAGGTGACTTTAATGCACACCATGAAGCATGGGGTAACAACAGTAATGATCCAGCAGGAAAAAGACTGTTGGACTACATTGAAAGTGCTGAGCTAATCATACTAAATGATGGCTCAGTGACAAGGGTTAACCCATGCAACAGTGGAGGAGATACAGCAATAGACATAAGTATTATAACACCAAACCTAGCCTCTGCTAAATGGGAAGTACTGAATGACTCCAGCTCAGACCACTTACCCATAGAAATAAACCTAAACGACAAATATAGAACTAGTCCAAGAAGCTCAAAACCTACATTCAACCTAAAAAAGGCAAACTGGGAGTCCTTCCAATTGGAGCTAAGTAAACTAAGCATAGAACAAATTGAATCTAACAGTATAGATATATTTACAGAAAAACTAACAAATGAGATTTTAAAAATAGCAATAACATATTTACCAAACAGGAATATGCCTGAACACTTAAAACCAACACAAAAAAGGTAAAAATAGGAAAAGAAACAAAGATAAAAATCCAGTACCATGGTGGACAGACAGATGTTCAGAACAACTGAAATTGAGGGAGAGGGCCCTGAAAAAGTATAGAAAAGCCAAAACTGAAGAGAATTACACAAACTATAAAAAGTAAGAAATGAAACAAATAAAATAATATTCAGAGGTAAAGAAAAGAGTTGGAGAACATTTTGTCAAACATTAAACCATAGGTCACAAGTAACTACAGTTTGGAGAAAACTAAAAGCAATTAAAGGAGGAAACAACAAGAAATTTAAAATCCCAACAATTAAAATACCAGAGAGAGCTGAAACAGATAGAGAAAAAGCCAACATACTAGCTAAATACTTCTATCAGGTTAGTTCAATAGACAGTCTAGATAAGGCAGAAATAAATAGGCGGAAAACACTGCTAGAAAAATTAAAAGGAGAAAATATGGACACCACACAGGATGCTAATTATTTAAATGCAGATATTACAGTAGATGAAATAGAAAGAGCTTTAGCAGGAAAAACCAATACTACCTATGGGGAAGACATTCTGAGCTATGAAATCCTCAAAAAGGTACAAAATACAACTCTAAGAGTGATTGCATCCCTCTACAACAAGATCTGGCTCACGGGAAAAATACCATGTTCATGGAAGACAGCAGTAGTCATCCCATACTAAAGCCAGATAAGGAAACACATGATGTCAGCTCATACAGGCCAATATCGTTAACATCGCATCTAGGAAAAATTCTAGAAACAATAGTCAACAGCAGACTAAAATTTCATCTAGAAAAGCATAATTTGTACAGTCCAACCCAGGCTGGCTTTAGAAGCCAACATAGTACAATAGAGCAACTGTTGAGGCTGGAACATGATGTTAAAACAGGCTTCAAAAGGAATGAAAAGACAGTAGCAATATTCCTTGATGTAGCAAGAGCATATGATGAGTGTTGGAGGGAGGGTGCACTACATAAAATCAGGAAATTAGGTATAGTAGTGTTGCTGTCATTTTCGACGGAGTCATCTGTCAAGTTATTTGCTTATGTTTGTATCATAAGTATAATTGTGTCTTTACCTGCGATGTCAGGTTGATTAGGGGTTGTCTTCCCTTGTTTATTCATTCATTGTGTTTGACCTTTAGGGTCGGAGGTTGTCAGTTCGGGCGTAGGCCTATGGGAAGGTTTTTTAAGCGGGAGTGAGATATACTTCCGGGAAGCCGGGAGGTCCTGTTTTTCTGAAGGGACCAAGAGTCCATTGTTTTTCGGGGAGAATCTTCGAAGTAACTGCTATGGCAGTTTTCCCCAGTGAATCTCTGTGCGTCGGGATGACGACAGAATTCCTTGTGTAGTTCTGAGGATTCATTTACCAGGTAATACCGACCTTTATGCATTATTACGCTTTTCGGTGGCAGAACATGTAAAGGATTACCTAGGGTGAACAGCAGCTCACTGATCCGCCATTTCAGAACTTATATATTTGTGCTCGAGGTAGCCATCCAAGACTGTTAGTCTTATATTGTCCAGAAATCCAGTGACGAAGATATATTGTGGGAGCCGCAGATTGGCGGAACTTCTATCTACAATAAGTAGTACTGCAGGGTTGATGATAACCTATTTAACAGAAGTACACGGCCGACGTTAGGACGAGGCCTGTGCTTCCGGCTATTATACTACAGCCTGTTATGTGCAATTGGCAGGGAGTGCCAAGTTGCACCTGTGTGTCAAGGCAACTAAGGCATCTGACGCGTTTAGTCAGAGACGCCAAGGGCGACGCTACGAACTGTCATTATTGAAGAACTTTGCTATTGACCATGCACGTCTATTCTGATGTTTACCTTTTTGAATGCCAAATGTATACCTATCGATGTCAGGTCAGCATGACCTTGTTACACTGACTGTTCCTGTTGATATTATGTGTGTTCCCGTCAATAAATGTCTTGAAACATGCCTGCAGTGTCAAAGCATCCTTGATTACTGCATGTGAGAGTATGGGTTGCAGGATCTACATCTATACGAGCCTAAACACATTCGCGTCTTCATTCGCACCCACACTCAATTCATCATACGCTCGCACTACACATCTAACAACATGTATACTGTCTTGGGCCAGTGATCACCTCAACAAGAAAAAAAGACAGTTACAAGTAGGCAGAACCTACAATTATCTAGAAAACTTCCTGCAGGATAGATACTTCACGGTACAAATAAACAATGATAGATCTGAGGTGTATGAGCAACAGAATGGAATTCCCCAGGGATCAGTAATATCACCATCTATTTTTACGATTATGGTCAACGACCTAGGCGACGAGTTTAAAGACTTAAAAAACAACTTATCCCAGTTTGCAGATGACGCTGCGATATGGAGAACGGGAAGAAATCTCCCATTCCTCTATAAAACAGTACACGGGCAGATGGATAGAGTATCTGACTGGATGAACAAGTGGGGATTTAATCTAAACGTTAAAAAAAACCATAGGAATGATCTTCAGTAGAGGGCGTGTAATTAAAAACAATATAATTGACATAAGCATTAATGAGCAAAAAGTATGCACAGCAAAATCAACTAGATTTCTTGGTATGGTATTAGACCAGCAACTAAACTGGAACAAACACATAGACCTATTAGTGCAAAGCAGTAGGGGACTTATTAACATGCTAAGATATATGAAAGGGAGTGGTTGGGGAGCCTGCAATAAGACAATGATAACCTTCTATAAATCATTTATTAGGGGCAAACTTGACTATGCCAGTGTTGTCTATGCATCAGCCGCCCGGAGCAATAAGAAAAAAACTAGACACAGTCCAAAACCAGGCACTGTCAATAATAGCAGGTGCCCCAAAGGGAACATCAGCAGAGGCACTAGAAGTAGCGCTAGGCATTTATACCCCTGGAGCTAAGGAGAAAAGAACTGAGATTCAGCTACTGGGCAAAAGTGGCAAAAGATCCAACTCACCCAGCACACAAAACCTTTGATAGGGGTAACCAGTACATAGGCCACATTCCATTAAACCATAATAGATACCCGTCAGGGTGGAAAACAATGAATGAAGTGGATCAATACCCAGACCTGTTTAATACGATAAACAGTAGTGCTCAGTACAAAGCAAAGATCCCACCATGGGAACTGAGAGTGCCAGAAACTGACTCCCACTTATCAAAGATCATAAGCAAATCTAACGACATAATCTCAGCAAAAAGTAAAGCACTAGAGTACATAGAACGGTATATAAATAATAACCTAACTATTTATACTGATGGGTCAAAAGATGAAGAAGGACAATTAGGAGCAGGAATAGCAATACGAAAATTAAAAATTTACAAAAGATACAAAGTAACAGGTAATACATCCATCTTTACAGCAGAATTAGTGGCAATCCTGAAAGCTTTAGAAATAGCTGCAGAAAACCCACCCAAAAAAGTAACCATTCTCACAGATTCCCTTTCAGCAGTATTAGCTATCAGAAACAGAAATGAATGTAGTAGGCCAGATATTATAGAGGAAATACTACAGGTTAATAAATATCTGCATACTACAGGATGCAGGGCAACACTAACATGGATACCATCACATGTGGGGATAGCAGCAAATGAGCTTGCAGACAAAGAAGCCAAAGGCGGGAGAACAAGCTATAACAAAATTGAAGTAGGCCTAGGGAAGTTCGAAATAAAGAGTTTAATTGCTCAAGCAATAACTAAAGACTGGATAACAGCATGGGACCAAAGTAAAAAAGCAAGACACGCATATAAAATCCTAAAAAAACCAAGCAAAAAATGTCAAATAAAAGATGAACTAAAAATACCAATTAATAAAAAATTGCTGAGGCTCAAGCTTGGAACTGGATATTTCATGATTGAGGAACCCACATGTGAAGAGTGTCAAGAACCAAACACAATTAGACACTTTCTGGTGGACTGCAAGAAATATGACCAACAGAGGCAAAACATTAAGACATACTGTAGTAAACACAAGGTAGAAAATATCATAGGCACAAAGACCCCTTTAGAAATGCAAAAGTTAATAAAACACTATATTACCAAAACAAAAGCTAACATATAAAAAATAAATAAGGATCCGAGCCAGTAGTCCAAACTGGAGAAAGATTCACCCCAGATACATACAGATTAACCAAATAAAACATCCAGTGAAAATTAAAAACATACCAGATTAGACAATAGCATATTTTATATTTAAAAAAAAAAAACCATTATGAACTATAACTACAAAAGGAAAATACCTACTAGAGATAATATAGTATAAAACAAATACAAACAAAAACATATTACAACAGAGGAAACCCGTCCTGATATAACCAACAACTCCATGTACATGGTAGATGGTTGAAAGTGGCGTGCTACAAAGAAAAGTAGCAAACACATTAATTAAAAAAAAAATACGGGCCTATTTTGCCAAAGCCGCCCAGAGAGAACAGACGAAGTTAGACACCAGAGTCGGTCTGTAGGATGCCTTGAGCACGTGAGTTTGAATTCAAAGCAAATCAGCAATTAGTTTTCTATAATTCTGAAATTATGTTGAGCGTGGCTATTTTAATGTTTAATGAGATAAATAGATAGATAGATGTGAAAGTTTAAGAGCGATTATTTCATTCATCAGAAAGGCAAATATAGTATGAAGCTATTTCACTGGAATTTAGATAAGATTAACTATAGCAAGATGGCAGCCACGTGGTGATGACTGCGGCGCCAGCGAGTCTGAATAACACGCTTCGCGTGGTAAACCTATAATGTTACGCCATTTGACACGTGGGTCAAGGCAGAATAATGTAATTTCCCCCAGTAATGGAAGAAATAGTTTTCGTGTTAAATTTCCTATAGGTAATGAATCTAGTTCCAGTTTTGTTAAAGTCAAGAATAATTATATTTTATTCTTTAATGTAAGAGCATTTAAGTGTATTTCACGATAGCCTATTTATCATAATCCTACTGTTTATCTTTAGTGGTTACTTTGAAGTGAGAATAGTCATTTAGATTTCTGGTGAGATTAGAGCCACGCCAGGGTGCGTAAGGCACGTTGAGACAGGTGTTTCTCTGTTTGCTCCTGGTGGAGCATGGAAACACCAATGCGGCTGGTGTCCACCACAAGTCCACAAGAAGCATTTTTTATGCTATTACAGTGGTTGTTTCTGTAACAATGTGTTTCATGTGATGAGTTCCCAATCTCATCAGGGGTCATATATGACACGCTTGTGGCCAGGCGCACTAGTCGTCACTTACGACATGTTCAGAGTACAGGAACGAGTATTGATGTGGGTCGGTTGAGAGGTAGTAGTTTATTCTCATTATTGAGAGTATTTGTTGTACATGTAGTTGAAGAATATTATTTTATGTCCAGTTGTTTATTATTTAATGATTGTTATGTGAAGGATGGTTTGTGAGAGCAAGTGGGCTCACTTGGAGATATATATTTCTCTTCTCCGCTCCTGAGGGAGCATGGGGCCACCAGTGTGGTTTGCCTCCGCATGAAGCATTCAGATGCTCTTGCAGTAGTGGTTTCGGTAGCAACCTATGTTACACGGTGAGATTGTCAGCCTCATGCACAACACCATACTAGTATCGCTAGACGACATGCATGAGTGTGTGTGTGTGTGTGATAGTTGAGTGTGTGCTCTTGCAGTAGTGGTTTCGGTAGCAACCGATGTTACACGGTAAGATTGCCAGCCTCATGCACAACACCATACTTGTCTCATTGGGCGATATGCATGAGTGTGTGAGATAGTTGAGGGTATCAGGTGGGCGCATCTTTTCTGTATGATAAGTGTTATTATCCATGCTATTGATTTTCGCTTAGACATTGTTTTATATATTGTTTCTTTCAGAAAGTCTATGAACACTGACTGGGTGATTGGTGTTTGCTATGTTCGGTAGAATTAAATGTTGATCTGTATAAGGCTTTGTGTTGATTGAATTGTTAAGTCTGCTGCTGAGAGGGTTGCAAGCAACCAATAATTGCAACCCCTGTCAAACGATCCTTAATAAATTTTCTTAGTGCATGGGTCTTGGGTGTAAGGTATCCACATCGACATAAGTTCACCTCCTCCAGCACACCTAGCCCCTGTCACACACACACACACACACACATATATATATATATATATATATATATATATATATATATATATATATATATATATATATATATATATATATATATATATATATATCGATTTTTTAAAACCGTTAACCGCCGAAAATGCCCATGCGGAGACGAAAAGGACAATGGCCACATTACAGATTTACTTTCTTTGAGATGTATTGGCAAGGCCCAAATCTATTCCACGGTGACCTTCGTTATTTTTTTTTTATTTTGGTTACCTGTGACGTATTTTTTCTATGACCTAATTCGCCTGTCGTAGGCTGAACACTTTGCTGTTCCGTTTCATACATCCGTTCATCTTTTCATATTCTTTCGCTTCATTCACTTCTTAATCTTTGAATACTACTGATTTGGCATTTCCATAGGATTTCTTCTGCTTGACTCGTATAGTGTAACTAGTCAACCAAGACTATTGTCCCGGGATGTGGCAACCGCTGTCAACAAGCGGTGTCACGTTGTGACCACATTCACAAACCGTGATAAATATAAAGTGACTATTTCCTACCTACTGAGATAAAAAACCGGAACTTGGAACACACGTTTGGTAAAATATCGTAAGTGTGTGACAGAGAGGAGATATATATAAGCAAGCGCGAGGTTGTGATAAATCAATTTTTAAAACATCAAAAGGCTGATCAAAGTGAAGGTATGCGTGTAGTATCAAAATATAAACAAGTTCTTCATAAGCGTATTGTTCGTTATTTTTAAAGTTACTCATGAATAATAAGTTTAATTAATGAGATGACGAGCAAAGACTTTATAACTGTCAGCTATTGACGTCATCCTTTGCTGTGTAGGCCTACTGCTGATATCTACATGTGTTAAATACGTCATAAACGAAGTTAAATATAAAGCAAATAAAATTGGTTTTTTTTAAACAGCACCTCGTGGATAGTTTAAAAAAATATTATTAATTATTTTTTTTTAATCGTACGGCTGCTATAACTCGAGGCGAAATAATCTGTTAATATGTCTAACCTGAGATTGATTTTACGCGAGTATCCCTTTTTTTCCTGTACAATAACGTGTCCTCTCGCCATTCACGTAGATACCCGCCGATTTCGGAGGTACCCATTAGAGCTGGGGCGGCTCAGGAGCAGTGCAGGTTATTCCAGTCCTTGGTCGACGATACTCTTTCAAATGTCTTTGGCCAGGGCTCGAAATAATCCAGTCCAAGTCCCGGTCGACGACACTCTTTTAAATGTCCACGCCAGCTCGAACCTGGATCACCCGATCGCCAGCGCAGTGTGGTAACCATTACACCAGCGCGGCTCCCTAAATATTATAATTTTGAAATAAAAATCTGAGATAAAGGAGCAATATTACGCTATATACAAGTCACCATCATCATGTGCCGTGGCACAAGGCGCATGCAAACATATGTCCCCAGACTTCGATCCTAGATATTCTCTATCAGTTGACTTCTTCCCTTACCACACCATGAACTTTCCATAGTCTTTTCCCACTGTTTTCCATTACTTATCGTGTTGCCTGTTTTCCCTCGTTGTCACTGCGTTTTCGGATGTGCCCCATCCTCATAATAACAAACGTTATCAGATGACAGCTGACATGACTGCTTACTACTCAGTAGCGTCACTAGGGTTAGTGTCTCCCAGTGCGGTAACTCATGGTGTCACCCCCATGCACCTCCTCCGTACCAGACCATACCGAATCCTTAGTAATGTTTTTTGTACTAATGTTACTCATAAATCGTAATTCCCGTATATCACTGAATGTAATGGCAATAGTAGTGACAGAAACAACTAGCAAAATTAAAATTACACCTTTAAATTACAATATCATACACACAGCCTAAATGCATTTACATAGTTTCATGTCGTTAAAGTGAAAATTCGGTAAGAAAACAATAGAATTCGAAGTAAAAACGTAGGTATATTGATACAGTACGGTACATGTAAGCTGGGCTTACGAAAAATGTTTTTGTGGTTATAACTTCTTCTTCTTCTTCTTCTTCTGCGTTCGGTTTGTAGTCATGCTAAATCTGCAGGCCTGTCGTCAGGACGAAGTCCACAGTCTTTTCCAGGTCGGCGCGGCAGCCCCATAGCTTCTGCTGGAGCTCATCACCTTTTGGCCAGGTCGCAAGTCGCAATTTATCATGGGTTGGACAGTTCTGGAGAATGTGTTCTGGAGTCTGGATATCAGTTCCACATGGGCATTCATTCGTGTGGGATATCTTAAGGCGATAGAGATGTCCAAGTAATCTGCAGTGACCAGTTCTCAGGCGGAAAATTGTCGTCTGTTGGTGTCTGTTTAGGTGGTGTATTGGGTCATCTCTGCTGTATATATCCCCTTCCTCCTTCCACTGATTTTTGTACTTGTTGTGGATGATGGTTTTTGCTTCCCGATAGGGCAATGGGTGGTTGTATTGTTCCATTTTACTGCCACTTCTTGATAGAGCATCTGCTTTCTCATTACCAGCGATTCCACAATGGGCAGGTAACCACTGAAGGGCAATGGTTGATGACCTTTGGATGATGTTAAGCTCAGATCTGATCTCATTCATCATGTTATCATTTCTGGTGTTTTGTATTGATTCAAGTAATGATCTGCAGTCAGTGAAGATTACTATCTTAGCTTGTGGCTGCTCTTCAGGTCTGGTGAGGATCTTCAGGGCTTGCAGTAGTGCCATAGCTTCTGCCCTAAAATTGGAGGAGATCTTTCCAGTTGGGAAGGCCTCTCGAATGATCTTTCCATTTAGGAATCTTATAAAAATGCCTCCTCCACCGTTCTTTACTGCCCCCTCAGCAGATCCATCTGTGTATGCATGTGTCCACTCCTTCGGGTTGTACTTTTCTTCAATCATTTTTTGAGCCAAAGTTTTTAGTTGTTGAGGGGTCAGGTGGCCTTTATTTTTTTTATTTCAGGGACTTCTGTGATGATAGATATATTTCCATGGCAGTCGTCTGGCTCCTCGTAATCAATTAACATTTCAATCTCAGTAGATCGAATTGGGAGGAGGTCTTCATGGCATCGATGCAGATGTTTGGAGATGTTTAGGAAGTTGGTTCTTTTCAGCCTGTTCTTTGTCACACTATGGAGTTTGGCATGCATTGGATGACTTGGCAATCGTAGAAGCTTCTCACTGTGAGTGAATACCTTTTCCTCACGTCTGTCATCAAGAGAGCGGATGTTGGTGTATCGCTCCATTGCCTGGATTGGAGAAGTCTTCATCCCTCCAGTGATTAGTCTAAGGCCTGAATTTTGCACTTTCCCTAGACATTCTGTGTTTGTTTTAGATGCTGTGGCCCAGGCTGACATGCCATATTCAAGTACAGGTCTGACTGTGCCTGTATAGACTTTTTTAAGTATGTTGGTATTTGCCCCCCAACTTGTGCCAGCCAGTTTCTTCATAATAGAGAGCTTTCTTATTGCTCTCTGTTCTACTGCTTTTATGTGCGGCTTCCAGGTGAGTCTCTTATCCAACTTGACTCCTAGGTATGTTGGGTTTTCCTCGATTGGAAGTTCACTTCCATTTAGCTGCAGTTTGATCGTTTCTCGGCGATTTGACAGAGAGAAGCAGGTTGCTACTGTCTTGGAGAGGTTTATCTGTACTCCCCAATCTGATGCCCATTTACCGATGGTATTTAGCGCTGCTTGCATCCTGAACTTCGCAGTAGGCAAATGTTCAGCAGCACACCAGGCAGCAAAATCGTCAGCATGAAGAGCCCTGGAGATATGCCCGGACAGTTTCTCTGCAATATCATTTATATATATGATAAAAAGTGTGGGGGAGATAACTCCTCCTTGTGGCACACCTTGTTGAAGAGTGACGCGATGGCTCAGTTTCCCGTCAAGTTTTACTCTTGCTGTGCGGTATCGAAGAAAGTCCCGTATCCAGTTGAACATTCTCCCTTCAATTTTGCTGTTGAGCATCTTAAGGAGGAGTCCTTCTTTCCATACCTTATCAAAGGCTTTTGTCAAGTCTACAAAAACCGCCAGTACTTTCTTTTTCTCCTGAAAGGCATTTTCTACTTCCTGGGCTAGATATACTAGTTGGTCTTCGGTGCTGCGATTTTTCCTAAATGCTGACTGTGTGTTATCAAGCAGATGGTTTTTTTTCCAGATGTTTCAGTAATCTTGAGTTCACCATTCTTTCCATTACCTTACCCAGACAGCTCAGTAGGCTAACTGGTCGGTAGCTGGACTTGCTTGTTTTCTCCTTTTGTTTCTTTCTGATGGGAACAATGATTGCTTCTCGCCATTGATCTGGAAATTTTCCAGTACTCCATGACTGATTGAAGATTAGGAGGAGCTTGTGCCTGGCTACAGGTCCAAGGTTCTTGATCATATCATTTGTGATGCCATCTTTTCCTGGAGCTTTTCTGTTCTTTAGTTTTGTTATGGCAGCACTGAGTTCTCTCATAGTAAGGGGTGACTTCATGCAGATATCTGGGTTTTGGTGCTTCAGTTTTTTTTTTAACTTCCTTACGTACTTCTTGGATCCGTGCATGTGAAAGTGATGTGGTGCTTTCTTCCTTGTAGAAATCTGCCAGGATGTTTGCTGCCATCTTTCCTGTGTGGTATTTTTCATTTTCCTTGATGACAGTCTTACAGTAGCTGGTTGTTGTTTCTTCATTTAGCACTCTTGTCAGATTCCATAGCTTGCTTGAGTCCTTTTCCATGTTGAGACTGCTGGTCTTCTGGTGCCAGCTCCTTTGGATTTCCGCTTTCTTTTGTTCATTGAAAGCTTGTTTTATGCTGTTGTGCCTCTGTATGTTCTCTAATGTGGGATTTTGCTCCATAGTTTCCCGTGCTTTATTTAATTCACTATGGAGTTTTCCCAGGTTGTCACTCCAGTATGGTTTGTAGTCTCGTCGTTTACCTCGTGGAATTGACTTCTTTGCTGCTTGGATGATTGCCTCACTGATGATGGAGATGTTTTTATTGATGTTATTTGAGTGGGCAATGTTCTGACAGAAATTGTCGGCTTGTTCTTTAAAAAATCCCCAGTTTGCTTTTTTGAAATTCCAGCTAGGAGACATATTGATTTCTCCTGCACTTCTTATCTCAGATATCTGTAATGTGACTGGTACATGGTCACTACCCCCAAGTTGAGTATTTACTGTTCTGGTGGTGAGTCGATGTATGTCATCTGTAGCCATAGCAAGATCTGGTGTGCTCGTTGTTTTCCATACTCTGGAATAGAAGGTGGGCTTATCCTCTGGTTGGTTTATTAGAATTAGTTTATTCTCTACCATCCAATCTTCCACCTCTTCTCCTCTTGGATCTGTTGCGTCATAGCCCCAGCTGGGTGAGTGGCTATTGAAGTCACCCATAATGAGGTGTCTCGATGCTGCAAGCTTCACTTTGTGTAGCTCCAGAGTTGTGGTTGGAGGGCTGTAGCAGTTTGTGATCATTAAATCTCCACTGGGCAGCAGTAATTGGACTGTTATGTATTCAAGTTCGTCCTCACCAGATCTGTGTGTCTCTACTGCTGGGATTGAGGTTTTAATCAGTGTGAGGATTCCTCCCTTAGTTCTTTTTGCCCTGTCTTGGCGGAAGGATTGGTATCCACGTACAAAGAATCGTTGGGTATCTTTTAGGTGAGTTTCTTGGATGCAGATTATATCAATGTTATTTTCCCTGAGGAATTCTTGTAACTCCGGTTTCTTGTTCCTCACTCCTTCTGCATTCCATTTAGCCACTGTAAGATAGTGGGTTGGTTGGTCAGTTGCTCTACTTTGCCTTCCCCCGACCATTTGGTTGGCAAAGGCACCGGTTGCTTGGGTGGGCCCTTTCGAGGCTAGGGGCCCGGCTCCGCTCCTCCCCGGTTGTAGCTGATAGGAGCGACGCCATGACGTAAGTCGAGATTGTCGCATGACTCCATACCGCAAAAGCGTGTGTGTCCTAATTTTTCCCCGGTGTCTGCGCCGTAGCTAACACACTCCGTCTTCGGCAGGTCGGGTTGTATTTGTTGTTCAGGGTTGTCTCCCATAGCCTTTCCATCTCCCGGTGGTAGCTGCAAGGCAGCAGATTGGTTTGTTTACCGAGGTTTACCTTCCCCGTGGCTAGAGCTTATAGCGGCTCTTACTCGCTTAATGCACCCGTCGTAGGACATGTGGGGGATTTCAGTGGGGGTATCAGTGCCCCTGTTACCCCTCCCGGTCCTGCTGGGAGGACATCGCCGTTTGGTCCGCGACTGCTTATTCGTCCAGCAATGCTGACTTAATTCGCAGCTGACACACCATATCTGGAGGTCGTTCCACTATCCGCCACCCGTGGACGCGCCTGGTTGGGATCGGTCGCCCCTTTGCCAGGGTGGTTATAACTAACTACAGGGATATTTTTATAAAAAATAATAAATTTCTGCTGGAACACTGCACAACAATTTTATAGACAGTCATTTTGGTGTCACCCCCTCTGATGGTGTCATCCGGTGCAGTCCGCACCCCCAGCACTCCCTTAGTGACGCCACTGTTACTGCTTATCTCGTGATTATATATATATGTTTTTGTTCATGATTACTTCTCAGACTATTCTTCATCTGCTAATTGTATTATGCATTTATATTCTTAATATATTCTAAATAACTGGTGTAGTTATAAATAAGAATGTTAATGTATAACATGCATTAATCTGTTGTTGTTGTTCGTCCATCACGGGTGATGAAAACCACTCTGTTCATCCAATTATTAGGAATATGTTAGGTTAGTCTATGGGTACGAAGGTGACTGATGAGCCCAATGCGGGCCTTGAAAGATCTCGGACAGTGTGGGCAGGGAATGTTTGCTTCATGTGAAGGTTTTATTACACGGTCTTTTCTAGCTTGTCTCCGCTGTTCCGCTGCTGCTCTTCTGGATGATTCGCATGCCGCTGCACCTTTACGAAGAGGTGTGCGCCAAGCAGTTCGGTCTTGCGTAGCAGCTTCCCATGTGTCAGGGTTTATGTCAAAGGTTTTCAATGAAGTCTTTAACGTGTCTTTGAAGCGCTTCTTTTGGCCACCATGGGAGCGTTTACCCTTCTGCATCTCACCATAAAAGAGTATCTTTGGCAGTCGATGGTCTGGCATGCGGACTACATGACCTGCCCAGGGAATCTGTGACTGCATCAGAATAGTATCGATGCTAGGGATACCAGCTCTGTCAAGAACGGCGGTATCCGGGATCTTGTCTTGCCATTTGATGTTCATTACTTCCTGAGACAGACTGTATGGAAGTGGTTTAGCTTCTTTACGTGGCGCCTATATACAGAGCATGTTTCACATGCATAAAGCAGCACTGGAAGCACCGCAGCTCTGTACACCTTCAGCTTTGTCTGTAGACTAATGCCACTTCGATGCCAAACGTTGGTGTATAGTCTGCCAAATGTGCTGCTGGCTTTGGAGATCCTGGTGTTCACCTCATCATCAATGACGATGTTCTGGGATAGTGTGCTACCAAGGTATGTGAATCTGTTCACAACATTCAGTTTCTCACCATTGTAGTGATATCCTCAATACAATCGATAAATTAGATAAAACATTATAGAGTATAAAGTCAAAATAAGGTAGAAATAAAATATTGGGTTGCGATTAGCTTCTTCGCCCCGCCTGCAAACATATCGCTTTCAATAGGCCTTACTGTAGAGAAAATAAATGTAACATGTTTGAAACAAATCGAGGCGTAAAATTTGTTCTAGACGGAAGGAGAGACACGAAAGGAGGGGAAAGGAGCGACAGAATGCCACCATCAGCACGCGTTGTTTTGAACCAAAAATTGTAACGAACGCGCGATATTGCCTTCGGCTGTTTGAAAATACGACACAAGGCCAAGACATGTTTCGCCCTATAGTCACGCAGTGGAAATATATAACCGCGCACACAGTCCTCATTTCCTGTATTGTAGCGTAAATTTTGACGAAACCCAGACATTGTCGTTTCAGTTTGAAAAAAAGCGTTGGAGAGAGGGGAAAAGATGGTGTATATTTATTTAAAAGGAAAAAATATGGAATTACAAACTAAAAGGAACCGGGTCATAAAACTTAGATATATTAATGGAATATGGTCTCCTGATCAATAATATCTTTCAATTTACAAAGTCGTCCAATTAATAACCAAGATATTGCAATAATACTATATATGTTAGGACAGACTGACGAACGGACTCATGCCTGCTTATTTATCCATAACATTTTTTGAACGTGTTTGAAATGAGGCAGAAGAGGGTACATGTAATCTGATTGGGTGGAGTTAGGAAGAGGGAGAGGTATTATTGGTTGGCCCAAAACTAAATATATTTTTGCAGAGTAATATCTAAGGCAGACTGGAACATTGTATGTTTGGAGTTTTGTTTTTCCAAAATTTGATTCAAAAATGTTAGTCGCCCTACCCCATTGGCCAGCACATTTAATATCAATGAAAACTTTGAAGGCTGGACGCCATTTGTCTAAGAATCTGTCCCTTGAGCAGGACGTTGTACTAGAAGTGTGAATTTTAAATAAAACTAAACTAAATAAATAAAAATTCATAGTCTCGCCAGCAGCAAAGCTGAATCCTTGCCAGGTCATCGTTCCTGTGTTTATTCATTGAATTTGTGGTAAGACAGAAATTATTAACATTATTTATATTATTAATTGTGTTGTACGACTTGGGTAATGAAGATATTTTACGACTGTAAGTACATAAGTCACTAGCAGACTTATGCAAGGCCTATGTGTTGCTCCACCATAGTAACAAACTACCAGAGGTGTAGAACCAAAAGATTACATAGGTTGTCAGCAGGGATCATATCTTCTTCTTCTTCTTAGTCGTTCCCCTTCTACCGTGAGGTGTAGAGGGATCATATCACCTACCTTATTTTATGGAAAAAGATCAATGATAATGGCATAGGTGTTGTAGCCATTAGAGGAGAGGAGTGTGAAAACTGGTACAAGTTATTCCATCAATCTAGATTGGATGAGCTGGGTTGGTCAGAGAGATCTGACCCTGTTCTTTTATATTGAATGCATTATTAATTGTGGATTTGGTGGATTAGATATTATGTTAAGACAAACCATAATCTTCATGTTGCAGGGTTTTTTTTACTGGCACTATGCTAGTGCCAGCTTCATGAATATAATAAACAGTGTGAAAGTGGAGGTTGCTGTAGTGGTACAAGCTCTCTACCACTGGAGCTGTAATCTTGGTACAAGCTCTCTACCAAGATTGCCCCAGGAAGATTGAGACAGTGGCCGTTGGCCGGAAAGACAACTATCATCTAGCTTCACGTGCCAGATAAGTACATAAGTCCTGGCACGGAACGATACATCAACTATCTACCCTATAATAATATAACTATATAAAATAAAATATATTTCCACCCAATAAAGTGAACAGAATATTTGTGAATAAAGACAGGGGATGATGTACAACCCCCAACCCGCCATCTAGTACCAGTTAAACAGTAGTAGAGATATATTAACATTATTCTTAGATTTTAAATTATGTGTTTGGACATATTGTCCCTTTTGTTTAATTGAATTGCATATATATATATAAATTGATTTCATTTGATTTTGATAGTCGTGACCAAAATAATATTAGGTTCAGGACAAAATAAATTGTAAAAAAATTGCTAAATACCAAATTTAAAACACTGGGTTAGTTGAGTTGATCATAGAATTTAATATCTGTGTGTGTGTGTGTTTGTGTATTGGGTTACCCTCACACCACACGTACATTACCCTAGACATTTAGACGTAGTCATCATTTATTCTAAGTGTAAAATATAACTCTGAGTGAGATCTTAGGGTGGTAGCAGAAAGGTCCCCTGAGAACACACCCCATCAATTGTTAGATTCAGGGGCCTTCACAGCTTGACCTCACTCAGTTACAAATTAAATACAACACCAACATTCATAACATCTAAACCCACCACAACCATTTACCTTGATGATTGGCTCAGTATAAGTTGTGACAGGAGCTGGTTGGTACATGATTTCTGTTTTCTACGTGTTGATGGTAAGCCCAAAGTTGGAACAAGCTTTGGAGAATCTATCCATGCTATGCTGCAGATCAGCCTCTGAGCCAGCATTGAGGGCACAATCGTCAGCAAACAGAAGATCTCTGATGGTGTGTGATTTGACCTTGGTTTTTGCTTGAAGCCTCCTAAAGTTAAACAATTTTCCATCAATACGATATCTGATGTCGGTTCCTGTGTCCCCGTCTCTGAAAGCATCAGTCAGCATAGCAGAAAACATGATACTGAACAGAGTCGGTGCAAGTACACACCCTTGTTTAACTCCATTTGGGACGGAGAAAGGCTCCGATAGCTCACCGTTTTCCTGAACTCTAGCATGCATTCCATCATGCAGTTGCTGCACTATTGTGATAAATTTCTTTGGGCAGCCGTATTTTGCTATGATCTTCCATACACCCTGTGGTGAAGTGGGATGTTATAAATATTTATAGGGGACTTAGTGTACTGACTGAGATCAGCTGTGAAGGTATATATATATCTAATAAGAGTAGTGTATTATATATAACCTTACTTGCTGCCACATATGTATACCTCAGTCAGAATTATTCTGGAATAGTGTGATGACTACGTTATATGTCTAGGGTATGTGTATGATGAAGTGTAAGTCAAAACAACAACAGACAGATAACCAATTTAATTTATTCCACTACAAGTGACAACACTGTGACACTCACATACATAAAACACTCTACAAGGATATCTTAAAGGAGTCACTGATAACTTTTCAAATAACAATATGTATTCATTGCTGTCATGAATGGATATGTGTCCTGATTCAAATACAAAGGGAACCAGGAATCACAATCAATTTTAATTACAAGTTATATGTACAGAATTTATTAATATGAATCTTGTAGTGACATATGTTATTAAAAGTATCCTATGTGTGTCAGTTGTGTAGTAGTAATATGAGGTAATACTGGTTTTGTTTTGTTCAAGCTCTGTTGGTATTTGTCATCATGACTTCAATAGTTTGTCTTTATTGGAACTAGTATTGGAGATGTTCTCAGTTCCTGATATTAAAACAATTTAATTCCCCTCTTAATGTTATTTTTACAATATCGTTTTAAGATGGGGGTACATAATTTTGAGCTCAGCTGGCCACATCAGCTTATCTTGCGTGATGGCGGCAGGAAAAGACTCCTCTGCTCGATTTCTCCCCTGGGCTCTGGAGACACCTCACTGATAGCTAAATGGACCAAGGAGTATGCTGTCCGACTCTGGATTCAGCAAAGCTCTGACCAGGTGCTGCTCAATACCATCAAGACCACGGTCCCACAATTCATAGAATAAACACAGATACGTTGACTAGCAATGAATTCTGGCACAAATACTGGCACAAATTCCCATCTGCTTATGTTCCAGGCTTTTATTTAGCAAAAATATGAGCTGGCTTCAACGCACTGTTGCTTTATCAAGCTTATTTGAACTAGTGGTCTCGAACTAACGCTCCTAAGTGATTATATCAGCGAGTCTGGCCAATGGAGCCACGTTTCGACAAGTGTTTGAAAAAATTTTACCTTCCTACGTCTCCCCTAACAACCAAAGATAGTATTTATAGTCCGACCAATCGTGTTTAGCCTTATATTTGTTGCGCTCCAATCAATTTGGAGTTTACATGGTAGGCTATTTCCGTACGCAAGGTTTTTTCAAACACGTTATAAAAAAATTTTATGAGCAGAAATGATTTCATGCTGTCAGGCATCCCCACTATTTTATTTTGGTTATAACTTGTTAATTCCTAGACTATTTGCGTAACGTTTTACATATTCTTTGTCAGCAAGCCCTAAGGAACCCAAATATACAAATTTAAAAGAGCTAAGTGGCTGCGTTCAAAATATGCAATTTCTTCTACCTCCTGTTTCGAAGATGTGCTGTCTGGGTACTGTAATGTTTTCAAACGTAAACCCATCTATTGTCATCTTTCCTAATAAGAGTTTTTCAGGATTTAAAAACCTAACTCTGGGAAGGTTAGTGTTTTTATCACTGTCCGTCTGAAAAAAAGTTAGTGCATGTGGCCTTACACGCGTGATAGTAGTAATTGTATATCGCGTTACGCTTGTTGGGGTGGCATTAATAGCGAGACGCGTGTTAAATGTGTCCTTGTTTTCATTCGCCCCTCTCTCTTTCTATTTGAGTCCATCTGTTCGTTCGTTTTTGTAACGTAGTATAATTAATGTTAGGATTAATTTAGGTCATTACGCAGTGTGCCTCTCAATGTTTTTCTTAGAAATGCAATACCCGTTTTAATGTGTTTTGGAAACGCTTGTATTTATGCAGTGGCTTATATTTAACGTGGAAACGTTACAATTTGCAGACGAAGCATAAAACAAAGGGGGATTTCGAGTACATTCTTTGTGACAGCACTGTTATTTTACCATTGCTCTTTTCTTTATTAAATTTATTTGTTAGGCTTTATATTTACCTGATAATTTATATATGTGGATTAGAATATTTCACGACACCTCCCCTCTTAAAACAGACATCCCATGTCAGTCCTTTATTCTATATACACATAGATAAATGTAAGTCAACTTGACTTTACTCTGCTGTGGTGCTATCATGGTTTTATGTAGTTGGGTCCATTCAGAGTAGGCACTACTCATGAAATCTGCCTCAGACTTCTACAACCAATAATATATTTCGGTTATGTTACTGAACAGCCGCAAGTGTGAGTGCTTGTCTTAATGCTGCTTCGCAACCCGTATTCACCATTTCTCTTCTCTGAGTCTGCGCAATGACATGTCCAGAGAACATTATATTTCCCTCAAAATGTACGTTATGAGGAGATAACATATACCTGGTGATAGCAGAGTTTTCGTAGTGGATCCCATAATCTTCTTATTATCCTGTATGAAACATTCGGAATATCCTCAATCAAAGAGGCAACTCAGGGATTCATTACGTTCCTCCGAAATGTTTACATCCAACAATTTTCTCATCATTCTAGAGAAGACACTAGGCGCATTCTTCAATCCAAATGGCAATCTATTAAACTCATAGTGTCCTTCTGAGGTACTAAAAGCTAGGTATGGTCTAACCTCAGGCTTTACTGGAATCTGATAGTATCCTTTACTCAGATCCACTTTTGAGAAATATTTAGCTTTATTTAGTCTGGCAAACAGCTGATTTGTATCCGGCAATGGATCCACCTGTCCTTCTGTAATAGCATTCAGTCTCCTGTAATCTATACAGAGTCTATGTTCTCCAGGGGGCTTCCTTAAGAGTACAACACCGGAACTATACGAAGATTCACTGTGCGAAATAATTCCTTCCTTCAATAGATAGTCTATCTCTTCCTTCAAAGCTTTCTCCTTAGCAAACGGAATCGAATATGGTTTCATACAGACAGGTGTGGGGTCTATCAGTTTCATATCATATTCCAATAGGTTTGTATGCCCTGGTCGGTCTGTTAACACCTCTGCATGATTATTTAGAACCTGTTGCACTCTCTCTTTCTGAGTTTTCGTTAAATGTGTACTGATTTTCACCTGTGCTGCTGTCTCACAGGGGTGTAATGGATATTCAAATGATGAAAGTGGTTCCTTTTTCATCTCCATGGCGATGGACAAGGTCAACAAGTGTGTCTCTTCCTGATGTTCTCTTTCCAAATATTTCTTCAGGAGATTCACATGATAGATTTTTTCTTTCCCCTTCTTATCTATCTTATAATTTGTTCTAGACACCTTCTCTAGAACTGTATATGGACCCTGCCATCCAATTTGTAACTTATTCTGACTCCCGGGCAAAAGAAGCAGTACTTTCTCTCCCACAGCCAAATTTCTGTCTTTCGCCTTCCTGTTATAATAGGCAGCATGTTTCTTCCTGGCTTGTTTCAAATTTTCATTGGCAAGTTTCCAGCCAGTTTTTAAACGAGTGGTCAGCTCATTCACATATTGGTATGAAGATGTAATGTTTTCCTCTGCCTTTTCATCAGTCCACGTTCTTAACAAAGCTACATATGGACCTTTAATTGTGTGGACCTATTTGTCCATGCACCGGTATGGTCTCTTCCACTCGAAGCTTTATAGTGATGATTTTTCCTCCCAGAATTATCATTCACAAAACGACCGCTACCAATTTTTTCTTGGGGCTTTCTCCCCACTTAAAATTCTTGATGAGAGATTTCCTCTCTACATCCTCTTCCTCCAGTTTGTTTAAGTCCGATTGAGGGATTTTCGGCTTATCCTGGGGTAAGACATCTTTTTGCACTCTCCGCATAGTGGCCATTGTAAAACAGTTAAGTGAAGCTTGTCCGTGAAAAGGGGCTTCCCATTCCATTTGGTCCACTTTATCAAATCTATTTTTCTTTTTATTATCAGGCCTAATTTTGCCCCGTGGCGTGTCCAGGTCCTGATCCATGTTCCCACTTGTGGGTGTTCCCTCATGTGCTATGCTACACCTTTCTACAAAATTCTCAATGTCCCATCTTGCTTTGGGCCAATAATAATTGTGAGCCACCTTTTGAATGATGGTACCTATCTTCTCATGGTCCCCATCTGGTTTCACATGTAGGCTCCTTATTAAGTCTGCCCTATATCTTTTAGGAAGTACCAGCTGTCCCTGACCTTTGGATCTAGCTCCAGTCTTCCTATACATCAACTTGTTTTTCATGTAAAAATCTCCCTTGCCTGGAGTTGTATGACAAGTTGACAATTTTCTGAAACAAGGCTTGAGTGTTTTATCCCCAGCCTGTGCCTTCCTCATCTCTTCTGGAGTGGTATCTAACATAATATCCTCCTCCTGTCTTGAGGTCGACCTGACCTGAAGGGTTGCCATATACACAGGTTTCCTTCTGCAACGGTCAGTGTCATGATTGTCCATCTGACAATTCTTACACCACCTTTTTCCTTGGTTGAAAGATTTTCTTTCATCATATTTCCTTTCATCGAATTGTGGGAATTTATTTTTATTTTCATACCGTGGCCTATCAAATTGGTGCTTACCTTTATTTTGATCCCTAGGATCAAATTTATTAAAGTTCTGTGGTGCCCTAAAGTTATCCACTTGTTTCTTTTTATTACCTGTTACCTCTGCTTGAGCTGCTTGATACCTTTCAGCAACATTTAGCAACTCACCCAGCCTCTCTGCACCTTGTTCCATGAGAAACTTTCTCAGGTCTGGAGCCATGGACTCTCTTAATTGCTCTATAAGGACCATTTCCTTAAGATCTTGGGTTTTCCCCAGAGAAGTCCATTTCTCCAAGTATGTCTCTATTCGTGCAGAGAACTGGTGATAGGTTTCACCTGACAGTAGTTTAGCATTCCTAAATTTTTTCCTATAAAATTCTGCATTCTTTTCATATCTTAACAAAAGAGCCTGCTTTAGCATGTCATAATTTTCCTGATCACCTCTGCTCATTTTTGCAAAAACTTCATAAGCTGCCCCACGAAGTCCTTGAGATAACTTTAAGCTCCACCTTTCTCTCTCTAACCCATACGTGGTAGCTAATAGTTCATACCTATTTAGGTAGCTCTCTATATCATCGTCTTTCTCAACAAAATGATCTAAATGAAAATTCATAGCTGAGGTTGAGGCTCCTTGGCTAGCAGTGGCATCAGAGGCAAAGGGACTGGCACCATTTTCAGGAGCATGGCCTTGAAACTCAAACTCCCTTAGTCGTAACTCATGTTCCCTTTGTAATCTTTTATCTTCTGCTTCCCTTTCTGCAGCTAATCTCTTGTCTTCCCTTTCTGCAGCTAATTTCTTCTCTTCCCTTTCTGCAGCCTGTCTTCTTTCCTCGGCTTCCAATGCTTTAGCCTCTTTGTCAGCCTCAATCTGCAACCTCTTAGTCTCAGCCTCAGCCTCAAATTGTAACTTCTTAATTTCCCTTTCAGCCTCTAACTTTCTTTCGGCCTCTCTTTCTAATCTTCTTTCTTCGCGTTCAATAAATTTGTCACATTCCGTAGTGACATAGGCAACCATAACTTGCCCATCTAATCCTAACTCTTTTGCAGTCTGAACAGCAGCAGATCGAAATTTGGCCAGGTCCGCCATTGTCTATCAGGTAAATTTATACAATGTCTAACCAACAATTCAATCTCTAAATATATATCTAATGGACAACACAGGCACCGTGAGCTCAACCTTATTTAATTCCACCCAAGGATACCTTTTAATTCTTATATTCCCTGAAGTGAATTACCCCCAATATTTTTAATAGGTAAAGATTCAAAATCCCAAGAGCGAGACCCCAATATATGTGGTGAAGTGGGATGTTATAAATATGTATAGGGGACTTAGTGTACTGACTGAGATCAGCTGTGAAGGTATATATATCTAATAAGAGTAGTGTATTATATATAACCTTACTTGCTGCCACATATGTATACCTCAGTCAGAATTATTCTGGAATAGTGTGATGACTACGTTATATGTCTAGGGTATGTGTATGATGAAGTGTAAGTCAAAACAACAACAGACAGATAAACAATTTAATTTATTCCACTACACTTGACAACACTGTGACACTCACATACATAAAACACTCTACAAGGATATCTTAAAGGAGTCACTGATAACTTTTCAAATAACAATATGTATTCATTGCTGTCATGAATGGATATGTGTCCTGATTCAAATACAAAGGGAACCAGGAATCACAATCAATTTTAATTACAAGTTATATGTACAGAATTTATTAATATGAATATTGTAGTGACATATATTATTAAAAGTATCCTATGTGTGTCAGTTGTGTAGTAGTAATATGAGGTAATACTGGTTTTGTTTTGTTCAAGCTCTGTTGGTATTTGTCATCATGACTTCAATAGTTTGTCTTTATTGGAACTAGTATTGGAGATGTTCTCAGTTCCTGATATTAAAACAATTTAATTCCCCTCTTAATGTAATTTTTACAATGTCATTTTAAGATGGGGGTACATAATGTTGAGCTCAGCTGGCCACATCAGCTTATCTTGCGTGATGGCGGCAGGAAAAGACTCCTCTGCTCGATTTCTCCCCTGGGCTCTGGAGACACCTCACTGATAGCTAAATGGACCAAGGAGTATGCTGTCCGACTCTGGATTCAGCAAAGCTCTGACCAGGTGCTGCTCAATACCATCAAGACCACGGTCCCACAATTCATAGAATAAACACAGATACGTTGACTAGCAATGAATTCTGGCACAAATACTGGCACAAATTCCCATCTGCTTATGTTCCAGGCTTTTATTTAGCAAAAATATGAGCTGGCTTCAACGCACTGTTGCTTTATCAAGCTTATTTGAACTAGTGGTCTCGAACTAACGCTCCTAAGTGATTATATCAGCGAGTCTGGCCAATGGAGCCACGTTTCGACAAGTGTTTGAAAAAATTTTACCTTCCTACGTCTCCCCTAACAACCAAAGATAGTATTTATAGTCCGACCAATCGTGTTTAGCCTTATATTTGTTGCGCTCCAATCAATTTGGAGTTTACATGGTAGGCTATTTCCGTACGCAAGGTTTTTTCAAACACGTTATAAAAAAATTTTATGAGCAGAAATGATTTCATGCTGTCAGGCATCCCCACTATTTTATTTTGGTTATAACTTGTTAATTCCTAGACTATTTGCGTAACGTTTTACATATTCTTTGTCAGCAAGCCCTAAGGAACCCAAATATACAAATTTAAAAGAGCTAAGTGGCTGCGTTCAAAATATGCAATTTCTTCTACCTCCTGTTTCGAAGATGTGCTGTCTGGGTACTGTAATGTTTTCAAACGTAAACCCATCTATTGTCATCTTTCCTAATAAGAGTTTTTCAGGATTTAAAAACCTAACTCTGGGAAGGTTAGTGTTTTTATCACTGTCCGTCTGAAAAAAAGTTAGTGCATGTGGCCCTACACGCGTGATAGTAGTAATTGTATATCGCGTTACGCTTGTTGGGGTGGCATTAATAGCGAGACGCGTGTTAAATGTGTCCTTGTTTTCATTCGCCCCTCTCTCTTTCTATTTGAGTCCATCTGTTCGTTCGTTTTTGTAACGTAGTATAATTAATGTTAGGATTAATTTAGGTCATTACGCAGTGTGCCTCTCAATGTTTTTCTTAGAAATGCAATACCCGTTTTAATGTGTTTTGGAAACGCTTGTATTTATGCAGTGGCTTATATTTAACGTGGAAACGTTACAATTTGCAGACGAAGCATAAAACAAAGGGGGATTTCGAGTACATTCTTTGTGACAGCACTGTTATTTTACCATTGCTCTTTTCTTTATTAAATTTATTTGTTAGGCTTTATATTTACCTGATAATTTATATATGTGGATTAGAATATTTCACGACACACCCTCTCTACTGACCGTGTCGAACGCCTTTGTCAAGTCGATGACAGCTGTGTTCAGGTCACAGTGCTGTTCTTGGCATTTTTCTTGTAGCTGTCTTGCAGCGAACACCAATATCAGTGGTTCCACGTTCTTTCCGAAATCCACACTGACTTTCAGGTAAAAGACCTTTGTCAAGATGAGCCATAAGGCGATTCAAAAGGATTCTGGCAAATATCTTCCCAGCGATTGATAATAGAGAGATTCCTCGATGATTGTTACAGTCTTGGCGATTGCCTTAACGTTTATATAGATGTATAATTGACGCATCTTTGAGATCGTGTGGGATGGTTTCACTCTGCCACATTTGCTGGAAGATCATTTGAAGTTTCTCTATCAGAACTGTACCGCCATCTTTATAAACCTCAACAGGAATTGAATCGGAGCCGGGGGCCTTTCCACTAGAAAGTTGACGAATCGCTTTTTGAGTTTCCTCCAGAGTTGGTATATCATCTAGTGCTTCATTTATAGGAATTTGGGGCAGGCGGATGATGGCTTCGTCGTTAATAGATGATGGCTGGTTCAGAATATTATTAAAGTGTTCGACCCAGCGTTGGAGAATTTTTTCCTTGTCTGTAATTAGTGTTTTTCCATCTGCATTAAGGAGGGGAAATGATCCTGATGATTTTGGACCATAGACCGCTTTGAGTGCATGGTAAAAAATTCTTCAAGTCATGGCTGTCAGCAAAGCCTTGGAGCTCATCTGCTTTATTACTTTGCCATGAATCCCGCATCTGGCGTAGTTTATGTTGGACGATTCTACGCATGCTGTTGAAAGCGTCTTTCTTGGATGTAGATTTTGGATCATTTAAATATGCTTTATGGAGATGGTGTTTCTCAGACAACATCTTTTTTATATCATCTGAGTTCTCATCAAATCAGTCATTTTGTTTCTTGATGGCGGGACCCAGGACCTCTGTAGCAGTATTGTAGATCTACTCACTTAGGGCTGCCAATTTGTTTCCACACTTTGGCCGTCTAACGAGATCGATTTGAGACGGTCTTCTAGGGTGTCAGTAAATGACTGTTTGATTTTTGTCTTCTTTAGTTTTCTTCCCCTGAGGGCGCCTGGCTGGTTGGATACGAATTTTAAGTTTAGACACAATGAGGCGATGATCAGTCCAGCATTCGGCACCACACATGGACTTAATCACCCAGACATCTTGCCTGTCCTTCTTCCTAACAATTACATAGTCAATTAAGTGCCAATGCTTTGAGCGAGGGTGCATCCAGGAGGTCCTGTTGCGGGTAGGAAGTCGAAAAATGGTGTTGGTGACAAGGATGTCATGTTCTGCGCAAGTCTAGAGAAGTCCATTGCTGTTACAGCGACCCACGCCGTACTTTCCGATAGGGCCATTCCAGGAGATGTTATCTGAGCCTACTCTTGCATTAAAGTCACCGAGAATGATGAGCTTATCTGCTTTAGGAACTGATGCAATGACTGCATGTAGTTCTTCGTAAAACTTATCATTGACGTCATCCAGGTTTGTCATAGTTGGTGCATACGCGCTAATGATGGTGGCATGTTTACTTCCATAAAGCAGGGGGATCTTGACCGTCATGAGTCGGTCATTTATTCCCTTTGGGGGCCCCGCTAACTTGCTGACAATTGCTGTTTTGATTGCAAATCCAACCCCTGCTTCTCGTCTTTCTTCAGTTCTTCTTCCGCTCCAATAGAATGGATAACCTACACCCTTTTCGCAAAGTTGGCCCTCGCCTGCAAGTCGAGTTTCACTCAGTGCTGCTATGTCAATGTTGTATCTGGCCAGTTCTCTCCCAATCAGGACATTTCGCCTCTCAGGTCTGTTTGCGTTAAAGTCTTTGTCAAGGAGAGTGCGCACATTCCATACGCCTAGAATGAGGGGGGAAAATTTGTCCTTTCTTTTTCTTATGTGTCGCCCGCCGAAGTAGAGCACCTAAAACCGCGGTAAGCTGGTTAGATAATGGTGGAGCAGGCAATGTTTAATGCATTAATCTATATATTAAGACAAAATACAGTTGTTTGCTTTTATGTTCTTAATGCCAATCCGCATGTCTTATTATTTCTTAATGAATGTTGGCAGAGAGTCGCTTTAATTAACTGTCGTGTAACGCCGTGTAGTTATTTCATAATTTAATACTGTAATTATGACATTATGAGTAATTAAAGTTTTCCGTAAAGAAATGTAAACAAATCAGGGGCTTTAATAAAGTTAAAGAAAAATTCAAGATTAATCAAATGAGGTAATATGAATGTAAAAACTATCATTTTGTATTTTTAACAACTGCCATACTTTTCCATATTTTACAGCGTAGTTCAAAACTATGAACCATACACTTTTAACTTAATGGGAATTTAAAAAAAAAAGAAGTGACTATACAACATGGATCCAATGAAGATACAATTAAAACCCTTCTTTCCCGTTTTGCTTTCTAAAGTAACGCTGACTTTCACTTTCCGATTCCATTTTATTTCCTCAATCGTGGTCGCATTGCTTTGTACTGGATGAAAAACAATCCTCCTTTCATTCATTCAGTGACAGATACATTCTTATTTATATAAAAATTTATGTAAGGCAGTTACGCCATCAAAAAAAGTTTCGTGTTCTACACGTAGATGGCCGGGAGGATAGTGTGATTCGCTTGCATAGATAGGCGGGGTTGTCGCACGGAAGGTCCAGTGTTCAAATCCTGGGTAAGCCACTCATGTCTGTTGTTTTTCTGTTGTCTAGTGTTCTACTTCTTTATTTCTTACGAGTGCCTGAAAACATACCTTTATGTTTGTTTCATATTAATTTACCGTTTACAGGCCTGGGGTTTCCCTTCCTTATGTGTTATAAATGTTTAACCTAGTCGGTTCCACTGGGACGAACATTAACGTTTCTTATTTTTCACGGTCTGCTGTTGACTTGTGCAAATTTATCCTACAAAGCCTAACTTCTGCATCATCCGTTTTAAAATAATAATAAAATAAATAAACTACACATGTACATATGCATTAAAAATTTAAAAATAATAACAATGATAATAGATACATAGACAATAAAATAATAATAATTTAAAGGAAAGCTTTTCTCTGCGGACACGACAAAAAGGAGTATGAAACATTTTAAACATGCAAACACTCTCGTACGTGCGTGTACTTAAGATACAAATATTGGGTGATGGAGTCCCTCATCTTTAACGTTGTGTGTGTGGGGAGGAGGCGGGAGGATGAGGTTGTGTGTTAAAGAGGGTGGGGAAGTTAGGGAAAGAAAGAAAAAAGACACATTTGCGTGTGTGTGTGTGTATATATATATATATATATATATATATATATATATATATATATATATATATATATATATATATATATCATCATCATCATCATCTCAGCCCGTAACCCGTCATGGGTCGTAGGGGTGCCATGGTGGAAGCATCAGCAGACAGGGTCCTCCACTGCTCTCTATCCTCAGCAATGCGTACAAGTGTGGAAAAACCGTGTCCTGCCCATTCTTTGATGTTATCAGCCCAGGATTTTCTCTGCCTTCCTCTTCTCCGTTTACCTTCGACTGTTCCCTGAAGGATCGTTTTCGAAAGGGAGTCATGACGAGTTACATGCCCAAACCAGGCAAGCTTTCGTCGTTTCACTATTGACAAAAGTGGTTCTTGGTGGCCTGCATAGGTGTTTATCTTCTCTCTAACATAGACATTTGTTTTGTGCTCTTTATAGCAAATGCGCAAAATTCTTCTATAACATTTATGCTCGAAAGCCTGAATCCTTCGCTCCGTATCTGCAGTGAGTGTCCAGCCCTCACACCCATACAAGAGAATAGATAATACAAGTGATTTGTATAATTTGATCTTCACAGGAAAACTGATGTTACTTTTCCATATCACATTCAACCTTGTCATGGCAGCTGAGGCCATCTCAAGTCTTGTCTTGATTTCTTTACTTGATCTTCCATCACTACATATAGTGGACCCGAGATATTTAAAGGTGTTAACTTTTTCTAACGTTTGCCCATTTAACGTAATGTTGGTCGGAACATGTTTCTTATGGCTATTCACCAATATCTTGCTTTTTTCTATATTAATTTCCATCCCATACGTTCTTGTTACTTTCTCCAGTCTAGAGGTAAGGTCTTGAAGTTCTGATTCTGATCCAGCTATCAGATCAATATCATCAGCAAAATGTAGGTTGCACAGAGGTCGGCCTCCAATCGATATGGTTGATTTATAATCGTAGAGAGCCTCCTGCATAATATGTTCTAGATATATATTAAAGAGCACTGGTGACAGAATACATTCCTGGCGAACTCCTACAGTTGTTTTGAAAAATTCTCCAATGTCGTTGCTTGCAAAAACAGCACTGCTTGCGTCCTTGTATAGTGCTTCAATGATATCTATGATGTTGGTATCAAAATTGAATTTTCTCATTACTTGCCATAAGCCTTCATGCCAGACTCGATCGAAGGCTTTTGTGAAATCGATGAAGTTATGGTATAAATCGTGTTGATGTTGGAGATGTTTTTCGATAAGTAATCTAATATTGAAGATTTGTTCTGAGGTACTTCTTTTTGGTCTAAAGCCAGCCTGTTCCTCTGACAAGATTTCTTCTGATTTCTGTTTTATTCTGTTCAAAAGTATCCTTAACATCACCTTACTTGGATGACTAATAAGGCTAATGGTTCTGTAGTTCTTGCACATTTTTAGATTTCCTTTCTTTGGAAGCGGTATTACTAATGACTGCGTCCATTCTTTTGGCCATTTTTTTGTACTCTATATCTTCTGGCAAATTGTTGTCATGATTTTTACTATATCTGGTCCTCCATATTTATATATGGTATATATATATACCAACTACATCTGACACTAGTGCTAGTCAAGGCGCCTCAAATGGAGCCATAAATTTTCACTTGGATCCATTTATGGAGAAAGAAGATGATATTGAGTCTTTTTTAAGTAGGTACGAGAGATTAGCTACTAACTATATATATATATATATATATATATATATATATATATATATATATATATATATATATATATATATACACACACACACACACAAATGTGTCTATTTTTCTTTATATATATATATATATATATATATATATATATATATATATATATATATCGTTGCCTTTTACACCCTATTACAAACATCATGCGCATTATTAAAATACATGGCTAAATTGAAATACAGATAAAAGTCATATACACTCGTACACACATATTCCTACCAAAGGTCTACTTTCATTAACATAATAATAAAACAGCCAACGTGTGATATATACATTTATGATTAAATTTTTTTTTTCTGAATTGAAAGGGATGAGCATTACAATACCAGAGTCAAGGACTTCCCACGAACACACTTAGGGATCAGTGGGCAATGTCAGACCATGACTCTTTAACGACATTTAGAACTGTTTTCAACATGACCTCCCGCGAATATATGAGTAGTTTAAAAGGTCGAGCTGAAGTACTTGAGAGGATAGGGGGACTGGGAAAGGGAGGGGGCACAGAAGGCTGAAAGTGGACTTACAAAATGTTAGAATAGACAGAGAATGAGATAGTAGTGAGACGGAGGGAGGGCCGTTGGGGAAAGGAAGAGTCGTTTTACGAATCAAGGCTGCCTCGTTATGGAAGAAGTACCATCTCAGGGGCTATTGATAAAACTTTCTGACGAAAAATGTGCAGAAATAAACCAGCGTTGAAAATACGATGATTAATCATGGCAAGATTCCGAAAACACCAAATCTGATTCCGAAATTCTGATAAAATAATCAAGATCAATGTGTATGTGTGTTATCTGCTGCTTTCGGAACTATGTTTAACATGATTGCTTTGTAGATATCTGATTTTTGTGTTGTTTGTAAATCGATGATTTCCTGCAGTAGTTTCATTGTATGTGTGATTGTACTGCATTCAAAAAAACAAATGATCTTCTGTTTCTTGGATGCTTTTCCTATATAGCTGACATTTTGTTATTTGGTTGGATCCGTGTGCTTCTCGTTTTGTTGTGGGTGTCATGTTGTATATTAGTCTAAAAGTGACCTCTCTTGCTTTAGCAGTGATTTTTGGGTTGTGCAAGTTAGTGAAGGTTTCGGTGTAATTTTTTATAGCATATTTCTGTCCTCTTTTAATTCTTAGGTGTAATGGTGGTGCTTGGAGTTTAACTAAATGTTTATATATTGCATTTGTTTTCTGGTGAATTAATTGTTCATGTCTTTGGATGGCTTGTATGCATGTCTTATAAAATGAGGGCATAGAGCCGAAGTGATGGGGGATTGCATTGTTCAGTGGTCTCAGTTTGGAAAGTCTGAGTCCCATGTAATGATCAGCTAGTGTGTTGTCGTGATTTAGTCTGTATTACAACACAGTTTTCTAATCTGACCATACCGCACGCCATAGGTAGAGAACTCTCTGATACAATGGCCAATGAAAACGCACCCTTATTATTGTGTGTTAGGAAACGTCTTCTCTTCTTTGATCCATAACCACCAACCGTCAACGCAGTCAGCGGCCATCACGCCTGGTGGCGTCTTGTAAGGCAGCAACAAATTGATTCCACTTTGCTCGGTCGGCGGCCATCCTTCGTACAGTGCCCCAACTGTGGTTCATTCTTTGCATCTCAGCTTCCACAGTTCTCCGCCAAGTTGTTTTTGGTCGGCCTCTCTTTAGCTTTCCCTCGGGGTCCATAGCATAGCTGTTCTTGTGATGGTATCAGGGCCCCTTCTGAGGACGTGGCCAACCCAACTCCAGCGTCTGCCAGCTATGATGGTGTGCATGTCCTCCTGGTTAATCCGAATAAGTAGTTCTTGGTTGCTGATGGTGTTTGGCCAAAAGATTCGGAGAATTTTCCTTAGGCAGATTGTGTGGAAGAAGGACAGTTTTGACATTTTCTTCTCTGTTACTCTCCAACATTCCGCACCATAGAGAAGCACAGAAAGTACACAGCTCTCACACAGTCTTAATTTGGTGTTTGTGCTGTACTGGGAAGACTTCAAAATGTTGTTGAGAACAGCAAAGGCTGTTCTCGCTTTATTCATTCTGTTGTTAACGTCATTGCTTGTTCCGCCGTCAGGTGTTACTATGCTTCCTAGGTAAGCAAATGTGTCTGTCTGTTCTAACTTCTGGTTCCTTACTGTTATTGGCTCAGGATTGCCCACATTTAGTGTCATGACCTCTGTCTTCTTCAAATTGATGTTCAGGCCAACCTGCTGGCCATACTTATTCAGTCTATCGGTAGTTAGGAAACGTACTATGCTTAAACCTAAAGGCCAATTCTGTGTAACCGATGGGACAAGGATATTTAATTATGAAAGGATAAAGAAGTATCGCCAGAAAGGAGTATATAATTAAACAATGGGAATGTTACTTTAGAGGTAGGTGTAAAAACTTTCTCAAGTAGTGTTCTTGTAAGATAGAAATATCGAGTGAAAGAGCTTCGTTACATCATGGTTAGTCACAACTTAGCTAGTTAAAGCATGCATATATTAAAATGCATTTTGCAAACTAACTAATGAATAGATAGGTTAATACAGAATAATTCACTGAATAATTCAAACTTTAAATGACCAAAATAAATCGTCCCACAAATAAAGACGATAATTGAAAAACTAGTTTTTACTCATTGAACAGAAGGCAAAAATATGCCTCATTTTGAGATTCTTTACACCCTTTTTCACCCATGTCATCCGATACACCGGTGGCGCTAGTATATAAGACCTTGCCCTTGGCTAAATTGAGGCCACAAAATAAAAAACTTCAGGCTGTACAGAAGAAGCGGTAACCGTGTAATCGTTATGTACGTTTGCCATCCGCAACTGTAGCGCAGACATTAGATGCCATTAACAGCTTGTATGTTTTGCCTGAGGGTTTTATCCTACAAACTACTGGAGGTATTCGAATCAACTAACTCTGTTGGACTCTGAGGTGCAAGTGCTCGTGAAGTCATTGTAGCCAGCCACCCCCTGTTCCACTGCCTGAAATTGCACAGACGTGTTAGTCTATGGCGGGAGGAGTTTGAATTCATCACCCCAGATAAGTGGCGATAAATAGCCACTGGTTAGCCTATTCAGACTCTAACGCCAATATAATAATAATAAAAGATAAAAATACAGTGTATGATGAATCCTTGTGGATAGAATGTATCTATTACTACCTTCACAGTTCAACTCAGTGACACAATATAGTGAATTATAATAATTAATCAGTGTAGATAAAAATAGAACTTTCAAGACAGGATTCTGTTTGAGATAATTAAAGTTTCTATGTTTATTTATTTTATGCTGTAAATATCTTTGAATTTCTTTAAATTACCTAACCGAAAAGAGAACCGGTATAGGTTTAATAAATTGTAAATATGTACCATCAGACTTGCTGAAACTATTTACATTGAGTTACAAGTTTTGTTGGATACATATTATAGTTATAGAGATAGACAATAATTAATACCCTAGCAAAATTAGCCAACATAATCAAATAATAATACATAATATCATAGGCGGATCTTGAAAGGGAGCAAATAGACTTTCAGGACATTCACTCTCGTCACATCTGGAGGTTTATACAGCTGATCCTAACCTTTGATGTCAATACACCCTTATTCTGTTCAGAAAAGGGTGTATTTCTTGAAAGACCAATCTCTTACCTGGCACTATCCTGGTATCACCTGATACATCTTTTTGTCCAGGATAACCTTATTCTTTACTACAATAAAACCCTTTCGTGACACTGGGGTCTGGTCCGGGATTTTCAGTACTACCGTGGGGTCTTTTCTTTGAGACATTCAATCTTACGGTTAGCAGTAGGGGTAATTTTATAATAAAAATAAATGTAAGTAAAAATAAAAGCTAAACGAAGCACATTTGTAGTACCAGTGAGTATAAAACAAAAATGTGGTGACTGAATACGCTGACAGTGGTTTTAATTAATTAATTAGTTGTATTAATTAAGTCTGTAATTAATTTTGATAAGAGTGTTTGGGAATGGCAGACTTGGCAAAGTTTAGATCTGCTATAGTGCAGTCGGTAAAGGAGTTTGGCTTAAGTGAGGAAGCTCTTATTCAATATGTTACTACTGAGTGTGACAAGTGTATAGAAAGAGAAGATAAGAAGTTGGAAACTGAAATAAAATTACAAATAGAATCTGAGGCTAAAAGATTACAAATAGAATCTGATAGGGAAGCTGATGCTAAGAAATTACAACTACAAGCTGATAGGGAGGCTAGGAAACTAGAAGCAGATAGGGAGTCTAGGAAACTAGAAGCTGATAGGGAGGCTAAACAGATAGAAGCTGAAAAGGAAGTTAAGAAATTACAACTAGAAGCTGATAGGGAAGCAAGTCTAATGGAGGCTGAAGAAAAGAGATATCAACGGGAACATGAATTGAGACTGAAAGAGCTTGAACTTCAAGGAAATGTTCCAGTAAATGGAAGTAGTCAAACTACATCTGACACTAGTGCTAGTCAAGGCGCCTCAAATGGAGCCATAAATTTTCACTTGGATCCATTTGTAGAGAAAGAAGATGATATTGAGTCTTTTTTAAGTAGGTACGAAAGATTAGCTACTAACTATGGCCTAGAGAAAGAGAAATGGAGCCTTAAGTTATCACAAGGGCTGAGAGGAGCCTCTTATGAAGTCTTCTCAAAACTTGGAAGAGAGGACCAAGAAGATTATGAAATCTTGAAACAGACATTGCTGGTTCGCTATGAAAAGAACTCTGAATTTTATAGGAAGAAATTCAGAACTGCTAAGCTACTTTCTGGAGAAACTTACCGCCAGTTCTCTGCCAGATTAGAAACTTAATTGGAGAAGTGGACTGCTCTAGGAAAATGTCAAGACCTAAAAGAAATGGTCATGATGGAGCAAGTGAGAGAGTCTATGCCTCCAGACATGAGAAAATTTCTTATGGAACAAGGTGCAGAGAGACTGGGGGAGATTTTAACAGTTGCTGAGAGATATCAGGCAGCTCAGAAAGAGACGGCGGGAATTAAGAAGAAACAAGGAGATAGTAGTTAAGCCCCACAAAACCAAGATGAGTATGATAATAGGGACCAACAACCTAGATACAGACAAGGTTATGACAAACCTAAATATGACCAATGAGACAGGAACCCTCAGGTACAGGATAAGAAACCCTACAGACAGGGAGATAAGTGGTGTAAAATTTGTAAAATGAACAACCATAATACACTGGAATGTGGTAGGAAAGTCCTTCCATATCACGCTGCATGTATGATAACAGTGAGAAAGGGCAGGATGGAACCGACACCAAGTCCGGTAGATCTCCATCATCCCCCATCTGTGAAGAAGTAAATGGTACAACTATCAAGTGCCTTTATGATTCAGGATTGGAATATGACTCAGTTGTGAGTGCAACTCTAGTGTACCCTGATCAGTATACCACATAAAAAGTGGAGATACAAGGGGCATTAAAAGGAACAGCCACCATGACACTTCCCATAGCCAGAATAAATGTCAAAACTCGTTATGTGGAAGGAGGGATCAGTGCAGCAGTGTGTGATGATCCTAATTACCCGCTGGTGTTTGGAAGGAGATATGTTTTCCTAGGGAACCCAATAAACCTGTGTTCATGGCAACACTCCAGACCAGGTCAAGCCCTAAGAAGGAGGAGGGAACACCACTAAATATTCATCCTAAAAAGATGAAAAAGGCCCAAGCTAGAGATAGCACATTAAAACCATGCTTTGGCAAATTGCCAAAAAGCCATAACACCCCTAAGAAAGGACAGTTTTATTTGAATGATGGATTGCTCTACAGAAAAGCTGGAGCAGGACCCAATGGGTATGGACAGTTAGTACTGCCATTATTTTACAGGGGGAAAGTTATGGAATTAGCACATGTTGTATCAGACGATGGACATGGACAAATTGGTACCACCTGTAAAGAGCATCTGTGAAATATTATTGGCCAGGTATGGCTGAAGACATATTTCAGTATGTGACCACCTGTGCACAATGCAGCAAGGTGAAAACCCCAAGTTGGGAAACTCAACAGGACCTAGAAACGCATTGCGGCGAACATAGGCCTGACAATAAAAAGGAATAGGTAGATGTCGTGGATAGGACAGCACCTTCTCACAAACAGTTTTCCAATAAACCAGTTACCATGGCAACTCTCCGTCTTGTACCGAGAGGGGAAACGACCCATCCCGCACCAGCTTAAATGTGTTTGGAATTCTTGGAACTGGATAAAAATAGAAGTATGGTTAGTCAGCCAACTTTGAAACTGAAACTGAGGGGAAACTCCAGAAAAATTGGTAGTGGGAGATTGGGCAATTGGCCTAATGCTCAGCCCACATCACTGCACGGCTATTAAATTAGCATTAGAAAGGGCACCGGCAACAGTGGTAGTTGATCGGCTCATATACACAGTCCAGTGGAAGTATCTGTACGGACATGGACTAAGAATATTATTATAGAAAATGCTAAAGGGAGAATTGATTTCTTGGTGCAGGAAATTCATTTCCCCATATGAATCATATTATCGCTCCAGTGAGGTTTAGCTGAGAAAACCCTCTGGTGAACATAGACTCTGCCTGGATTTGGGAAATAATTACACTAACAGAGTCACTAGTGAATCTAGATAAGGGCATTGCCAGATTCCCGTCAAGCCTGAGCTCAGACCATTGCTGGCTGTGAGCACTTCGGAGGGGCACTATGAGTTCCATATGTTGCTTTTGGGTTGAAGAATACTCCGAGTGTTTTATCCAGGATGATGAGGAAATTACTGGGTCCCTTACACAACTCAGCTATCACCAATTATATAGATGACATTCTCATAACTATTGGAACCTTGAGGAACATCTAACACCTCTGGACATGTCATTGAACAGACTCAGAGAAGAGTAATGGTGATATAATAATAATAAAAGATAAAAATACAGTGTGTGATGAATCCTTGTGGATAGAATGTATCTATTACTACCTTCACAGTTCAACTCAGTGACACAATATAGTGAATTATAATAATTAATCAGTGTAGAGAAAAATAGAACTTTCAAGACAGGATTCTGTTTGAGATAATTAAAGTTTCTATGTTTATTTATTTTATGCTGTAAATATCTTTGAATTTCTTTAAATTACCTAACCGAAAAGAGAACCGGTATAGGTTTAATAAATTGTAAATATGTACCAGCAGACTTTCTGAAATTATTGACATTGAGTTACAAGTTTTGTTGGATACATATTATAGTTATAGAGATAGACAATAATTAATACCCCTAGAAAAATTAGCCAACATAATCAAATAATAATACATAATATCATAGGCGGATCTTGAAAGGGAGCAAATAGACTTTCAGGACATTCACTCTCATCACACCTGGAGGTTTATACAGCTGATCCTAACCTTTGATGTCAATACACCCTTATTCTGTTCAGAAAAGGGTGTATTTCTTGTAAGACCAGTCTCTTACCTGGCACTATCCTGGTATCACCTGATACATCTTTTTGTCCAGGATAACCTTATTCTTTACTACAATAAAACCCTTTCGTGACATGTGTGTCGTTCTGGGTGTTTGATGATGTTGCCTATGTGTTTAATTCTGAGTGCCTGGATCTTTGTTTCTATGTCTTGAAGGACAGTCCCTTCGTGTTTCTTTTCTTGTATAAGTGTCTTGTGTTTAATGCTGTAAATTGTGCGCCCCAAAAACGAATGCTCTGACCTGTTTGTTTAAATATGTGATAGTCAGTTTTGGGGGGTCGAAAACTGTGGCAATGTAAAGTAGCTTAGGGACAATGTATGTATTTACAATTAAACTTCGTCCAAAAATCGTTGTGGTTTTGTATTTGTATCTGAGCAGCATGTCTCGTATTTTGGATGTTAGATTTTTCCATGTGTCTTTGTGTGTGCGATTTGGGTGTGAGGAAAAGGTTATACCATAGATTTTGATGTTGTTTGTTGATGTTAGTACAAAGGGAAAATCCGCTTTGTTCTTCCATTTGCCTATGCCCATTATTGTTGATTTTTGAACATTTACTTTTGCTCCGCTACCTTTGCTAAAGTCTGTGAATGTGTTTAAGATAATTTCTATAGACTTTTGGTTTGGTGGGAAAAAGATGGTGTCGTCTGCATAGGCGAGCAACTTTTGTTCACCTTTCCCTTGTATGAAAGTGCCTTTAATAGAGCTGTCTTTTCTAATGTTCTCTAGTAGTGGTTCTAGTGCAAGAACATACAGAAAAGGAGAGAGAGGGCATCCCTGCCTTACAGATCTTGTTAGCCTGAAGGTGTTAGTTAATGTATGATTTACTAACACTTTGCTCTCGGGCTTCATGTACAGAATATTAATCCATTGTCTGAAGTGTTCACCTATGTTGCAATGTAGTAATGTTTTGTGGAGGTATGGGTGTGATATTCTGTCAAAGGTTTTCTCCTGGTCAAGGGAAAGAACCGAAGACTGACAATCCTTCTGGTGTGTGTAGGTGATTATGTCTCTTATGAAATGTGTGTGTTGATGGATGTTTCTGTGCTGGATGCTACACTGCTGGTCTTCGTGTATGAGGGTCGCCATGAATGGTTTTAGTTTGTTTGTAAGAGCTTTTGTTAAAATTTTATAATCTACGTTTAAGAGTGATATTGGTCTGTAGTTTTTAAGGAGTGTTTTGTCGGAGTTTGGTTTTGGTATTAGAGTGACGTAAGACATGTTTAGGCTTGGTGGGAGTTCCTTGTTCTCAAAGGCTTCTTCGTATACTTGTAGTAAAAGAGGCCCTAGTGTAGGAAAGAAGTGTTGGTAAAATTCTGTCGTACATCCGTCAGGTCCTGGTGATTTGTCTTTTTGCATTGCATTCACTGCGAGTGTTATGTCTGTTAGTGTCAGCTCAGTGTCTAGTGTTTGTTTGTCTACGTCAGATAATTTTTTTGTAAATTTCATAAATCTATCTTGTATATATGGTTGAACATTTTCTTCTGTGTACAGGTTCCTATAGTAACTTTCGAAGGCCTGCACAATGCGTTGTGTTTCTGTCTGTGTGGTCCCTTCTGAATCCACTATTTGGCATATCTGCCTGCAGCGTTGTATATTTTGTTCTATCGCCATGTATTGTTTGCTGGGAGTCTCTTGTGTGATTGTGTTGAGTTTTGTCTGTAATAGGGCTCCTTGGAACCTGTGGTGTTTATATTGTTCTAGTTCATTTTATAACGCGAGGATGGAGGGAGAGTTTTTGTCTGTTTGCTTTGTTAGTTGTATAGCTTTCTCTATCAATGTCTCTTGTTGTATGCGGTGTCTCAGTGTCTGTGTATGATGGATGACATTAGCTGTGTTCGTTCGCGTATGGTGCTTTTAAGTGTTTCCCAGTGTTCCAGAATATGTGCTATTGATATGTCGCTTGTGTCTGTAAGCATTAGTTTTGGTCATGTGCTCTACGTATGGTTTGTTTTGGAGCAAAGTATTGTTGAATTTCCAGTGTGGGGAACGTTTGGAATGCGTGCTTGCTTGTGTAGTGCCAATGGCTGCGAGTACTGCTTTGTGATCTGTGAACTTGAGAGCTTCTGGCAAGTGTTTTGCTTTAATTATGTGGTGTGTTGACGGCACATAGATTCTGTCTAATCGTGCAGCTCTGTTGTGTGCGGTGTGTGCATGCGTTGTTTTAATACTGTGGGGTGTGTGTGTGTGTGTCTGTAGGCATCTAATAAGCTGTGCGTATCCATTATGGTTTGTATTTTGTCTAGTTGGTGTGCGTCTTCTCTGTTTGCTCTCGTTATCTGTGTTCTAACTACTCCACCAACAACGTCCATATCTGTCAAAACGCAGTTGAAGTCATCTCCTAAAATAATATTATGTCCTCTGTATGACTGAGTGAGTAAGTTGTCTAAGTTTTCGTAAAATTGTGGTTTGTGGTTGCAGTTTGCTGGAGCGTGTATATTCACTATTGTGTATGTGTGTGTGTTGTTTCCTACCTGAGCGATGGTTATTTTGCCCTCGTTGTCTCGGTGTGTCCTAAGTATTTCCCACCTGTCTGATGTTTGCAGTATTGCTGTTCCTGAACCTGTGTTGTGTATGGCTAAACTAAAACAGAAATGTCGTAGTCCTAACTGGGTTGTGATTTGTAATGCATGTTCGTCTGTGTGTATGTTTGTTTCCTGCAAAAGTATCAAGCCTGGCTTATGTTTATGTATAAGTGTTATGATGTGATGTAGTTTTGAGCGAAGGCCGCTAACATTTACACTAATTATCAAAATTTAATCTGCCATTTTTAACGTATAACAATGAATACATTGTATAAAAGTCTAATTAAATAGTTTGATGATTAACGTACCCTAAATAATGGTCCTAATGTCTGTATTGCTTGTTTTCCCAGATGCTGTCATTTTCTTTCCAGTCAATAATCAGTCTGGGGGGTGTCTGAAGTGAATCATCTTCTTCTGATGCAGCATTATTTATTTGCTCATGTGTTAGTGTGGATGTCTGGAGCTGTGGCAGTGCTTAAAATGTTTTCTTCAGTTTGGGATGTTGGTCTTTGTCTCATTATTGATGAATATGTTGGTGGTGGTTTCACTTGTGGTTTTATATTTTCTGGTGCTTCAGTGGTAGCTTTTGGTGTTGTAGTGTTGTTTGGGCTGTCTGGGGCTGAGTAACGTCCTGTCCTATCGCTCCGGTGTGTAACCATTTGAAACCCGTCGTCTGCAATTTGGGGCTGTAAGTGCCTGGGTGTTGTAGCCGGTGTTTCTGGTGGGTTGTCGGTGGTCTTGTCAGTGGAACGATTTTTCTGGCTGGCTTTTGGTTGCATTTGTTGGCCCAGGGAGTATCCTCACCGCAATGGAGACGTACCGTTCTCCGCCCTTGCAGGGTAACTAGGACCTTATGTTTTTGTGCTCCAGTTATTCGGAGCTCTAGATAGTGCGGAATGGCCGTCGTGGCGCTACAGAGTAGACCCCATTTGTCAGGCGCGTTGCGGATTTTGAAAACTTCCGCCCTTGGATTTTTGCCGCAATGGCTTCCACTGCTTCTTTTTTTATTGTTTATGGAAGCCAGTGGAGAGTTATTATGGATCTTTCTTTTTCTAAATATTCTATGGTGATAGTCAGCTCGGGGTTTGCCAGTTGTATGGCTTTGCCATGCAGTTTATAATGCTTTGCATGGGCTTCCGTGGTAAGGTTGAAGTACCAGCGCACTGGATTTTCGAACCTGTACAGGGAAGCTAGTCCGTTTATCGGTAGCCCGCCCGGGCCAACTAGTGCACTTGATAGAAAGTGGGGCGACGCCTTCGCCGCAGCTTGGGGTCCCGATACCAGCAGGAGTAAAGTTCCTGTCCGATGCAGGTTTCCTCCTTCTAGGGCATCCATCCTTAGGTCCATAGTAGTAATGAAATTTTTGCTTGCCGTAGTATCCTTCACAATGAATAAACTGAACACTTTTGAAACATATTTAGTTAAATGCAAACGATAAGACACTTTAATGTGTAGCGTGCAAAAAAAAAAAAAAAAAAAAAAAAAAAAAACTCAAAGCAATGGCAAATCAGCCTTTTGGCTAAGATCGAAGTATCTTAGCAGGGGCCGGGATCACACACAATTCACTCATTCTACTAAATAAAATCAATAGACCTCACTTTGAGCCCCAGAAGGGGTAATTAAAAAAAAAAAAAAGAAGAATAAAAATGGCAAATTTTAATCAATTTAATACTTTTTGCAGGGGCAACTCCTCGTGCCACGTTTAAATTATTTCATAAATTCTGTTTAAATTTGATGACTGTGTAATATCCCATTTAAAAAAGCCGTGTGAAACGCGAAACTTTTTTTTTTGAATATATTAATAAAATATTTGGACATCTTTCGTTGATACAAAACTCGTGGAAAGTAACATTTCGGCAAGTGCTTAATTTTGTAAAAAATATCTTTTATTCCGAATCACCAACTTTGCATTTCCGAAGTTTTTACGGACGTTTAGTGAAGCCTGCTCGATTCAGCTATATACTTCCAAGCTTCTGTTTATTCATTGTGAAGGATACTATGGCAAGCAAAAATTTCATTATTACTATGGACCTAGGGATGGATGCCCTAGAACAGTGTTTCCCACACTTTTTTGCGTCACCGCCCCCTTGGCTCCCAGGGCATGTCCACAGCGCCCCCTGCATTTCCCCACAGTACATAAAAAATGTAAAGAGTGAAAAATAAGAGCAACTGTTAATACAGTAAAAACTAATTGATCAATTTATCACATTCTAATATAAAGCTACAGATACGCTTATTTATTAACTTAATTTAAAAAGAAAAACTTAATTACTTCTTGCAGTAAAACAAACAGCAGTGTGATAAGAGGTTTAGATGTTATTAATTATAGGATATCCTGGACAAATAGATGTATCAGAGGATACCAGGATAGTGCCAGATAAGAGACTGGTCTTATAAGAAATACCCCCTTCTCCGAAAAGAGCAAGGGTGTATAGACAATCAAGGTGAGGTCCAGCTATGTAAGTTCCCAGAGTAAGGAATGATGATGATGAAGTTCTCTGGGTCCCTATCTGCTACCTCTTGAGATCTCACCAAGAGTAAGTTAACTGTGTGTTGTTATTTGGCAAAGTGTCTAGGGTAATATATTATAACAGTTATGAATTTCAAAACAGAACTTTAACTTTAATAGAATTAAGCAAGACTGTCTGAAAATAGATATATGTATAATTTAATATTCCTGTACCTCAATCTTGTTGGGACAGGAATTCTCAAACTCAAGAAAAGGTTATTTACATGCTAAAATAAATATTTTTGGAAACTCTGTCCATTTTTGTACAACACAAAGTCACTGGAATGAATATACCCACAGTTCTTGATATTATCACTAATTCTATACTGTAAGGTCTGTTATTTTCATCACTCCCAGGTGGTATACTTTTATCGGTGAAATTATGTTTTAGGATGAGATATCAGTGCCTGTATAAAGGACGTATCTGTAAATGGGTTATTGCAGCTGTTTTTGTCAATCTTAGGCCTGTACACCAACGTTGTGACTCCTGAATGAAGAAAAGGAGCTAGCTTCAAATGGTAGCATGAGCACTCACTCCAACATGTTCTTCCTTTCAGGCTACTGCAGCAACGAGGTACTTTGTAATACAACCCTCAAGTAAAGAATCTTCACACACACAAGCTGCCCGACAGTAAAGGGCTATAGCACTAAGCTTGCAGTACAGACGGCAAAGGCTTGTCCCTCTGTCTCTTTCAATAATGTCAGCTTGGTATGGAAGCTTTGTCGTCAATGGCGGACTTTACAAGAAGTTGTTAATTTTTATCACACTACACCCAACCAATCAGATGACGAGTCAAAAAAAGTTAACTATTTCCTAGGCTATAGAATTGAGCAGTTTTAAGCAATTTTGTCTAATCTGACCGAATTTGTTTATTTTATATCATAGTTATTTGTGAACCGATTTTAATTATCAAAAGTGATAATTAAACGGCCAATTATTCTCTATCGTTCTATAGCTTTCCTTTAGTTATTGCTTTGCATTCAAATGGGGTTAATTTTTTGTAATTAAATTTGATCTTAACCTGATGTGAAAATATTACTAAATTAAATTTTTCTAAGTTAAGATAATTTTTCTATGAGGGAATCTCTATGTGTATATGTTAAGCAATATCAGCGCTATAATTTGAGATATCTCTTTTATTTTAGTTATCTTTAGTTATTGAGAAATAAATGATCTAAGTTTGGTCAAAAATCCAAAACAGGCATTATTTCCACTTCAACCACAATTTTCTTGTCCTTACAAAAAAGAGGTAACGATTTGATTGGTTGTTAAATTTTACTACGTCCTTCGATAAATATTGGGATGAGCGTGTGAGGGGGGGGGGAGGTAACTTTTAACTTGTTTTAGTGGGCGTGGATCGTATTAGAAGGTTCGGACCACTGCCCTTTCAGCAGATAGTATGTATTAAGGTGAATGGGACAAACTTCCTTCTCTCAGACTGACAAAATATTTTCTCATGCTCTCTGTTGATTCAAAACGAATTTCACCCGAGTAATAGCAGTGAAGATGTCAAAGGTTGAACTTTATTAACAAGGTTAGCAGTCTTTCATAACAACAGCTTCTTCAGCAACAAAAGTATTCAATATTCAAAACTGCAATTTCTTGTCTTCTTACTACTTGCTTTCTTCAGCTATCACAATATCATATAATTCTTCAGGTAGAAACTTCTTGTCTCTCTTCTATACTGACTGTTTATTTTTACGTTTCTTTTCATATGTCTCTTGTTATATCTCACTAAGAGAAAACTGGCCAGGGCTGTCACTTTGCCAAGATTTCGTCTATTATTCTTCTCTGCTCAGACCTGGTCTGCTGAGCTACACATACTACTGATAGATCAAAAATGTTCAACATACCTTGTTTTGTTCTCAATCGAAAATATACCTTTTCTTTCATAACTATCTTGTCCTCAGAATAAATACTATCACCACAAAATACTGACGTACACCAAATTTTCTGATCAGTAATGTACTAAGCGTTTTTCTATCTCTCTTTTATTCACAGCACATGTTGCTGGTCACCTACGCTGATTATGTTTTTCTCACACAAATCTTAAGCTGAGCGCGTTTTGCAAAATCTAACTTTTACACTTGGGAGAAAACCCTTTTCTCTTCCTACGCCTAGCGCGTCTCAATATCAACTGCTTCTATACTATCCCCGTTCTCACATTCTCTCTTGCCCCCCAAACTGTGTTCACGCATCTCGACTTTCCCGTGCATATTTTTTTTCTCAACTCACTAAAATCCGCAAGGGACCCAAACCTACATTATCTCCCTTTGCTGTTTTTGACTGCACACCATACCCTCTTCTTTAAAAGCTTGCTACTAACTCCTCATGTGCTAATTTACTAAACCATTACTGATAACCCACTACATCTGCTTAACCCAAATCCAACACTTTATCTACCAACCGACACATGTGGAGTTTCCTCCCTTTTCTCAAAGTATCCCTTCACTCATTTTATCTCCCTTCAACTAAGACAAATAGTCCATATCTACACCCATTCATATTTCTTAAACCATTTTTCTACACTCTTTCGCTGTATCAAAACCAAACCACCGTTTACACCCCCCCCCCCCCCCGTTAAAAAAAATTTCTCTCACAGAGAAAATTTCCCGAAATATCTCCACTCACTCTCTTCCTTCCCTCTTCTATTACGAACTCCGTCCCTCTCTTCATCAACATCTGTCCCAATGAGACCCGCCATTCTCCACTTCTAATCAACCTGACTCATCTCCCTGTTTACCATTTCCATTTCATAGTATACATTTTCCATCATGGAACTGTTTTCATATCATACATTTTACTGAATACAACTCTTTTCATGTTACAACTTGTACATAATGCAATTCATTTCATATTACACCTTGTATATATATATATATATATATATATATATATATATATATATATATATATATATATATATATATATATATATATATATATATATATATATATATATATATATATATATATATATATATATATATATATATATATATATATATATATATATATATATATATATATATATATTATATATATATATATATATATATATATATATATATATATATATATATATATATATATATATATATATATATATATATATATATATATATATATATATATATATATATATATATATATATATATATTCGTACGCCCGCTAATACTCGATGCGAAATCTCAGGTTATTATTTTTATGTCTAACCTGACATTGATTTTACGTGAGTATCCCTTTATTTCTTGTACAGAGACAGGTGTCCCTCGCCATTCAGGCAAATACTCGCCAATTTCGGAGGTACCCATTGCAGCTGGGTCGGCTCAGGAGTCGCCAGTCCCTGGTCGACGACACTCCTTCAAATGTCCTCGCCAGGTCTCGAGGTCGACGAAAAATCCTCAAATGCCGTCGCCCGGGTTTGATCCTGTATCACCCGGTCGCCAGAGCGGTGTTGTAACCACTACGCTAGCGCGGCTCCTACCTTGTATATAATACAACTCATTTCATAATCCGGGAGCCGCGCTAGCGTAGTGGTTACAACACCGCTCTGGCGACCGGGTGATACAGGATCAAACCCGGGCGACGGCATTTGAGGATTTTTCGTCGACCGGGATTTGGACTGGATTAACTCGAGACCTGGCGAGTACATTTGAAGGAGTGTCGTCGACCAGGGACTGGCGGCTCCTGAGCCGACCCAGCTGCAATGGGTACCTCCGAAATCGGCGAGTATTTGCCTGAATGGCGAGGGACACCTGTCTCTGTACAAGAAATAAAGGGATACTCACGTAAAATCAATGTCAGGTTAGACATAAAATAATAACCTGAGATTTCGCCTCGAGTATTAGCGGGCGTACGCCAAAAAAAAAAAAAAAAAAAAAAAAAAAAAAAAAAAATTTCATAATACACCTTGTACATAATACAACTCATTTCATAATACACCTTATCGTTTGCTCCTTTACTACTCTTACTAGACCTTTCTAACTTCATTAGCCATTTACCATCCCTTTTATCTCTACTCCCAAGTTTATTATCCCGCCTACGCGAATTATCTTGAAATTCCGCCTATCTCATTAATCATTCTTAGTAGCATATCTTTCCTACGTTGTCTACATTTCAAAGTCTTCACAAGACTCTGGCAACTGCCGAAAAATTTTCTGCAGCTTCCTCAACTCCGTTATCAGCTCCCTCTAGACTATCACTTCTAATTATCCAATTTTCTCTATATCTTCGCCATTTCCCTATGGCCCTCATCTACCGCCATATTCTCTATAGTTTCTCCATATGCTCCTTTAGTTGTCTCGTAATTCTTGTTCGTCTCCTCTTTGTGACTTCTTAATTTCCCATTCTCTACGTCTCTCTCCCTTAATCTATGGCTTCCCTGCCTCTTTCCTCTTCTCTTCCACTACTGCAGTAGTCCATCGTTCGGACTTACTCAGGTCACTTTTATGTTCAGTGTAGAACAATTGCATCTAGCTTCCAAACAACTAGACTCCCGCTGCAATTTTCTACTCTCCTTCTTTCATATCCGCTACTCTCGTTCCCTCTCTGGAACTGTGCTCCCCACTTTCTCAACTACAACTCCGCCCATCTCCCAACACCTCTCACCATCACTGCCATCCTCCTCCACGGCCTCACCAAAATCTTAGTCTCCATATTTCTCCATATTTCTAATTTGTCAATATTTCTGCCGTCCTGCTCCACGGCTTCTCGAAATCTTATATTTCCCTTATTTCTCCGTATTTCTCCCAGAAAAACCCATAATATTGCCGTCCTCCTCAACGGTTTCTTCAAAATCTTCTCTATATTACTGCGTCATTCTCCATACTTCACATTGCTCCATAATTGCCGTCTTACTCTACGACTCCTCAAAATCTGTACATCCATATTTCTGCACATTTCACCATATTACTCCATGTTTCTGCAGTGTTCTGCTCTACGGCTTCTCCAACCTCTATCTCCATTGTTCCTGCCGTTGTCACCACGGCTTTCCAACTATAGTCTGCCATTCTCCTATGACCTCTACTTCTTACCTCTCCTTTACTTGTCTCCTCTACTGCAGTACCCTATTGGTCCGGTGTACCCAGTTTACTTAAGTGCGGTATGGACCAATCATACTTGTCTTTTTAAGACTAGCAACCGCCGCCATCTTGTTCGGCTTAACATATGCTATGTCTCCTCCCATAGCCTCCTCCTATGTCAACTTATTCATCAACTTTAGCATCTCCAATGCTAACTGTTGTTTGTCAACTCCTTGTGTCTCCTTTATTTCTCCCTTATTTTGTACTTCGCCGCCCGCCAGACTGGGCTCCTCTACTCTTCTGACTTCCTCGACCCTTTGCTTCATCTCTACCTCTCCATATCTCGTCTCTCTAGCATTTCTTTCAATCTGTCTACTCATTACTCCTTCAACCGTTTGCATTGATTTTTCTCTATGTTCAATTTCTTCCTTTTTCATGGTCCCTAAGTTTCTTTCAGGTTCTGTGTCGCTACCTCGACCTCTACTTATACCTTCTCCACCCTTATTTCTCGTCTTTGACTCCTCTCTACTACTAGATCGGTATCTCCTTCGATCCTTAGTAGTTTCTTTAGTTCCACTACTGTTTCTATAAACTTCTCGGCTCTTGGATCGGTAATCCCTTCGATCCGTATGTCTTCTCTCTTCTTCCTTTCTGCCTCTTTCTCTTAGCCTATCTCGGCTCTTGGATCAGAAATCCCTTCGATCCGTATCCCTCCTTCTTTCTCTACTATTATCTCTCCTATTCTCCTCACTCTCTCTAGTCTTGAATCGGTATTCTCCTCGACTCGTATCTCTCCTATTACTACCCTCTCGGCTCTTGGATCGGTATTCTCTTCGACCCGTATCCCTACTGGCCTCTATAATTTCTCTACTCTTAGATCGGTATTCTCGTCGATCTGTAGTTCTACTACTTTCATGTTTCTGAACTTCTTCTTCTTTCTGCTTCGCCTTCTCTGTGGCTTTCTTTATATCATCACCTGCCCCAGGTGCTGTTATATCTTCCGTTTTCTCTGATGTCTGTCTATTCATTTCCTGTTTGCTTTCTAACTCTTCCAACTTCCTCTCTAAATCTGCACAAAGTGCAGTTAACTGTTGTATTTTTGTTCTGTCATTATTTCTTTCTTCCTCTTTGTTTTTCCTCGACCTTCCCTGGTCGACACTGTCGATTTCCCATTGACCCGTTCCCTTTGTCTTTCTATCTTGTTCCTTTTGTTGTACTTCTCTTTGACTACTTCTTCTTCTTCTTCAATTCTTCAAACTTCCTGTCAATATATTGAACACATGCCTTTATATCTTCCTTATTCTCCGGTGCGCCACTATTTCTTACGTTATTCTTCCTCCTTAGTCTGACTTCTTCTACATGTCTCAACTTTGTTAGACGCCTTCTATAAACCGAGGAATCGTCTGATGACGACGACCGCTGTCTCTTCTTCCCTCTTATATTCCCTAACTCCATCTCTTCCTGCGAATCTGAATCTTTAGCTGATGTGTCCTCTATGTTCTGAGTTTGACTTGTACCACTTTGTTGTTTAGTCTCTATCTGTTACTCCATTTGTTGCAATAACTTCTGCTCCTGTGCTCTGTTTCTTTGTTCTGCAGCTCTCGTATGTTTGTACGGTGCATCTATTTCTGTTTCAACATTATTCCTGTCGTATCTTCTAGAATCTCATTGTACTGTTTACTCTCTGTATCCTGCCATACTTGTATCCTGTCTTCCTCTGGCCTATATGTGCCCATCTCCTCTTGTTCGCTGTATAAGATTTGGGGGTTTGGGGTTAACCGATCAGATGTTGTTCCCGGTTCTGCATGGACTTGTGCTCTCGTAACAATCTGTTCCCACGCTAGTGTTGGTCTACCGCCGTCGCTATCTATGATCTCACTGGATATAATATCTATTTCCTCGTCGCTCTTAGTCATTTGGACTACCCAGTTGTCTCCTCTTATAGTTATACCCCAGTTATTCACTTTAGGTGTTGTTTCCATCCTATGTGTCCCTATCCGTTCCTTTACTTCTGTTTTCTTTTTCCTGTTGTTGTCCACTTGCTGTGATGTTATTTTCATTTTATGTGGGAGTACTTGATCCTGCACATAACTATTGTCTGTCTGTGTTGACACATTTCTTATTTTTGACTGCGTAGCAATACAAATCCTGTTCATCCGATTTGTTTCTATTTCCTTTTTTCTTGTCGCTTGAATACTGTTCGTCTGACAGTTCCATGGTCTATGCGTATTACTTTCTTTTGTTGTGACATTTTGATGGCAAAATCATATTATCTTTCTCCAAGCTCTTACCGCTTCTATATTCATCTTCCAACCGTTCTGCGTTCTTATTTGGCACTTCTGTTGGTTACCAACATTTATGTTGTTTATTTCTATTGGCTTTCCTCTCCTGATTTCTCCAACAAAATTCCTCACATCTATTCTAGTTCTTCTCCTATTCAAACTGTCCCAATGTCCTGATCCATAGTTGCTATTGTGGTGGGGCCGAAAAGGAGACGCCCGCCCCCTTCCTGTTTTGGGGCAGATTTATCGCCCATGTATTTTCGATGTGCGAGAAGCATGCTGGGATGTAAAAATGTCTTCAAGAAGATATATTACTAAGGCCGTAATAATGCCTAAAAATTAAGTTGTGGTGTAGAATTGTGTTTTTGCTCTAGAAATAGTTGTGTAAATTTCTGTTTTTGGGCCTTCTAAAGCGAAAATCGCGAGTGTTATGTATGCGGTCAAATCAATACGCCGAGCGCGCAGTAAATTGAGTGATTCGACCTGGGCTTATAAAAGAGATAGCGCGGCCGGCAAGAGGGCCTATTTTGCCACAGCCGCCAGAGAGAACAGACGACAGAGCCAAGCTGTAAATGCCTTGAGCACAATTAGCAATCGGGCACATGATGGGTGTTTTGTTTTGTTATGTTCGTTGGTTTATTTGTTTAATGTTTGTTGAGTCACTGAATGGGTTGTAAAAATAAATATAGCCCCTGCATCTAGAATCAAGAGTTTTATTGTTGTTCGGGTCGGGCGAGTGTGAAAAGAAAGTGATCAAACATCACAACATCAATATCATCATCACCATCTCGCCCACCCTATTACAATTGGCGTCGTCGGCAGGATAGGCAGACAGTGACACTGAGCAGACAGCAAACGAACAAATATTGTAAACACCCAGCAGTGCGGTCCGGCAGCAAGATGGCCGCGAGGAGCACACGTGCTACGAGCAGAGGGGAGCATGAGGATGTAGATCCAACACAAGTGGTCGGTGCATCAGTGGTGCAAAGTGAGGGATCAGTAGCAGGTCCACTGCCCCAGCCAGAACACATGCGGTGCATAATGGTGCCCACCCACAAGAAAGTGAGAACTTTTGGAGAACGCACAGGGCCAAATGCGGAGGACTATGCAAGGGAGGTTAGAGCTGCATGGATGTCCGGCTACATGAGTAAGGAGGACCAAGCCGATGTGATCCTCGACAGTGTAACCCCAGTTGTCCGCAGGGAGCTGCGGATACAAGTAAGAGACAATGACCCGGAGGCAATGCTTCAGGCCATACTTAGGGTGTATGGGGAATCGAGGAGCACCCAAGAATTAATGGCGCTATTTTATTCAGCGTACCAAGGGCCAAGAGAATCGGTGCGTGAGTTTGCCCATAGGCTTCATGAGATATTTGAGCAGGCAGCAGGGGCGCAAGAGAAAGCCAATGGTGTCAAGCTTGACGAAACAGTGCTAAGGGACCAGTTTGTTGCCAGTCTAAGGGACGACTTGACGCTGAGAATGATGGAGGACAGGGTCCGGCACGAGCCTGCAGTATCATTTGTGTCCATAAGAGATGATGCTCTGAGATGGACTGGTAGTGGTCAAACAGCAAGAGCTGGGATAGCCACAGTCACCGCATCCGACGAAGAAATGGCACCCAGGTCACATGAAGGAAATGCCGAAGTGGGGCAACTCAGAGCAGAGGTCGCACAGCTGAAGCGCCAGATGGCTAAAATGCAAGATAGGCATAGAAGGCCGGCGAGGGCCATCCGATGCTTTCGGTGCAAAAATTTAGGGCACGTCCAGAGGGAATGCCCACAACAGGCACTAAACTAGACCCCTCTGTGGCTGGGAGTCAGGCTGTGGAAGCGGAGCTTTGTGACTCAAATAGAAAGAGTACAGGTAGAGGGGGCAGACAATTACAGGTTGGCATGAGGAAGAATGTAAATGGAAGGAACGGGCCTGTTTCTCCAAATAATAGGGAGACTGAGATGTTGGTGCGGCAAGTGGGGGTCATTAACAGGAGGACCATCTCTAGACGCCACAGGGACAGCCGCAGGTACAGAAGTAGAAAGAAACGTCATTTATGGAATGGCAGCCAGAGAATCAGGTGCTATAACTGCGCTGATTTTGGGAATCATATAGCTGCCAGGTGTCCATATGGTCCTCTACCTAGAAGATGTTTCCAATGCAAGTCAGCACAACATTTAGTGGCGAGCTGTCCGTTTGGTAACTCTGCGGCTAGGGCATCACACAAAGTGGAGCGCAGGCAGAAGGACCGCCACTCAGAAGGAAGGTTAGAGATTCAACCATCACAGGAAATGTCGACCAGCAGCGGACCAAATCCCCAGGAGCTTGAAGAAAGAAACGTGAAGGGAGAGCACCAAGAAAACCGGATCAAGATGGTAGGAGGTCGGCCTGAAGGAGTAGTGCTGATGGAAGGGAAAGAGGTAAATTGTGTGTTTGACACAGGTTCACAGGTGTCTACCATCACAGAGCAATGTTTCAGGGAGATGTTTGGAGGGCTCCCCTTGGATGAGGGTAGATGGGTGCGCCTGACAGCAGCAAATGGTGCCACCATTCCATATATTGGTCACTTAGTGGTGGACATACAAGTTGGGTGCACAGTAGTGAAAAACTGTGGGGTTTATGTTGTCAAGGAAGTACAAGGACCTAGAAACCAGAAGAAAACACCAGGGATCATAGGTACTAATGTCCTTGTGGAAATCCCAAACATTCAGAACATACTAAGATGGGACCCTCCAAGGGATCAGGGGATGACGCAGAAATCAGACTCTATAAAAGTATGGGTAGCTGGGAGAAAGCAAACCCACATACCTGCTTATTCGATCAGGGCCATAACAGTCAAATGCAGGAGAGGAGGCCAGTCAGAAAGAACTTTTCTCTTTGAGCCTAATAGAGACTTAGAACACAGAGGGCTGATTATGAGTCATACATTGACTGTTCTTAGAAGTGGGTCCTGTGATATTCAGGCCATAAATTTGGGCGATGAGGACTTGTTTTTAGCTCCCGGGACACAAGTAGGAGTACTGACAGAAGCTGGGGTGGACTATAGCACATATTTCAGAGTTGTAGGGGCTCAAGAGGTAGAAATGTCAGCAAGTCCACCATATACGAATCCAGAGCAAGAGATGTACCCAATTGACCTGGCCGGGTTTGAGGGCATTGAGGCTGAAGAGCAGGAAGTGAGAGCGTTTTTGAGACGCTATGCCTATCTTTTTGCCACAGATGAGACAGATGTAGGATACACGGACAGGGTAACGCACACCATCCCATTAACAGATGACACCCCAGTTAAGCAGCCTTACAGGAGAATACCTCCTGCTTTCTATAGAGAGGTACAGGATCACCTGCAAGGATTGCTTGACAAACAGATAATCAAGGAGAGTTGCAGTCCTTGGGCCTCCCCAATAGTTTTGGTCAGGAAGAAGGATGGTCGGCTTAGACTCTGCGTAGACTTCAGGGCACTTAATAGCAAGACGAAGAGGGATGCATACCCTCTACCCCGAGTAAACGAGTACCTGGATGCGCTAGGAGGAGCAAAGATATTCTCATCACTTGATCTGGCAAGTGGTTACTATCAAGTAGCAATGGATGAGAAAGACCAAGAGAAAACCGCCTTCACTACCCCGTTTGAACTGTATGAATACACCAGGATGCCTATGGGCTTAGCCAACTCTGCTAGCACTTTCCAACGATTAATGCAGAGCAGTATGCATGATTTAGTGTTCCAGCTGATACTAGTATACCTTGATGACATTTTAGTGTACTCTGCTGACTTCCCTAACCATTTGAGCCGACTGGAGAAAGTATTCTCTAAGCTACGCCAGCTATGGCTGAAGTTGAATGGAGGAAAGTGTAAGCTGTTCAGGACAACGATTGAATTCTTGGGGCATACTATATCAGCAGACGGAATAGGAGCTATGGAAGACAAGGTGAAGGCTGTTCAAGAGGCCCCTGTACCACGTTCCCAGACTGAGTTACGGTCATTCCTGGGATTGGCCAGTTACTACCGCAGATTTGTGCCGGGCTTTGCAAAGATAGCCAAACCGCTACATGATTTAGTAGCTGCGCTCAATCAAGGCATGCAGACTAAAAGACGAAGTAAGTCACCCATAGGAGAGTTGTGGACAGAAGAGTGTGCTGTAGCCTTTGAGACACTGAAAAAGGCACTAACCTCCACACCGCTACTAGGGTTCCCTAACTTCTCGCTACCATTTATCCTGGAGGTAGATGCATCATTTGAAGGATTGGGAGCAATTCTCTCGCAAGTGCAAGATGGAACAAAGAAAGTCCTGGCATATGCAAGTCGCACACTTGGACCCTCTGAAAGAAACTCAAAAAGCAGTATGAGGCTGGAACTGCTAGGTCTTAAGTGGGTCATGACTGAGAAGTTCAGAGGTTACCTGCTAGGATCACAAGTAGAGGTATTTACAGACAATAGGGGTCTGGCCTTCTGGGAGAAAGCTAAACTGGGAGCTATAGAACAGAGATGGATGGCCCAGATGGCGATGTTTAACTACACAATCCGACATCGGACAGCGAGAGCCAATGGAAATGCAGATTATTTGTCCCGTTTTCCAATTGAAACCGCAGGCGAAGAACTGGAGGATGACGCAGATGTTGCAATAAGTGGCATAACAGCTGAGGTTATCAGAGAGTTTACCCAGATACCTTATGAGATAGGGTTGATGGCAGCAACAAGCCAGAAAGATATCAGTGAAAGGGTACCGGCCGAATCAACCACAACACCAGCAACCACTCAAGCATTTCCCACCTATTCGCGTGAGGAATTGATAAATCTCCAGGGAGCTGATGATGTGGTAGCGATGGTTAGGAAGATGGTAAAGGATGGCACCAGACCTGCAGGAAAAGATGCTCGAAAGATCCCCTTGGCTGCGAGGAAACTACTTAATCAGGGTAACCGGCTCGAAGTGACAGATGGGTTGTTATACCGGACAGTGAAGGGATCAGATGGATCCAGCATGAGACAACTGATAATACCTGAGTCCATGAAACCACGGATACTAGACTCTGCTCACAGGGTGGGCCATCAGGGAAGAGAGCGCATGCTGCAGTTGCTGAGAAGTAGGTGCTTCTGGGTAGGCATCACAGCTGATGTTGACGTCTTTTGTCGCAGATGTAACCGATGTAACGTTGCCAAGGCACCTCAACTGAAGTTTCATGGGCCATCGGGAAACTTGATTGCCTCCAGACCACTTGAGGTGGTAGCAATGGATTTCACCCTGCTAGAGCGGGATTCCAAAGGGTTTGAGAATGTATTAGTGCTGACAGATGTGTTCAGCAAGTACACCATTGCTATACCAACAAGAGACCAAAAAGCAACAACAGTCACCAAGGCCCTGCTGGAAAAGTGGTTCCAGTATCTCGGAGCTCTTCAGAGGATACACTCTGATCAAGGCCGGAACTTCGAGTCAGTGATAGTCGCAGAGCTGTGCAAGGTATATGGAGTCCACAAGAGCCGCACTACAGCTTACAATCCTAAGGGCAACGGGCAGTGCGAGCGCTTCAACAAGACGTTGCATGATTTGCTGAGACCCATGACAGCCGACCAGAAGCGAAGGTGGTCTGAGCATCTAGCGGAGGTGGTTATGGTCTACAACTCTACCCCCCACTCTTCGACAAAGTATTCACCATACTACCTCCTCTTCGGCAGAGAACCGAGGCTTCCTCTAGACTTCATGATAGGCACGCGCCCAGATGAAGAGCCGGAGACAACTGATGAGTGGCTGCAAGGTCACCTAGAGAGGTTGCACATAGCACACCAAAAAGCTGCAGAGAGAATGCAGAAAATGGCCGCTGACAGGAGGGAGAGAAGTAATCAGCTTCCAGGTCCCACACCATTGCGAGTGGGTGAAAGAGTGCGGAAAAGGGTGCACTACACTGACAGGGCCAAAATACAAGACGTGTGGTCCAACGACGAATTCATTGTATCATCAATTCCAGATGCAAGCGGTGGTCCTTATGTGATAAGGCCAGCAGGCAACGAAGATCTGAAGATGAGGGTTGCGGCGCACGAACTGAGACGAAGTGAGGACAAAGATGATTCTCCGAATCTGGTAGATGCTACACTAGGCCTACCTGAGGCACCAGCTTCGCCAGATGAGACAGACCCTGGGGAGGACGTGCATGGTCTAATGCCCGAACCAGGCTGGTATGCCCTGCAGCCGATAGAGGGTCCTGCCCCGAGACGATCTGAGAGGTTACAACTGAAGCGCCAGAGGGAGTGATGTTGTCGGGACGACAACAAAATCAGGAGGGAGATATGTGATGGGGCCGAAAAGGAGACGCCCGCCCCCTTCCTGTTTTTGGGCAGATTTATCGCCCATGTATTTTCGATGTGCGAGAAGCATGCTGGGATGTAAAAATGTCTTCAAGAAGATATATTACTAAGGCCATAATAATGCCTAAAAATTAAGTTGTGATGTAGAATTGTGTTTTTGCTCTAGAAATAGTTGTGTATATTTCTGTTTTGGGGCCTTCTAAAGCGAAAATCGTGAGTGTTATGTATGCGGCCAAATCAATACGCCTAGCGCGCAGTAAATTGAGTGATTCGACCTGGGCTTATAAAAGAGATAGCGGCCGGCAAGCGGGCCTATTTTGCCACAGCCGCCAGACAGAACAGACGACAGAATAATAATAATAATAAATTCTTTAAGCACCAAACACGGCGCATAAGGCAGAAACCAGTGCTCTCCAGGTTGTTCGTTGTGACGCCACTCCTCTTAGCTCTTGCACATTATTTAGGCCCAACGTTCTTCCTTCTCTTATTATTGTTCTTCTGAGTGTTTCTTTTGGTCTTCCTTTTTTCCTCTTACCCTCTGGAACCCAAGAGAGCGCCTGTAGTGGTATTCTGTTGTTTTGCATTCGTAGGACATGACCGATATATGACCATCGTTTTTTCCTTATATAGTCGGAGACATATTTCTGCTTAGAGTTTTCTCTTATTTGTCGATTAGTCTTGAATTCTTTCCAACTGATGTTCATGAGTTTTCTAAGACATTTGTTCTCGAATGTATTCAGCTTTTTCTCCAATGATTTTGTTATTTTCCAACTCTCACAACCGTATGTTAACACTGAGATAACATTTGAATTAAACAGACGAAGCTTGGTATGTATATTCAATGATCGTAATTTCCAAATGTTAGATAATCTATTGAAGGCGCTAGCTGCCAAAGCAATTCTAGTATGGATTTCTCTTGTTGTGTCACCATCCTGAGCCATTTTACTGCCTAAATAATTGAAACTTTCAACTTTCTGTAGTTTTTCCCCGTTCAAGATGATATCAAAGGTCTCGTTAGAAAAGTTCATAGCTTTAGTTTTAGAGGCATTTATTTGGAGACCTATTTTAACCGAGAGATGACACAAATTATTTACTGCTTCTTGGGATTGTCTGGGTGTTGAACTTGAGAATGCTAAATCATCTGCGAAATCCAGGTCCCCCAGGAATTTTCCATTTGTCCATTTTATACCTAATTGTTCATTATGGGTATAGTTTCTCATAACCCAATCAATAGCTATTCCAAAAAGTAGTGGTGACATAATACAGCCTTGTTTCACCCCTGTTTCTACTGTAAACCATTAGACGACAGAGCCAAGCTGTAAATGCCTTGAGCACAATTAGCAATCGGGCACATGCTGGGTGTTTTGTTTTGTTATGTTCGTTGGTTTATTTGTTTAATGTTTGTTGAGTCACTGAATGGGTTGTAAAAATAAATACAGCCCCTGCCTCTAGAATCAAGAGTTTTATTGTTGTTCGGGTCGGTGCGAATGTGAAAAGAGAGTGATCAAACATCACAACATCAATATCATCATCACCATCTCGCCCACCCTATCACACTATTAAAACGTGGGAATGTACTATTACTGCTATTGCATGTCCTATTTCTTTATTTTTGACATGTTTGTTTTTGACGTCCTCCCTTGTCAAACCAATTCCTATGATGATGTACTCTTTCCCATTGACTGTGGTATGGTTGGGCATCATATCTACCCTGTGCCCTTCTTATCGTATGCACTTGCGGTTGTTTTCCACTTGATATATTTTCATGTATATCTGTGTTCATCCGCAATTGTTTTCCACTACGATCGATATACTGTTTGTTTCTTCCCTCGTCGTCACTTCTCCAACTCCCGTATCGTAGCTGTCTGTGCTGATGAAACCTTCTACTACCCTTTCTCACGTCAACCTCTCTCCTTACTGAGTGCTGCGGCTCTAGTGGCCTATAGTTACACACAAAGGCTTTATGTCCCAGCCTATTGCAAGCATAACACACGCTTTGCTTGCGGTCCACCTGCCTTGACCTATAAAACGTTTCCATTCCTCTCGCTCGTCTTTCTATCCTTCTTTGTTGACAATGTCCTATCTCCATAGGTTCTTCCTGTGTTTCTTCACATGTGACTGCTCTACCAAGCCTGAGGTCCAATCTTCTTCTGAGGTTCTCTTCAACTGCAGCCAGTGCAATGGCGTGTGACAAGTTTTGTGGGTCCTTCCTGAGGAGATGCAATTTAATTGGTATACCATTCAACCCATCTACGAATATGCCCACTAACTGTTTTTCCACCTCTTGTTGGTTAATTTGTTGTCCCAAGAAAACATCTTAAGCTAGGTTTAACAACCTGTCGCTGAACATTTGAATAGGTTCTCCTACGTGCTGTTGTATGCTCCTCGGCAGACTCCAGGCGTACGATGCATCCGTAATTTGTGCATATGTCCTTATTAGTTCTTTCCTAAACTCCTCCTATGTCTCATCTGGGAAAGTGTCAAACCTGCGTCTTATGAAATGTACTACTAACCCACCGGAGGAAAGATATGCAACTTGTTTGTACTCACCTTGGTCCATATTGACCGAAGTGCAATATCTTTGTATCTCGAGCAACCATTTTCTACATAAAGTAGGATTCCCTGCATATGGTGTTATGCTGTTCCGGATATTCTGGAACTTACTTTCATTTCTAATGGAAGTCATAGTCTTGGCTACCTGCTCAAGAGCAGCCACATTGGGATCCAAACCCACCGTAAATTGTTGTTGTTGTTGCATCTTGTCTTGACATGTAAGTGTTAGTGTTAATAGAAACACCTGTAAAAAAATTAATATAACTCTCTTGGTTGACCTGTAAGAGAATTATTAACCAATATCTGTGTACAATACTTATAATTTTTATGAGTTACAAAACAATTATCAATCTAATTCTCATAATTTAACTGCCTACATTAATAATTAACTTAATTTGTTTCTAAATGTTTCAGTGCTACATCATCTGTTTTTCTTGATTGGGATAAACACTTGCTCCTCCAGTATTTTAGAATTAATCAACACAATTTTTGTCTTATACGGCTGTATACTATTATTTTTGCGCGTTGGGCCTGTTGATCATTCAGATTGTTATCTCATGCATGTGCCTGTATTCTGACGGTTGTCGGGTGATATAGTGAACTTCACCTTCGATGTTTTGGCTAGACTTCGTTGTTCTTGATGTCGATTCACTTGACTTCTGTATTGTCTTGTTTTGTTTCTTCAGCTCGCAGGATTCTTTCGATTTGTATCTTCTTAATGAACTTGAACTTCGTTCTGTCTGTAGTCTTTTACATCTCTATCTTGCATAGGTCTGGTCAGGTGCACCAAAATAGCCTAGTGACCGTTGTAGGGCTAGATACTAAAATACTTGATGCAACCGTACCTAATATGTGATGCCCAAACTGACATCTGAGGGGAGGGTGTCTTGATTTATAAAAGTTTCTTGAACTATCATAGTGTAGGGCTGGTCACGCGCACCATTCGTAGTCTGTGGCCGTGGGTCGTATTAGAAGGTTCGTACCACTGCCCTATCAGTAGATAGTATGTATTAAGGTAAATGGGACAAACTTCCTTCTCTCAGACTGACAAAATATTTTCTCATGCTCTCTGTTGATTCAAAACGAATTTCACCCGAGTAATAGCAGTGAAGATGTCAAAGGTTGAACTTTATTAACAAGGTTAGCAGTCTTTCATAACAACAGCTTCTTCGGCAACAAAAATATTCAATATTCAAAACTGCAATTTCTTGTCTTCTTACTACTTGCTTTCTTCAGCTATCACAATATCATATAATTCTTCAGGTAGAAACTTCTTGTCTCTCTTCTATACTGACTGTTTATTTTTACGTTTCTTTTCATATGTCTCTTGTTATATCTCACTAAGAGAAAACTGGCCTTACTGCCAGGGCTGTCACTTTGCCAAGATTTCGTCTATTATTCTTCTCTGCTCAGGCCTGGTTTGCTGAGCTACACTTACTACTGATAGATCAAAAAGGTTCAACATACCTTGTTTTGTTCTCAATCGAAAATACATATTTTCTTTCACAACTATCTTGTCCTCAGAATAAATACTATCACCACAAAATACTGACGTACACCAAATTTTCTGATCAGTAATGTACTAAGCGTTTTTCTATCTCTCTTTTATTCACAGCACATCTTGCTGGTTACCTACGCTGATTATGTTTTTCTCACACAAATCTTACGCTGAGCGCGTTTTGCAAAATCTAACTTTTACACTTGGGAGAAAACCCTTTTCTCTTCCTACGCCTAGCGCGTCTCAATATCAACTGCTTCTATACTATCCCCGTTCTCACATTCTCTCTTGCCCCCCAAACTGTGTTCACGCATCTCGACTTTCCCGTGCATATTTTTTTTCTCAACTCACTAAAATCCGCAAGGGACCCAATCCTACATTATCTCCCTTTGCTGTTTTTGACTGCACACCATACCCTCTTCTTTAAAAGCTTACTACTAACTACTCATATGCTAATTTACTAAACCATAACTGATAACCCACTACATCTGCTTAACCCAAATCCAACACTTTATCTACCAACTGACACATGTGGAGTTTCCCCCCTTTTCTCAAAGTATCCCTTCACTCATTTTATCTCCCTTCAACTAAGACAAATAGTCCATATCTACACCCATTCATATTTCTTAAACCATTTTTCTACACTCTTTCGCTCTATCAAAACCAAACCACCGTTCACATTTTCTTAGAAAAATTCAAATACTCTAGTTAAATGTTGGCGGTAAATTTGACTTGACCCTCAGACAAATTTCAAATACTGTAGTTATTTATAGATTTAAAATTACGATAGCTAGTACGTTTTAAGCGGGGAATTTGAGCATGTTGTCATACGGATTCACTTTACTACAAGCAGTATGCGAAAGTAAATTAGTAACAAACTTATTTCATTTTTAACTTCAGTGAGATGGATGTGCCTGGTGTAGTGATATCAGCTTCTCAACATCAGGCTGAAAGTTACTTAGAAGGAGTCTCAGATACCCAAGTTCAGAAATCTGCAGTTTGTTTCTCTGCTTCGAAAGAAGTTGGACAACCGCGCTGAAACCACGCTCTACTAAATACGACGTTGGAAAGGCAATACAGAATATCTTAACCTTTCCCTACACTGCAGGATAGCGTTCAGAGATTTCTTTCTGCAACCACAAGTCTTGATATGATTTCTTGAACATTGGCTTAAGCTCAACGTCATTTTGTAGCGATATCAATTCCACCCTTCCTAGTTCCTCACTGCACGTGTCCATGAATGGATTTATTATCCAGTCTGGAATCATGATCAAAAGAAGATCATGAAACCTCTGAGACATGTCTTTATGCAGCATATCTAGATGTGCACAATATACTTGAAGATTATCCTCTGGTATTTTGTCTTTCTCTTCCAACTCTAAGAGGCTGGGAAATTGGATTAACTCGCGACGGCCAATATTACGTTTGAATAGCGTTAATTTGGCCAGAAACGTGGAGACGACAGATTTGACTTTTATAAGATTAATATCATGTCCTTGCAGTTGTAGATTTATTTCGTTAAACTTTGTGAATAAATCTGACAAATATGCAATATCATGCCTGATATTCGTTAGTTCTGTACTGAGCGAAGCATGCGAGTCTTTGAAGAATTCTACCACAGTTTCAAAAAGAGCATAAAAGCGTCTCAGACAATTTCCTTTTGAGAGCCACCTAACTTCTGTGTGCATCAGCAAACGTTCAAACCGTTCATCATTCTCAGTACAAAGCTCTCGAAATAGTCGAGAATTGAGAGCATGGGACTTAATTTTGTTAATCGCTGTAATACCAGTATTTAATGGTTTGTGAAGCCGATCACTTAGATTTTTTGCGACAAGATGTTGTCTGTGAATTACACAGTGTATTGTAAATATACCAGGTACAGCTTCTTTTAAGAAAGCGATAAACCCGCGGTAACTACCTATCATTGATGGTGCCCCATCTGTTGTACAAGCAAGAATGTTAGTAAGCGGAATGTTCTTCTCTTTGAAAAATGTCTCTACTACACGAAATATTGACTCTCCTTTTGTACCAGTTACTAGTTGCTTAGCACATAACAAAACTCTTGAACCAAGCTTTGATCTTTTACGAAGCGAAAATAGGCAAGAAGCAAAGATTCGTATCCTGGAAAAGTTGACTCATCAAACTGCAAATTCTTGTGTCCTAAGTGTCGTAAATTTTCTGAGAGAATTCTGGTGGATAGTGGTCCCGTTAGAGTGTAGAATGATAGTGAAGGCTCTGTGAGAATAAGGATTTAGGAAAAAGGATCGTTGATTCACAAGTGCTGGGAAGAGTAAGGACAGTCTCTTTTTACGACAATATTTGTCTCTCAACACTACTCCTACCACTCTTCTAAACATACAATTGTTTGCCACTTTCCAGACACTCAGGTGCACACACCAATTTGGTGATTCAAACACACAACGTACGTGAATACAGACTACAATAACGAATATGGGTAAGTTTTGGGTTTGGGCCTGCCAACACAAATGCTAAAAGTTTTATTACTTTTATTTAGCATAAAAAATCAGATCACAAACAATTATCAATTTACATGCAGAAATCAAAGGTTACAGAACTACAAGTGACAAGGTGGGGAGGGGTTTCTGAGGAGAAGTATTCAATACACCCTACCCGCTTGTATTTAACAAAGAAAAAAAAGAGCCCGGTCCCAAAGACAGAGGGGGGGGATGATGATCAGAGATAGGCAATTTAACCCAACGGTAAATTTATTACTCTGAGACGAGGGTTTACAGTAATTAGTGTGGGGTAGAAAAAATCCTAGGGTTCTCAAATGTTTCCCCTGTATTCAACAGATATACGGGAGGGGGAAAAACACAGTTAATAAATCCCACTTGGAGAAATCCCATACAATGAATACAGTACAAAATTAATACTAGGTAGAACTAATAAAAATGGTAAAAAAGATTAAATCTCCTTTCGTTCAAAAAAAAAAAAAAAACACGCTTGTGAAGGCCCGCACACAGTCACTCACACACACTTACCGAATTCGTGGATTCTGGCATTTCCTAGGAATTTTACAACAGCAGATAAACACAAGACCAAATGGAAAAATGTCTTTTTACTTCTGTGTCAAGCCCCAGATCTATCGAGGTTGGCTGGTAGCAACTGGCCTCGAAAATCGCTAGACGATGAAGCGTGAATGTTACTGTTTGTTCAAGATAAAGTTTCTAATGAATGGCACAGGCACTTGGCTAGGTGTGGGGATGGTGTGGTCTCTTAGATTCGCACCGCGGGTGGTGAAACTCTTATGGCGTAATGTCACTGACGAAAAATAACACTGAGATAAGTTCTTCTTCGGCCCGGGGGGGGGGGGGGGGGGAAAATCCGATGAAAATACTAGGCAGACAGTGTTCAGATAAATCTGTGTTCTCTTCCACTAATAAAGCAGTAAATAAAAAGTGGCTACTGGCGAATGTTCGTCTCCAGTTTACTTTAAGGACTATATGAATTAGTATTTGAAAAGGGTTTCTTGGGTGGCTTTATTCTCAGTTAAATTCAGAGGAGCGAGACCCACAACAGCTCGCCACAAGTTTAGCTTTAAAAAAGTTCATAAGTCACTGGAGTTATCGATTTGAGTCGGCAGGACTCTGTATATAATTTAATTGCTGGGATGCCAGGTTGAATGATCATTCTGGATGAAAGATAGAAAGAACATGAAATGCAATACAAATCATATTATAATCTGACGCGCGATAAATTTACAGTTAGCTTATTTTCTGCACTCGCGTCTTCAATTATGTAAATTCAAGAAAAGCTCCCCCGCGTGAGCCTAGTAGTTAAAAGCACACATCTATATATACAGACTAAACTGTATTAACTAGTTATAATTCCCTTTAACGTCTGCAAAATTAATTTACGCGTCTATTATATTTGGAAATTAACTTATAGATGTAACATTTAGTTTGCACTAGAACTTTGAAAATGGGTTTATTTAATAAGTTTAAATTTGCACCACAATCCAGTGAAATAAAATGAAATAACTAGACCACTGATCACTCGAAGCTAATGTATAAATTACCGTCTGCACAGAAAAGAATTCACTATAATATATATATATCCGAAAGATCCAGATGGAATCTAGCAGTAATCTGCTATAGGTAGTGCTTCTTAAAATCTGGCAAAACGAATGATAAAATTGCATTTCTCAGTTTCTGTATATCTCTAACTGGAATGCAAGATGAGTGGGACATGTTAGAATCTAACACCTTTCTTCATCTCAGGAAAAAATCGAGGTTCTACGCCGTCGTGCTAACCGCGATGGGCTTCTGGCTTCCGATCTCCGTTCGTCTCAGGCTGCTCACATGAGGATGCGAAATCTCTGCGAGAAACTAGCTTCGTTCGCTGTGAGTTCCCTGATTCCTTAGATCGTATACCGCTCTACGTTTGATTCTGAAGACCAACCTGCCTTTGCTGGTACCGCTCTTCTGATAAGCTTTGGCAACTCCTACTAGGCGGGGTGACAGCAAGGTAAGGAAAATGAAATGCTGTTAATTGCTCTAGAAACAGGAGTGAGTCTCTGGCCACGTCCCCTTTTGGGCCGTCGTTAAGAAAATGATTGCCATTAATCGTTCTCAGAGGTGGCAATGGGCGTGATTTAACCTGCCCCTACGACAAAGCGAAATTCCAGGATGCATGCCTGCAACGGTCTACATATTTAATGAGCAAACGTGTTGAAGATTCACTCTGCTCTCGTGCATACTTAATGAGCCCACGTGAAGAAGAGTTCCAGGTGGGCGATAAAACGACAACAAATGTTCGGGGGTTCTAATGTTATATGAGGGATATACCCTATCATCTCAATAATTCAGGGTCAGCTGAGTTCGACCATCACAATCGTCCCCTCTTTTGAGACATGGAAACTTGTTTTCATGTTTCTTTCGTGACAATGAAGCTGCCCTGATCGGTAGCTTTAGGATGATTGGTATTTACAATTTCGTCCTCTTCCTCCGTAGTCCAGTTTCTACTGAGGAAATCAGCCCCAACATTCTGTTTCCCCGAAATATATTCCACTTTGAAGGAATAAACACTTAGCAGCAGGGCCCAACGCATAATTCTTGCGTTGAATTCCTTATTGGCACCAAGGAAAGCTTATAGAGCGTGGTCGGTTTGTACCGTGAAAGAAGTTCCATGTAGAAACTCATGATGGCGCCTGATGCCGTGAATCAGAGCGAGACATTCTCTTTCAACAAAGCTATAGTTCCGTTCAGCTTTGTTTAGTTTCCGACTGCCGTAAGCTACTGGGAATAGCATATTCGGGTCCTTGTCCTCAGCTTGCAACAATGTTGACTCGATGCCCTGACCTGACGCGTCGACTCGCAATACGAAAGGTTTGTTGAGGTCAGGCAACCTCAAAATGGGGTATGCAGACAGCTGTCCTTTTAAAGTGATGTACGCGTGTTCGCACTTTTGATCCCATATGACCTTATCAGGACAACCTTTCTTTGTGAGGTCAGTCAGAGGTGCCGTCAGTCCGTTGAAATTCTCGATGTATTTCTGATAATATGCACATAGTGATTGGAAGGAACGCACATCTTTCTTCGTTCGGGGCCTTTTGGCTGCAGCTATTTTCTCCACGTTCTTCTGAACAGGCCAACTACAGCCGTGGGAAATAGTATGTCACAGGACGTCTAGCTTTTCAAACCCGATGAGACATTTGCTAGGTCTGGCTGTGAGACCAGTTTCCTGTAGTCTCCTGAGGAGCACAGCAACCGTAGCAATATGTTCGTCGTAGGTCTCCGATGCAATTAATATGTCATCCATGAAATTATGGATATGGGGACTTTGCAAAGGTTCTAGAAGCTTCCTCATCATCCTAGTGAACACTCCTGGTGCGTTATGCAATCCGAACGGCATCACATTAAATGTGTAATGTCCTTCACTAGTGCTGAAAGCTAACAAAGGTTTAATTTCCCTCTTGACTGGTATTTGATAATAACCTTTACTGAGGTCAATCTTGGAGAAAATTTTTGCTTTGCTAAGCTTGATGAACAACTCAGAAACAGCCTGGAGAGGTTCGGGCTGGAATTCCGTTACAGCGTTTAGCAACCGGTAATCTATACACAGCCGAACTTCCTTGTTGGGCTTCTGAAGCAGCACTACACTCGAACTATAAAGAGATGTCGACTCGCTGATAATTCCTGCCTGACGCAGCTTGTCTATTTCTCCGCGAAGTGCACCAGCTTTAGCGTACGAGATGGGGTAAACTCTGGTTCGAACAGGGGTCTCATTTGTTAATTTCATATCAAATTCGATGAGATTTGTTCGACCAGGTACATCCGTTAAGATTGCACTGTACTGCTTCAGTAACGCCCTGGTTTCTGTTTGTTGTTCTGGTGAGAGATTGTCGCCGAACTCGACATCTTTAAAGGATTCTGTGGGTTGTAATGGATACTCCATGCAACCATCATCATCTTCCTCGTCTTCCGTTGCTATGGCGACAGCCAGGAGATGCCCGGAGGATGGCACTGGTCTTTCCAAATACTTCCTAAGGAGGTTTATGTGAAAGACCTTCTCCTTTCCTTTAATGGAGATCTTGTAGTTGGTGCATGAGATCTTTTTAAGGACGGTGAACGGCCCTTGCCCTCCGATGCGAAGTTTATTGCTTCCGGTTGGAAGTAGCAACAAGACTTTTTCTCCTGGTTGGAGTTCTCTCTGTTTTGCAGCTTTATTGTATCTTTTAGCATGTTTAGCGCGGGCTTTCTTAAGGTTGGTTGTAGCTAGATCCCATCCTAGCTTTAGCCTTTCCTTGAGCTCAGATACATATTTGCTTGCGGAGACGACTGTCTCGTCAGCCTTTTGGTCTGCCAGGGACCGAAGTAAGGCTTCTAGTGGCCCCTTAATAGGTCTGCCAAATAAAAGTGTAACTGGCGCGAATCCCGTAGACGCTTGGGGAACCTCTCTGTAGGCGAATAATTCAGCAGATATATATAGGTCCCAGTCTTCCGGTTTCTCCTGACCCAGCTTACGTAAAATCATGGTAGGCTGCCGTTAAAACGTTCCACGAGCCCATTTCCGGCCGGATGGTAGGGACTTGTGTGGATATGTTTGGCCCTCAAGATCTTAAAGATCTCCTCCATTAACAGGCTACGGAATTGGGATCCATTGTCCGTCAAAACTTGTTGAGGGAATCCCAACCGTGTAAAAATTTGCACGAGGGCTTCTGCGACATGCTTGGAATCTATGCATGTTAGTGGTATAGCTCCAGCCCACATCGTGCAAGTGTCGACTAAGGTCAGGATGAACCTGTTCCTTCTTTTGGTCCTTTCCAGGGGTCCAATGATGTCGACAGCAACCCGTTCAAATGAAGTCCCTACTATTGGCATTTGCCCCATGGGTACTGGGGGTGTCAAGTGCTTGGGTGCTACCCGTTGGCACTGGGCGCAGGATTTCACATACCTGATAATGTCAGTGTTCATTCCCGGCCACCAATAGTGGGTTTTTATTCGCTGAATAGTGGCGTTTTGTCCCATATGTCCGCTAAAGGGAAGAGAGTGCCCCATTTCTAAGATCTGGCTTCTGTACTGCGTCGGTACTAGGAGCTGGTTATTCTCCGTGTCCGGGTCGCCCGTTCTATGATACAATACACCATCCTTAGAAAAAATGTCTCCGTGGTGTCTGGGGTCCTTAGCCATAGCAGTTTTCTAAAGCAGGGCTCCAGAGTAAGGTCTTTTTGTTGCGCCTCCTTCAGTTCATTCGGCAACAAATTTGACGCAGGCTCCCTCTCCTTCTCAGTTTGCCCTCTTGTGGTTACCGCTGCCACAATCGGCTCCTTAGGTCTCCCAATAAACACGTATCTACATCCCAGGATAACTGGGTAGATAGAATCATCCATTATGGCCGCTTTAACAACACCTCTGACAAAATCAGAGTGTATTTCTGCCATTGCGATGGGAAGCGTTCTGGGTGCATCACTCTTGAAAACTCCACTAAGTTTGACGGTTTCCTCTGTCTCCTGACCTGGTTTGACTAGGTGCCTAGCGACAATACAACTAAAGCTTAATCCAGTGTCAAAGAGACAAGTAGTTGAGGTCCCATTCAAAATTACAGTTCCTCGCGTTGAGGGTCGGTCTCCCTCAGGTTGAGAATCACTGACATTGACTCTACCTTTCGAGGCTGTATGCAAACATCCGATGCAGTTTGGACCGGTATGCTTGCCCTGAACAGACGTTCCTGTTGTAGGGGTCTTCCCTTTTCCTTGACTTTGGTGGCCGCGCTGCCACGTAGGCTTGGTGGGTTGATCAGAATTGTTATTCGGGGGATATCGGGTTTTGTAGAATTTCGATTTTTCCTGGGGAGGTCTCTGGGTATAATGTTGAGAGGAGTTGGAAGAATAGGATGACTGCTCTAGATTTTGCTTTCGAGATGGCTCATCTGTGGGTTTAAGTTTTGTGCTGGGAAGTTCGGCCATTGCATTGGTATAGCGTTCTGCCTTATTGAGGATGTCCTCAAGCCTGACTGCGCCCTGTTCAGCCAAAAATCTACGGGTTTCGTTTGACAAAGTTAACTTTATCTGTTCCACAAGAACAAGTTCAAGAAGTCCCTCATATGTAAGAGGTAATTCTGAAAATTCAATGCACTTTGTCAAATAGCCATGAGACGTGAAGAGAACTGAGGGAATGTTTACGTGCTCTCTTTTCGGTTGTTTCTGAACATCTGCAGAAATTTTCGGGCGGTCATCTCAAATCGTTCTAGCAAGGCCTTCTTTAGCATGTCGTAATCATGTTGGGTGGTTCCCAGCTTTGTGTACACGTCATAAGCGTTACCTTTCAACGCGGTGGAGAGTTTAAGACTCCAACGGGAACTCTCTAACCCATACAGATTTGCGAGCCTCTAGAATTTCTCTAGGAAGGTGTCTATTTTTTCATTTGGGCTAGGAAAAGACTCTAAAGCAAAAGACATCGCAGTTAATTGGGCAGATTGAGTGCTGGAGAGATCCATTGACTGAGACTGGGGCGAAGACGGCTCTCCGTTATTTGAAGTAGAAGCGAGCCGACTTTCTAACGCCTTAAGCGCCAGTTCATGCTGTCTCTCCTCTCTCTCTCTCTCTCTTTCCCTGGGGGCTTTCATCTCTGCCTCAATTTTCTTGTGTTCCAATTGACGTTCTTCCTCTTTTTTCCTCTCAGCGTCATACCTTTCCAGTTCCGTGTTTACAAACAAATTCGCTGCTTCGCCCTCTAATCCTGATTCCTTCGCCTCCATCCTCAACATGGACCTCATCTGAATTCTTTGTGCCATGTCAAAGAACTGAATGCTTCTACTGCAAGAGAATAGTAAGAAGAAAGAAAGAGGGGAAAAAAACTCAGCCGCTACGAGAGAAAAAAAACACAATGTATATATTTACTTGCGTTACCTCCTACCTGAGATATGCTAACTTATCGCTGCTATTACTGTCACAAGAAAGTATTCAGTGGGGTACTGGAAGATGAGACAGGTCTATATTTCGGAGCTGGCATTTGCTGATGATGTTACCCTGATTGCTAAATCAGAGGCACATCTCCAATCCAACCTGCAAGTCTGGAAGGAAGAGCTGGAGAAGAGTGGGATGGTAATAAGCAGCTCTAACACAAAATCCATGGTGATATCACGAGAAGAAAGAAAACATCAGATTAAATTGGGAGAACAGGTCCTGGAGCAGGTCGACCACTTTAAATACCTCGGAGCTATTATAGACCGAAAGGGAGGCATCAAAGAAGAGTTGACCACTCGAAAAGCAGCAGCTGGGAGACTTTTTCAGGCCATAAATCGAGGATTCCTCAGCAAGAGAGAGGTTGGTAAGAAAACGAAGATGGCTGTATACCGCTCCACCTATGTCCCAGTCTTGACATATGGATGTGAGTCATGGGCAATGACTACAACCCAGAAAAGCCAGATCCAAACCTCAGAAATGAGGTATCTGAGGAAGGTGGTTGAAGTAACAAGAAGAGACATGGTACGCAACCAGACGATACGCCAAGGCCTTAAATCCTACCTCCTGCAGACCCAAGTAGAACAGTCCCAATTAAGATAGTTTGGCCATGTCTGCAGAATGGGAGAAGATCGGATACCACGACAAGCATGGGAAACAAAGAACCAGGGATCCAGACACCGAGGACGACCCAGAGTCCGCTGGGAGGACAACATTAGACAATCTTTGAAGGACCGAGGACTAGAATGGAACCAGTCCAGGAGGAAGACAGTCGATAGGATAGTCTGTCACTCTCTCTTCCAAACCTCTACACCTCACGGTAGAAGGGGAACGACTAAGTAAGTAAGGTAAATTTATTACTCTGAGACGAGGGTTTACAGTAATTAGTGTGGGGTAGAAAAAATCCTAGGGTTCTCAAATGTTTCCCCTGTATTCAACAGATATACGGGAGGGGGAAAAACACAGTTAATAAATCCCACTTGGAGAAATTCCATACAATGAATACAGTACAAAATTAATACTAGGTAGAACTAATAAAAATTGTAAAAAAGATTAAATCTCCTTTCGTTCAAAAAAAAAAAAAACACGCTTGTGAAGGCCCGCACACAGTCACTCACACACACTTACCGAATTCGTAGATTCTGGCATTTCCTAGGAATTTTACAACAGCAGATAAACACAAGACCAAATGGAAAAATGTCTTTTTACTTCTGTGTCAAGCCCCAGATCTATCGAGGTTGGCTGGTAGCAACTGGCCTCGAAAATCGCTAGACGATGAAGCGTGAATGTTACTGTTTGTTCAAGATAAAGTTCCTAATGAATGGCACAGGCACTTGGCTAGGTGTGGGGATGGTGTGGTCTCTTAGATTCGCACCGCGGGTGGTGAAACTCTTATGGCGTAATGTCACCGACGAAAAATAACACTGAGATAAGTTCTTCTTCGGCCGGGGGGGGGGGGGGGGGGGGAATCCGATGAAAATACTAGGCAGACAGTGTTCAGATAAATCTGTGTTCTCTTCCACTAATAAAGCAGTAAGTAAAAAGTGGCTACTGGCGAATGTTCGTCTCCAGTTTACTTTAAGGACTATATGAATTAGTATTTGAAAAGTGTTTCTTGGGTGGCTTTATTCTCAGTTAAATTCAGAAGAGCGAGACCCGCAACAACTCGCCACAAGTTTAGTTTAAAAAAAGTTCATAAGTCACTGGAGTTATCGATTTGAGTCGGCAGGACTATGTATATAATTTAATTGCTGGGATGCCAGGTTGAATGATCATTCTGGATGAAAGATAGAAAGAACATGAAATGCAATACAAATCATATTATAATCTGACGCGCGATAAATTTACAGTTAGCTTATTTTCTGAACTCGCGTCTTCAATTATGTAAATTCAAGAAAAGCTCCCCCGCGCGAGCCTAGTAGTTAAAAGCACACATCTATATATACAGACTAAACTGTATTAACTAGTTATAATTCCTTTTAACGTCTGCAAAATTAATTTACGCGTCTATTGTATTTGGAAATTAACTTATAGATGTAACATTTAGTTTGCACTAGAACTTTGAAAATGGGTTTATTTAATAAGTTTAAATTTGCACCACAATCCAGTGAAATAAAATGAAATAACTAGACCACTGATCACTCGAAGCTAATGTATAAATTACCGTCTGCACAGAAAAGAATTCACTATAATATATATATCCGAAAGATCCAGATGGAATCTAGCAGTAATCTGCTATAGGCAGTTCTTCTTAAAATCTGGCAAAACGAATGATAAAATTGCATTTCTCAGTTTCTGTATATCTCTAACTGGAAAGAAAGATGAGTGGGACATGTTAGAATCTAACACCTTTCTTCATCTCAGGAAAAAATCGAGGTTCTACGCCGTCGTGCTAACCGCGATGGGCTTCTGGCTTCCGATCTCCGTTCGTCTCAGGCTGCTCACATGAGGATGCAAAATCTCTGCGGGAAACTAGCTTCGTTCGCTGTGAGTTCCCTGATTCCTTAGATTGTATACCGCTCTACGTTTGATTCTGAAGACCAACCTGCCTTTGATGGTACCGCTCTCCTGATAAGCTTTGGCAACTCCTACTAGGCGGGGTGACAGCAAGGTAAGGAAAATGAACTGCTGTTAATTGCTCTAGAAACAGGAGTGAGTCTCTGGCCACGTCCCCTTTTCTGCCGTTGTTAAGAAAATGATTGCCATTAATCGTTCTCAGAGGTGGCAATGGGCGTGATTTAACCTGCCCCTACGACAAAGCGAAATTCCAGGATGCATGCCTGCAACGGTCTACATATTTAATGAGCAAACGTGTTGAAGATTCACTCTGCTCTCGTGCATACTTAATGAGCCCACGTGAAGAAGAGTTCCAGGTTGGCGATAAAACGACAACAAATGTTCAGGGGTTCTAATGTTATATGAGGGAAATACCCTATCATCTCAATAATTCAGGGTCAGCTGAGTTCGTCCATCACACTAAGTATGTTGCACAATGTATTTTCAACATTATCAGTCATTTCTTATATTCTTCTTTGAACAGAGGTATTGCTGAGCGGAACTGCTTTAATTATTTGTTCAGGTGACTTATGCATAACTGTACTCACAAACTCCCTTATAACTGGCAAATCAAATATTTTCTGCGATTGTGTGAGCCTTTCCAGATTTAGCTATCAGCAATGAAATTTTGTATGAAGCTCGCAAACCCTCACAGCTTTGTTGTGAAGTGTTGACAAACATGTCACGGACAGTTTTACGTTTCTGAAAGTTTTCACGAAGTGACTGAAAATATGTCAAGCTTTTATCTGTTTTATCAGGGTGAATTTTTTTCAAATGTTCAAGTAGTCTGGAAGGTTTCATCGCCTCATTTGAAAAGGCCCTCTCACATAATAGACACATTGGCAGTTGTTGGTTATTTAGTGCTGGAATAAATCCATATTTCAGATATTCCACGCTGTATTGTCTGCACTTCTTTTTGGTTTGTTCTGCTTTTGCCATATTTGTTCTGAATTCTGGAAAAAAGAATTGATTTTGCAATTTTGCAGATAGAAAAATGTTCGTCGAGTAAACAACAAAAACTGATTTAAAAGTGGCTTTACAAAAATGTTGACACAGATGTTCTTACCAGTTTACTCTTCTACTTTACAAAGTTTCTAAACCACAGCCATAAATAAATGTGAAAAATACAACAATCAGAAAAAAACACACAATTAGCATCAGCCACACCAACACTGAAGTAACCCAATAATCATTTCATAAGGTATAATAATAAATATTTAATATGAACAAAATATAAAATAACGCACTATGTTGATAGGTCCTTAGATTTTAAAATTGGGAGCCAGTGGCATAACTACAACGTGTAGAGATCCCGGTAACAAATTAAAAGGATGTAATATAATGGATTGAACAGCAATATTCAATATACGGCAAATCTGTATCAAAATGTATCTGCTTAATTAATAATTAATGTTAGTAAAACAGATGCTAGCTCTGTGCAAACAAACAAAAAATATAAGTATGAAAACTTACCTTATCGACAGGATGAAATTGTTTGATACCCGGTACACGCTTATTTGAAACCACTGTTCTCGAGAAAAACTGAGAAAGTTTGTTGGTTTTGCTCATAGCCAGCGCAATGTTGAAATAGACGGGAAACGTACATCGCGCCAGTCGATTTATGAAAGTCTGAATGTAAGGTAGGAAAGCCGGTTCAGAGGTCCAAAGACTAATTTCTACTGCCAAGTACCGTTAAAAACTTGCTCCCTTGAACCTTTTTTCTTATTTATTACCAATCTGCGAATATCTAGTTACCACTAGCCCCCTCAAATACTGAGACAATAAATTTCGCAACAAAGCAACGTTGATACTTTCTGAATCACCAGCAGGTATCTAATTTCGTCCATGCCATCAGCACGGATCATTTCTCTTTCTTCAGGAGTGAACGAATGGACAATAGATGTTTGGTTAACCCCCTTTCCTAGCAGTTCCCGATTACCGTTTATGGTCAGCGATGGTTACCTGAGCTCAGAATGGCACGCATAGACGAAACTATGCCTTGCTTAATGATCCTAGTAATACAACCATCTACATCGTCCCCGCTTCACTGAGGTTGTCTCTCAAATCCACAATTCCTTTCTCCCCCACACGTACTGAATTTATCTTGTCAAATCCTAAACCCCCCTTACTACTAAACGCCCACTGTTTACTACTGAACGCCCACCTCTGGCCACTTTTTTCCGTATCGCCCCCTTGGATCCTTCCAAAGCCCCCAGGGGGGCGGTACCGCCCACTTTGGGAACCACTGCCCTAGAAGGAGGAAACCTGCATCGGACAGGAACTTTACTGCTGCTGGTATCGGGACCCCAAGCTGCGGCGAAGGCGTCGCCGCCCTTTCCATCAAGTGCACTTGTTGGCCCGGGCGGGCTACCGATAAACGGACTAGCTTCCTTGTACCGACCGGTTCGAAAATCCAGTGAGCCGGTACTTCAACCTTACCACGGAAGCACATGCAAAGCATTATAATAAACTGCATGGCAAAACCATACAACTGGCAAACCCCGAGCTGACTATCACCATAGAACATTTAGAAAAAGAAAGATCCATAATAACTCTCCACTGGCTTCCACCAACAATAAAAAAAGAAGCCGTGGAAGACACTGGGGCTAAAATCACAGGCAATCCAAGGGCGGAAGTTTTCAAGATCCGCAACGCGCCTGACAAATGGGGTCTACTCTGTAGCACTACGACGGCCATTCCGCACTATCTAGAGCTCCGAATAACTGGAGCACAAAAACATAAGGTCCTAGTTACCATGCAAGGGAGGAGAACGGTACGTCTCCATTGCGGTGAGGATACTCCCTGGGCCAACAAATGCAACAAAAAGCCAGCCAGAGAAGAAATCGTTCCACTGACAAGACCACCGACGAACAGCCCACCAGAAGCACCGGCTACAACACCCAGGCACTTACAGCCCCAAATTGCAGACGACGGGTTTCAAGTGGTAACACACCGGAACGATAGGAAACGACGATACTCGGCCCCAGACAGCCCAAACAACACTACAACACCAAAAGCTACCACTGAAGCACCAGAAAATACAAAACCACAAGTGAAACCACCACCAACATATTCATCAATAATGAGACAAAGACCAACATCCCAAACTGAAGAAAACATTTTAAGCACTGCCACAGCTCCAGCCATCCAGACATCCACACTAACACATGAGCAAATAAATAATGCTGCACCAGAAGAAGATGATTCACTTCAGACACCCCCCAGACTGATTATTGACTGGAAAGAAAATGACAGCATCTGGGAAAACAAGCAATACAGACATTAGGACCATTACTTGGGGCTAGACAACGGCATTCAAGTCGTGTCAAGCTATAAATAAACTGTCTAGGACGACCCATCCGTGACCTCACAAGTGAAAACACACACTTTTTGGACGGGCAATAATAAAAATATTTGCCTTGTAATATTGTTAAAAGAATACGTTGTACTAGTGACAATAGAGAGGAGCGATGGGTTAGAGTTTGTTCAGGTCACGCTTTCCTTTCAAGCACTCACGTAATTAAAACACGTTTACAAGCACTATATTACGTAAGTTGTGACGAGAGCTTAGGTTATATATGTGAAAGATAAGATATCCAGGTGTATCAGATGATACAAGGATAGAATGCTGACAATCATGTATATTTGACTATTTCACTTCAGATAGACATACATAACCTGTTGCTGTTGAGCAAAGGTAGCAATTGACTTTATTGAGGCATTTTATGAGAAGTAGAGGCAAGACACTGCAAGACGCCGCATTGGCAAAGCTGCAGCTACCTTTGCCCGCCTCACATCGCGTGTTTGGGGAAACTCTAAACTCACAATGAAGACCAAAGCTGCGGTATATAATGCCTGCGTCACCAGCACACTCCAATATGGTAGCGAGACCTGGACGACCTATGCTAAGCAAGAAAGAAGGCTCAATACCTTCCATTTGCGGTGTCTACGCCGCATCCTCGGCATCTCGTGGAAAGATAAAGTGACAAATGTCGAGGTGTTGTCACGTGCTGGCCTTCAAAGTATGTATACGCTTCTTAGACAGCGCAGACTTCGCTGGCTTGGCCATGTTCGCCGCATGGAAGATGGTCGCATCCCATAAGATATCTTCTACGGACAATTAGCAGATGGCAAGAGAACAGTTGGGCGACCACAGCTGAGGTTCAAAGATGTGTGCAAGAGAGATATGAGGACACTGGACATGGATCCAGCAACATGGGAGGATGAAGCTGCCGATCGTACTAAGTGGCGATGCTATTTACGGCGCCACCTCAGATTGGGCGAAGAGAGGCTCACACAAGAAGCAGAGGTGAGGAGAAAACGTCGAAAGGAGCACCAGGAAAATAAGCAGCTGAGGGCTGTCACCTCAGGGGCGCATTCCCATGGTCAGTTATGACTGAAGGGGCTATTATTATTATTAGAGGCAAGACATTCTGGACAGTGTCACATCGTAGCTTGGAAAGAGGTAAACAACAGATCGATAAACAATAGTGGAGAGAGACATGATCGCCCACGTCAACAGGCACGGTACTTCAAGACAACTAAGTCAGTAAATGTCGTAAAACAACTTATCTTGTGAGTAAATGCGATAAACCAACTACGAAATACTGTGATTAATTTTTTTTTCAGGTAAATTTTCTCAAGTGTATTTCGCCTTATTGATGGGTTATGTTGTTATCCGTACTACAACATTATATTCTGATAATGTCTTTAAAAAAAAATTAAAAAAATACAAGCAATAATCTATATATAGATTGTAAATACAACATTTCTATATTACAGCATGCGAAGAATATCAGCCGTGCCTGATAGCAAAACCATTTTAAGTCAAATGTTGTGAACATACATTACATGTAAGCGCTGAAACACAATGAATGCCATATACAATGTATCCTTTTAAATAACAGTCAAAGGGATATAGAACGAAAACACAATTTGAATTATATCCCTTTAATAAATATAATCGATTATCCCACTTTGAAAGACAGGATTACATCCCTTCTTTAAAATAGATTAATTAACTAAATTTACTAAATTATATTGAAATAAACAAAGTCTACAATAAATCTTACTGTAAAAACGTTAATTTTATAATTGTCAGTAAATTTAAAAAAACATAAATAGTTGTTAAGTTTTTCTTTATACATTTATCTAAAATATTTTAATTATTTTAAGATTTAAAAGCTATTCTGGTATCTTACATCAGTGCAGGATGTTTTGTAATTTTCTTTGAATGATATTACACCATCACACTTGTGTGTCTCGAATATTCTTAAATCCAAGCCTTTACATGCCCTACTTCATAGGGCATACATTGCAATGAAAGTATGGTACCATTATGTATATTTACCAGTAATCTCTGCACTATCGCTTCTCGGCCTTTTGATATGTCAAATAAGATTATAATCTCTTCCCCCCCCCCCCCCCCCAAAAAAAAACGCCAAAACTTTACCCAAAAAAAGAGACAGTGTGGACTTCGGTCAGAATATCTTGTTGTCCACAATGGGAAAAAAAAGAGCAAAAAGGTTGTTGTTGTTTTGATGAATTGATGGGTGGAGATCGGGCACTCAACATCTGATCATTGTTGCCTCTTCTTGTTTCATCTTGGTCTACCCTGTTCAACCTGAAAGTTGGTTATAATTGGGGTATTTAGTGTCATTTTATTTACTAATTTTATATTCAATTTAAATAACTGTTGTCTTTTGCAGTTGCTGATTTTTATTTATATTAGTATTTGTCAATTTTATTTTCTCTTTTGTATTGTTTCTAGATAACTATTGTCCTTTACACTTGGTTTTAATTTGTATTAGTCGGGAGCCGCGCTGGTGTAATGGCTTCGGCGTTGTACTGGCGACCAGGTAGGTGTTCATGGTTCAAACCCGGGCGTCGGCGTTTGAAGAAATGTTTACGGCCGGAAATTTGACTGAATAGCCTGAACGGCTCCTGTGATAAACCCTCCGTGGATGGGAAGGAGCGAAGCTCCTGACCGGGTTGGAAGGAAAGTCCTCAGGTTCCCCAGCCTCGCAATGACATGTCATTGGGCCGAAGGGCTGAAAGCCCAAAGGCCGCTGGTTAAGAAAAAAAAAAAAAAAAAAAAAAATTTGTATTAGTATTTGTTCTTTTTGAGTTGTTGTCCCTTTTTTTTTAAATACCTTGTCTTTCCTTGTCCTATGAGTAGTTATTTTTTTTGTTAATGCTTTGTTAGTTCTTGCTGCTTAATTTCTATTTAGTTGGATGATTTTCCTGAAATCTAGTTGTTGAGGAGGTACATATTTTCTGTCCTTTAATGGTTATATTGATTTTGTTATTTTTTTTTAAATTTCCTTTGCTGAAAATCATACCTACTGTTTTGTTTACATTAATTTGGAAGCCCCAACTTTTCATCCACTCTGAAACTTTGTCTATTTGATTTTGAAGTTTTTTGTAAACATGGTCCAAGTTTTTTCCAGATCGCCAAATGGCACAGTCATCTGCAAATTGTGATACTGCATTCTTTATGTCATTAAATTCATCTGCTAAATCATTTACAGCTATAGTGAAAATTGAAGGAGAGATCACTGATCCTTGAGGAATCCCATTCTGTTGTTCATATATTTCTGACCTATCATTATTCACCTGTACAGCAAAATACCTGTCCTGTAAAAAGTTTTCTAGATACCTATAGGTTTTAACAGTAATGCCAATCTTTTTCATTTTGTAAAGAGCTCCATCTCGCCAGCATTCATCATATGCTCTAGCTACATCTAGAAAGACTGCCACTGTTTTCTCTTTCCTCTTGAACCCTAGCTTTACATCATGTTCTAATCTTACAAGCTGGTCTACTGTACTTCTGTCTGCTCTAAACCCTGACTGGTTTGGGCTATATAACTGGTTTTTTTCTAGGTAGAATTTAACTCTTTTATTCACAACAGTTTCCAGTATTTTACCTAGTTGTGATGTTAAGGAGATAGGCCTATATGAACTTACATCATGGGCTTCCTTATTGGGTTTTATAATGGGTACTATCATAGCTACTTTCCATGCTTTTGGTATCTTTCCTAAGTTCCAGATTTTATTATAAAGTGAAGTTATTATGTTTATAGTTCTTTTGTGTACTTTCTTAAGGATTTCATAACTAAGTATATCTTGCCCTGAGGCAGTATTAGATTTATCTTTTATTGCATTAGTTACTTCTTCCTCTGTTATATCAGCATCTAAATAGTTTGTTTCATCTATCTGGTATGGTAGTTCTTTTAAAAACTGTATCCTAAGTCTTTCTCTTCTCTCATTTTCTTCCTGTCCAAGGCTACTTTTTGCACTGACTTTATAGAAATACTCGGCAAGGGCATTAGCTTTTTCTTTATCTGTTTCTGCTCTCTTTGGTAGTTTGATTGTTGGCATTATTGTTTTCTTATTGTTCCCTTTGATTGCCTTAAGCTTTTTCCATACTTCTCTAATTTGAGTGCTAGGTTTAAGTGACTGACAAAACTCCTTCCAGTTAGTTTCTTTGGCTTTGAATATTATTCTGTTAGATTCATTCCTAATAAGTTTATACTCATCATAGTTTTCTTCTGTTCTGTTATTTCTATATTTTTTTAAGGCTCTTTTTCTTCTCTCATGAATTTCTGCACAGCTTTTATTCCACCAGGCAACTGGTTCTTTATTCCATTGAGTTTCTCTTTTCTTATTAATGTTATTTATTGGTTTAAGGTGTTGTGGCATATTTTTATTTGGTATATACTTTATTGCTATTTTCAGAATTTCATTGGTCAGTGTTTCTGCCCACAAGTCAGTATCATCTGATTCCGTGTCTTTATATTCCATCACCTCCAGCTCTGATTGGAAAGCTTCCCAGTTTGCTTTTTTATAATTGAAGGTAGGTTTCTCTGGTTCTGGGTTTAGAATGACATTTTCATGCATGGTTATTACAATGGGCAGATGATCTGAGTTTGTGTCTTGTAACACTTCCCAATTTACATTCGCTAGGTTGTTAGTTGCTATACTTATGTCTATTGCTGAGTCTGCCCTATTAGCTTGAGGATTAATTCTTGTTGCAGATCCATCATTTAGTATTAGTAGTTCATTGTTTTCTATGAAGTCAAGTAGGCATTTTCCTGCATTATCTGCATGTTGTCCACCCCAAGCACAATGATGGGAATTAAAATCGCCTACTATGATTGTTTTGGGGCCTAGTCTGGTGCTTATGGCTAGTATTTCTTCATCTTTAATTGTGCCATCTTTAGCATATACATTTAGAATTGTTAGATTGTTTGGTTCAGCTGCTATAGTAACCTGGATACCTTCTATATTGGTTGTATTAAATACTTCCCAGTCTATGGTTTTACATTTTTCGCTAACTAATACTGCGACACCTCCTCCTCTACCTTCTTTCCTATCGTGTCTAAGCATCTTAAAGCCCTTACAACTATATCTATTATTTGGGTTTAAATGGGTCTTTTGAAGAGCATATATATCAGTATTTCCTCCAGTCTCTGATAGTAGGGGTGCAAATTTTTTTTTAATACCCCTACAATTCCACTGGATAATTCTAAATCTTTCTAAATTGAATTTTAACATCATCTAGTGTACCTTTTATTTTGGTAGCTATCAAATTTGCTCTTATTCTGCATTTCCTGTACTTGTGGACCCACTATCCATCAAGTTCTCAAGAAAATCCCTATTTATACTTGTCATTATATCCCTAACTTCTTCCGCTAAGTGTGGTAAATGTGCCTCAAAATATTTTTTGATAGTTTCTTTGATAGTTTCTTCTAGGTTTCTTTTGTTTTCCTGTTGCCTTTGGTTCTTTTTGACCACTTTCCCACTTTCATCCAATGCTACATTCCCTTCTCTCCCTATGTTAATCTCCTGTTTTTCACTTTCCATTCTTTTTAGTATTATTTCACTTTCTTCTTTTTGTTCGGACAGTTTGACTAGTATCATTTCATTTTCTTCTTTCAGTACAATCAGTTTAGCTATATCCTGGGAAATTTGGTACTGTATGGCTTTCACTTCTTGAAGCAATGCCTCTGCACTTTTCAGTGAATTCCCATTTTCCAGTGTTGTAGCTGAACTGTCTGGCTGGCTGTTTTCTTTTGTTTTGTTAGTTATTTTCTGTTCTTTTGACTGCTGCGTTTTAATAGTTTTAATTTCTTCTTTAAGAGACTTGATTTCTTCTGCAACTTTACTGTTTGTGTTTTTTGTGTTTTCTTTTATTTCTTTCATTACTGTTTTAAATGGTTTTCTTGTTAGGATGGATTTTTTTAGTGCTTGTTTTGTTTGCTGGTATACTGGACAGCCCTGAAACCTGGCACTGTGGTTCCCTTTACAATTGATACATTTTCTGTTTCCATTCGCCTTTTTGTAGTCGGTATCTGCCTTTGCCTTTTCACACTGTGTAGAAGGGTGATTACTGGAACAGTACCTACAAACTGTTTTCCCCTTACAATTGTTCCTTCCGTGGCCGAATTTCAGACAGTTGGAGCACTGTAGCACAGGGGGAATGTAAGCTTCGGTGTGTTTCTTGGTTTTCCCAAATAGTAGCGTTTTAGGGGTTTCCCTCCCTTCTGCCGTTATTATAACCACTGGGGTTACAATACTCCCTTTCACCATTATTCTGTCCACGTGTACCAGCTTTATGTCTGGGTTATGTTTTGCGAGGATGTTCATAACTTCCTCGCTTGGAAGGGTAGTGTTTATCCCTTTTAACACACATCTACTGGTCTCTTTTGCTAGCTCTATCTTTACTTCTATGTCGTGTGCAAGAGTCACTGTCTTTGCTTCTACTTTGAGTTCCTCTAACATCTCTTTTATTCTGTCACTCTGATTTGGGATAATTATTATGCCAAAATGAGTTTTTGAAATTTTGGCTATCGCCTTTTTGCCTAACACAGGATCAAGGATGTTTATAATTTTGTCTTCATCTAGTGCCTTGATCTTTACAGCCTCACCAGCTACTTGCGTTATCTTTAAACCACATATGTTTACTCCATCTTTATTTTGGGAAACTGCCTGGGTTGCTTTGTGTCTTGAGTCTTCTTTGGTACTTTCATTGCTATTTTTTTGGTTAGAAATTTCTTCTATGGAGGCCTGACTATTCTCTTCTAGTTTATCGTGCCTGGTGTCCCTATCTTTGGTTTTAACTGCTTCTGCCCACGTTTTGCCTTCACCTGACTGTGATCTAGTTAGGACTATAGGTGCCATGTTTGGTTATGAGCTATGTCCTAATTTCCTATTTGAATTTCTTTACTTATTGTTCTTTCCTATTTCTTTTAGCTCCCTTTCTTTTATTTTGTTATTATTAATTTAATTATTTTATTGTGCTATCTTGTTCTTATTCTTAGAAGTTTGGTCTATTTTGGTTCAAATCTTTTGATCTGGCAAATCTAAAATTCCCTTAATCACTAATATTTATTATTAATAATTGATTAACACTACTAGGATCTATGATTACAGTTTAGGATGATTCAACTTTTTGCTATTTTCTGATGAGTTAAGTAAAGTAAAAATGTCTACCGTACCACACAATGGAAAGCACGTGGCGCCTGGGCCTATTAAAATTTATTTGTTTCTTTTTAATTTATGGCTATTCCTAATTTATATTATCACTCCTAGCCAGTATCAAGCAATCAACAATTATACTAACTGCTAGGAGTCGCGCTAGCGTAGTGGTTACAACACCGCTCTGGCGACCGGGTGGTACAGGATCAAACCCGGGCGACGGCATTTGAGGATTTTTCGTCGACCGGGATTTGGACTGGATTAACTCGAGACCTGGCGAGGACATTTGAAGGAGTGTCGTCGACCAGGGACTGGCGGCTCCTGAGCCTACCCAGCTGCAATGGGTACCTCCGAAATCGGCGAGTATTTGCCTGAATGGCGAGGGACACCTGTCTCTGTACAAGAAATAAAGGGATACTCACGTAAAATCAATGTCAGGTTAGACATAAATAATAACCTGAGATTTCGCCTCGAGTATTAGCGGGCGTACGAAAAAAAAAAAAAAAATACTAACTGCTTAAATTGTATACAAAATAGAAACAGCAAATAAATTAAATTCAACTTATCTGGTTTGTATTTCTCACGGTTGTGTGCGAACGCTGCGTGCTCAAGGCGTGTCGAGCTGTCAGGCTGAATAGTGGATGAGGTGTGTGAAGAGGGAATGGAGCAAAAAGGAACTTAAGCTTGACCTTTTAAACTACTTCTGTATTCACGGGAGGTCATGTTGACCACATTTCTGGACGCCGTTGAAGTGTCAAGGTCTGCATTGTCCACTGATCCCTGAGTGTGTTCGTGGGAGGTCGTTGACGCGGTTTTTGTACTGCAAATGCTCTTAAAATCAGGGGGAGAATCGCACGGCATGGCTTGACTTGACTTTTTGATTATGAATGTATATATCACACGATGGTTGTTTTATTGTTATGTTAGTGAGAGTAGACTTTTGGTAGAAGTATGTGTCTACGAGTGTATATGACTTTTATCTGTATTTCGATTTGACCTTGTATTTTAATAATGCACATGATGTTTGTAATATTACTAAAAAAAGCAATTAAATGTATTAAAAAGTAGTAAGTACGAATGTGTATATGAAAAGAATTGTTTTTGTCTAGTTTTCGCCTTTGTTAGTTTTTATTTTTTCCTACAATTCCCCAACAACCCCCCCCCCCCCCCCCCCCCCCGTTTTCACTAAAGAATAAAGAGTACGCTCTATATTTCCAATAAGTGGGGGCAAGGTCTCTTTCTTTCTTTCTTTTTCTCTTCCTTCTCTTTTTAACCAACACTACCATTACCAAAAAAATGTGAAATATGTAACCTGGGAGCACTAGAGTGTGTAAATGAGTGTGTGCAAGGTGTGAAAGTAATTTTTTAAAATATTTTTACAGCTGCACATTGTAATTTCATTATTATGCTTATGTTCAAACTATTATTGTCAATGTTTCCATGCATATGTCTTTGTCAACTTCAACGGAATTAAAATACGGAGTTAAAAAATAAAGGGTCACATGAAACAGCTAAAAAAAAAAATATATTAAATCCAAGCCTTTAGCATTTTCCTACTCCAACGCAAGCATATAAAAACAATAGCCCAACAAGTCCAAACACAAAAAGACACACAATCAACATATGGAAACACCACCCAGACGTAGAACACTGTCAGACACCAGCACAAGGCTCGTCATTGTGCTGGAAAGCCCTGGTAACACAGAGTAAAGACGTTTTCCCCTGACCTCAAACATCCATATTTATGTAATTACACTATTTGCAAATACCACATTTCAGGAATGGCGGCAGAAATTAGAATAATTAGTCTTAATATTCGTGGTCTTCGCACAAAATTACAACATTTCATTACACAAATACCATCAATATTTTATACTGGTTCAAGAAACCAACATACACACAGACGAACACGCAGCCCATATCACGACAAAATTAGGACTTAGACATTCATGTTTTAGCCTTAGTGTTCAGAATATAGGTTCAGGGGTAGCTATCGTACAGACATCGGATAGGTGGGAAATTATCAGGAAAAACAGAGATAGTAAGGGTAGAATAACCATAGTTCAGGTAAGGAACAACACACAAACATACACCATAGTAAACATACATGGACCACCAGATTACAGACACCAACCCTTGTTTTATGATAGCCTAGAAAGCCTACTCACGCATTCATACAGGGGACAGAACATCATATTAGGGGGAGATTTTAATTGTATACTGACAAAAATGGATGTTATAGGCGGGGATGTAAAAACACAAATACGGTTGGCAAACAGGGAGGGCACTCACCAGCTAGATATGCTACAAACAATAGTAGACATGCACAGCTTAAAGGGCACTTACAGAGAGACACAGCCCAAGGGCACTGACACCACACACACAAATAATGCACATGGCAGAACAGCACGATTAGATAGAATTTATTCACCATTGTGAAAGGTTGTGTAAATAGATTACATATATCAGCACGTCTGTGCTCCCACTTGGCTCCCACCTTTGCTTCCTTATTAGTATGCACGTTGGTTAACGCAGAACCCATGTACTTCTATATCTGTCTAACTCATAATTTTAGCCACGCCTATTTTTTCTGTTCCCTGTTTTCTTACAGGCACTAGGAAGGTTTACAAACAGACCTATTAACTAGTCCACGACGGGACAGGTAAACAACTAGCGAGTAAGAGCCGTTAACGGGATTATCACGCGAGCGATTGGGCAATCGTTGAAATAGTGACAGATCAGACTATGATGCACGTAGAAAGAGAACGGGCCGTATATTTGTAAAATCAAGGGGGACTTAAGCGAATGAAGAAAATCAAGGGGGCGATAACCACAGTTACCGACCTCAGCCTTCTGTTCGTGAGTCCCAGAGAATGTAATTAGCTACAGAACGAGCCGAGATCAAAAGACGGTTTGCTCGTTGCCAAAGTCTATGCGGTCGGCAGAGGTGAGAAATAAAGCTTTCATTCAGAAATCGACCGCAGATTTCCCCCAAAATATGGGCAAGACGCGAAATCTCACACTCGCTAGCGAATTTATACCGATTTCATATATATACCTCACCCTTTAAAATTAATTATCTAGTAGCCTCAGAATTTTCGGAACGTCTAGCTCGAATCCTAGAGCCATTTGTACAAGCAGAATTTCTTAGTATTTCGTTGGAGATAGTTTCATTTCTGTGTTGCGGTAAATATTATACTAGCATTTTTAGTGATTTAATTGTTAAAGTCCGTCATTATATTTCACTAGGATTTTTTGTGTTAATTGACTAGCGAATTAAAATAACTTATAGATAATTTTTCCAGCTGTAACGTAAATTTAATTACTCGCTATCACCCAGAAAAGAGATATTTTAATTGACTAGTAAATGCACTAGGCAATGTAGTACTGACGAAATATATATTTATCTCTAATCCATTATGTGTAATTTTTGTAAATGACTATAATTTATTTCACGGGTTAATAAGAACGATAAGATAAGCTATACACATGTGGTTTCTAATCAAATCTAATAACCGAGTGGATAATAAATTATACCTTTACGCGGGTTTGGATAGAATACTATATTGTGGTTAAATGTTTTGTATTTTCTTCCTAAAATCCAGTACGGATCACAAACCAAAACCTACCAGCGGAATAAATCTGAGAAAACGGGTCTAAGTCCAACAGTACAAAAAACATTCTTATATAAATATAGGGTCTTCGAGGTTGACATGTTTGGCCCTCTTGTTTCACCCAGATATATATATATATATATATATATATATATATATATATATATATATATATATATATATATATATATATATATATATATATATATATATATATATATATATATATATATAGAGAGAGAGAGAGAGAGAGAGAGATAGTACCAACAAAAGACTATAAGAATTAATTTAACTGGACATATAGCTACCCAGCATTCTTTTTCCATTTTTCATTTACATTCAGCCCGCTGTGGCGAAGTTATCAAATTTAACACTACCCGACTACCGACCACTGTGTTGTGGCGAGGATTTATCCAGAGAGATTTATCTACCTGACATTCTCTTTAAGTATCTAAATTACAAGCTACTGTACACTGTGAACACTAGATCTCGTATTTGTTTTTCCTACCTGGACTAATTGATGTGACATAAACAGATTCAATTAACAGTAACAAAGTAAGCGTTCCCCAATAAGAGGATTGAATCAATCTTGGAGGAACTGGGGCTTATTTTGCCAAAACCCAACCCTGGATTTGTGGTTGTATCATGGAGATATGTTCCAGATGTTGTGAAAACACTTATTAGGTAAGCGAGACTGAATGTGGCCACAGGTGTGTCAGAAGCGAGAGAAAGAAGGAATGAATAATTCTTCTATTGAATAATCATTGTACTCACTTTGTTGTTTTCTTCCTTATGTTTGCTAATACTGTTAATTTCGGGATAGATTAATTAGAAACTCTGTTCCTTACAGTATAGTCAAATTCTATACCATAGTGCAAATCTTTTGACCTTTTGGGGGTTAATAACCTTTTCTAACGGGATCTTGTCTCAACAGAGGGAATTGAACTTATGATTCTATTTCTTTATTATTTTTTGTAACCTATGATGTTATATTGCTATTTGATACTGGATGTTGTGAAGTTTTCTTTATGATAAATAAACTTAACATAAAACTTAATTACCTGTGTTGGTCAGCTCGGCCCAATATCCCTACTCCATTACTATAGTTTCACATTTGTGCGCCAAGTTGTCGTAACTTATCTGTGTGTGTGTATGTCAGTGGTTATAGTGTATTTGTTAATATATACGGAAAGGTAAACTGTCTGATAAACAAATTACAGTCGTAAAGATAGGCTGGATTAGAGTATCTTCTCAATCCAGGGACAGACTCTACCTTTCACCATTTCACTCGTGAAATCTTTTTCTTTACCTTATCTTTCACGGAGTTACCACCTTTTCAGTTCTATTCAGACGGGACCAGAATCTATCTTAAACACCTATCCAAAATCTACGACAGAATGATTCGCTCGTTGTCCGAGAATTTGGGCTAGATCTGGAACTAGTAACACAGAAAGGGTGCGAAGTCCTTAGATGTGTGTTTTTCTAGTACGTCAGATTGAGTTGTTTTCAAATTTAGATCTAGTCTGTATCTAGATAATTGACTAAAGTCTGATATTTAAATCTTTTTTATAGTCTAGATAGAGCAGATTGTGGTTGTCTCGTGAGTTTAAGTAACACTAATAATTATCTCCTAGACAAACGTTCTGTTTATTGGCTTGCTGACCACACAAATATATCAATTGTTTTTTTCACAGCATTGTAGAGTTTATACAATTAGATGTAGAGGGTGATCTTTGTCGGAGAGATGTTATGTAATGATTTTGTAATACAAGGCCGCTGGTAGCGTGTTATTATCTGACAATCACCAGGTTTTTTTTTTAGCAGCGGTGTTTGAGCTAAGCTAAGGAGTGAATTCTGACTACACGTCAAGTTAATAGCCTCCCTTACCCTAACTGACTTCAGGTGTGGACTTGTAGGTGGACTTAAAAATTAAGAGAATTTTTTTTTCTCCTTAAAATTTTTAAAATAATTTTTTTTTTCCACTGTAGTAACATAGTTTTTTTTTGGTCAGTTGATTAGCTTGATCTACCATTTATTTGGCTTAATCGTCTGTATTAGGAGCCTAGTTGCCAGATAATAACAGCGATAGATTAGATAACTGATAACAAGGAGGATGGTATCTCAGTTAAGTAATAGAATATTTGTTTGTATTTTTCTCGTAATTGGTAGGGAACCAGTGTATCCTTTTTCTTACTTCTTTCTCAGGTATGTCACAGTCAGTTATTTGCAATGGCTAAGCGTGCAAAACTTAAAGCAATGCTAAGAGAGGAATCAAGGGAAGAGAGATTACAAGGAGAAGAAGCAAAGGCGTTTGTCAACGAAGAACTTGACAGATATGATGCGGAGAAGAAGGAAGCAGAAGCTAGAGAGAAGGAAAGAGAAGAAAAATCTAGGCAGATAAAGAAAGAGCGAGAAGAGCGTCAATTACAGCAAAAGAAGATTGAGGAGGAAATATAAATTCGCAGGGCGAACGAAAGAGAGAAGGAGAGAGCACGAACTGGCGCTTAAGGCTCTAGAGGTCCAAAGTCGTGGTGCTGCCTCTACCTCCAGCAATGGAGACTCTCTACCTCAATCACAGGTAACTGATCAATCCAGTACTCAATCTCCTCAACTAGCATCTATGTCTCTTGCCCTAGAATCCTTCCCAAGCCCAAATGAGAAAATTGACTGCTATCTAGAAAAACTTGAGAGAATGGCAAATCTGTACGGTTTAGAGAGGTCGCTGTGGTGTTTGAAGCTTTCTCAGGCTTTAAAAGGCTCTGCGTATGTGTTACGGCATTATTATATATGTTATATGTTGGCCCCACTTAAATTTGCTAGCAGTTTAAAGTAACGCGCTGGCATATTTAATTGATGCCAACATAAGGGGCTTTGCACTAAAGTATTTTTATTATAAACGCGATTTTGTGTAGACGTCAATGGATAGTTATGACGTAGTATGGTGTTATGCTAAGGCATAACAACGGTTGTTCTTGACCCTTTTATGATTAGAATCCGTCCAAGCAAGACGTGATCCATATTACTCCCAAGATAATTATTGTGCAGATTTCTCCTCAATTATTGGCCAAGGGTCGTAATGTTTATTAACTGATGCAGTATTGAAGCATCGCATCTGATGATTAATTTTCCTTTGAAGAAGGAACGCAGGGAGTATATTATTAAAATTAATATATGCCAAAAGAACTTTAGTTTTCGCTACCGGGTGTTCCGCCAGACAGCATCGCGTGTATATAGGCTAGACCTTTTGACGATACGTAATTTATTCTAGGAGACTGCACTGATTGGTAATTCAATTGCCATGAATGTCTTTGATCGTTCTTCATAATTAAACGTGTATAATTGTGGACTCTAACTTGAACAGCGTTATTCAATCTATCGAGATGAATTCTAATATGAGATGACTCACATTCGCAAATTACATCCATCAGCATGATTGCTCAAATCAAAAATATATATTATAAGTAAACGGTACAAATAGTAAACTACCCCCTTCAACAACGTGGCGGCCTCAGTGATGGGGATCAATTTTGTTCAACAATGATACAACAAAGTTTATTCAAGACAGAAAATTTGGATCGTAAATAGCTTTCTATATTGTTCCAACGTTTGGAAAATTAGCATAAAAATACGAAGCACTACGCATGCGCACCAGAAGTCAAGACGATGCCATGAACTTTTCCAGCAAGAATATCTTACCGGTCGAAATCTTCAATCAAAGTCATATCGAAGGTCATTCAAATCTCCAACGGACTCAATTCTTTCAAGGAACCTGTTCTATCAATGCCTGGGGTCGTATTCAAGCCATCAGTCGGTTCCTGACGTTGCCTGCTAGCATTGTTTGGAGATTATTCGATCACGCCAGTTAAGACCATTTTTGGTTCAATACAATTTTAGACCAGATTATTTTCCAGGCACGTCTATTCACCTATCTATATGTATGATTCACGTTTTAATATGAACATGTATTGTCTATATTCGTGGGCGGTAGGTGGGAATTGCGAATCTCTGTTATGTTTCCTCGGATGACCGCAGAAATTCGAAATCGTTCTTTAGGGCTCGTTTAAATTTTTTCGGCTTGCAAAAGATTCATTGAGAATCTTCGTGGAATACTCTGTTTCCACCCGAATTTATTCAACATTAGTTGTTTAGTTGTAACGTTTTGTATATACGCGGTGTATTTGTCTTGTCCTCAGTTTCATTTTACTTAATTTTGTCAATGGTTTGTCATATGTTCGTGAACCTAACCTCGCTATCTTTCAGTTCTACATGTGAAAATGTACTGTCAGCTGTAGAGTCATTGTCTAGTCTATTGTTAGATCGTTGTGCTTTGACCTAGTTTCAGTTTTTGTAAACTTTGTCATTTTCGGAATTTTATTCAGTTATTACATTCATTTTGATGTTTGTAACTCGATCTGGTGATATGATATTGTCTTTGTAATTCTTTTGTTTACTGTTTCTGTCCTAATTCCTCATTAACTCTGATAATATAATAATAATATAATAATATGATACTTATAATTATTTAAGCTAAAATATTACATGACTGAAATAATTTCCGTATTTTGCACTAGTAGGTCATTAACCACTAGTTGGTTAGCCTGAGTGAGGCACGATATTATAAAATATTAGTTAATAAATTAATTTTGGGGCTTACAAATAATTTGTAAAGCGTATTATAGGTATCTGGTTGACTAAGTGAGTCACAGTACCATATTAGCCATATTAGCCATTAGACTTATATATATTTGACTAAGTGAGTACTTTGGTTAGTTAACATGGCTACTTTAGAAGTTTTTATGCGAATTGGTAAAGAATTTGACTACAAAGGGGAGACTCTTAGAGAATTTGCTTTGGCGGAACTAGCTGGTTGGTTGTTCGTCCATCACGGGTGATGAAGACCACTCTGTTCATCCAATTATTTAAGAATATGTTAGGTTAGTCTATGGGTACGAAGGTGACTGAAGAGCCCGATGCGGGCCTGGAAAGATCTTGGACAGTGTGGGCAGGGAATGTTTGCTTCATGTGAAGGTTTTATTTCACGGTCTTTTCTAGCTTGTCTCCGCTGTTCTGCTGCTGCTCTTCTGGATGATTCGCATGCTGCTGCACCTTTACGAAGAGATGTGCGCCAAGCAGTTCGGTCTTGCGCAGCAGCTTCCCATGTGTCTGGGTTTATGTCAAAGGTTTTCAATGACGTCTTTAACGTGTCTTTGAAGCGCTTCTTTTGGCCACCATGGGAGCGTTTACCCTTCTGCATCTCACCATAAAAGAGTATCTTTGGCAGTCGATGGTCTGGCATGCGGACTACATGACCTGCCCAGCGAATTTGTGACTGCATCAGAATAGTATCAATACTAGGGATACCAGCTCTGTCAAGAACGGCGGTATCCGGGATCTTGTCTTGCCATTTGATGTTCATTATCTTCCTGAGACAGACTGTATGGAAGTGGTTTAGCTTCTTTACGTGGCGCCTGTATACAGTCCATGTTTCACATGCATATAGCAGCACTGGAAGCACCGCAGCTCTGTATACCTTGAGCTTTGTCTGTAGACTAATGCCACTTCGATGCCAAACGTTGGTGTATAGTCTGCCAAATGTGCTGCTGGCTTTGGAGATCCTGGTGTTCACCTCATCATCAATGACAATGTTCTGGGATAGTGTGCTACCAAGGTATGTGAATCTGTTCACAACATTCAGTTTCTCACCATTAACCTTGATGACTGGCTCAGTATAAACTGTGCCAGGAGCTGGTTGGTACATGATTTCTGTTTTCTTCGTGTTGATGGTAAGCCCAAAGTTGGCGCAGGCTTCGGAGAATCTATCCACACTATGCTGCAGATCAGCCTCTGAGAAGGAATTGAGGGCACAATCATCAGCAAACAGACTAGCTAAATCTGAAGCTAAGGAGGAGAAGAAGAAAGCTGAAATGAAGCGTGAATTGACAGAACAAGAAGCCAAAGATGAAATTAAGCGTATAGAGGAAGAGAAAATAATGCAACAAGAAGAGAGGAAAATGCAACAGGAAAATGAGTTAATGCTTCTTCGTTTGGAAGAATTGAAATTAAAAGCTCAACTTGCAAACAATAGCAATAATGGTGATTCACATACTGCACTTTCATCTGGGCATACTAGAGGCAATGACAGGTTTAAACTACCTATATTTAATCAAACTTTTGACGATATCTCATGTTACCTGTCAAGATTTGAGGATGTTTGTGAAAATAATAAACTTAATAAATCCTTACGGGTTACAAAACTTAGGGAATTTTTGGCTGGTGATGCCATGGCTGCCATTGATACTATGGATCCAGCAGTGAAAAAAATGGTGAAGCTGCAAAGACGTTATTGTTGAAACGTTTTCAACTTAACGAAGAAGGCTATAGGGTAAAATTCAAAACCATGATTCCAGATTCGAGCAAAGATTTTTCAGAATTTATTGCTGCAATACGAATCACTTTCCACATATGGATTGAATTAGCAAATATTGATAAATCGTATAAGCTTGTAGATCTAATGCTAAGAGATAAGGTGTTGCCTTTAGTTAGCAAACCTTTTTGGTCGTTCTTGCAGGAACGCAAACCACCTACTATTTCTGCTCTAGAGGAAATATCAGTTCAGTTTTGCACTGCACATCCTGGTTTTTGTATTGCAAACTCCCAATTAAAAGAAGCTTTACCAGTTGCTTCAGCTGCAACATGGAATGGTAATCATAGAGCACGAGCTCAAAGTCTAGACAGACATTTTATTATAAGAGAAATAATGACAATAATTATTATAAAAATAATACCTTCGAACAGAATGATAATTTCAGCCGAGGTAGACAACATTACAGAAACCAGTCACCTCAATACAGGAATAATAACAATTTTCAACAGGGTTCTAACTGGAAGAAACCAAATAATTTCACTCCTAACTACAATAATAACAATAATTGGGGTAATAACAATCAATTTTAAAGATCAAGAAATAATAGTCAAAATGGTAGACATTATAATAATTCTGGTGATTGCCAAAGACAGCGATCTAGTTCACGTAGACCATCTCGGTTCAAACATAATGCAGGGGCAGCCCTGACCAACAGTGTACCTTTGGTTGGTCCAGACGCCGATAACCAAGTACATTCTTCTGCATGTTGTTCTTTTGATTTAGATGTGGCAAATAGTTGCCCAGAATGTCTAACTATTTTTCAGAAGGACAGCACTACAGTGTTGAAGTGTGTACATCCTCTTCTAGCAGTTAGTCTCTCCGCGAACGACGGTACAGGGACTTTGATCTTCAACAGAGGATTGGTAAATGGTACTTTGGTATCAGTGTTAAGAGATTCTGGGTCTACAACTATTGGCATTAGACAATCTCTAGTACATCCCAGCTGTTCAATTAATAAGTGTTAAGTGTATAACCTTTGATGGTACTATTGAGTATTATCCCACTGCCATAATAGATGTACACACACTTTTCTGTTCAAGGAAAGTTAAGGTATGTCTGTTGCAGAATCCAGTAGCTGACCTCACAGTTGATAGTATCCATAGGAGCAAGGATTGCTCACCAGCAGAGATTGAAGAGTGGGAAAAACGACATAATTTCACTGCATATGCAGGCGTGGCTATGGCTCAATTACATGCCAGCAATTATCATTCACGTGGAACGGTATTTTCCAACTTTGGTCTTAGTACTATTGTGGAAGATGATGAGGGTACTCGTCACACTGATGATGACAATGATATCATGGTTGATGATCCCATAAGTATGAATTTTAATACTACATGTACAGCAGGTGTCACTGAGATTGACAATGTTGTACCTACATCTTATGATGTACCTTTACATAAATTCATATCAGGTGAAACTACGACTTTGCACACATATTTTTATTTATATTTGTGGCCTTTGTTCACAGATATGATATTGTCATCTTGTTTGACATGCACTCATATACTTAGACGTTTCTCCATATATAATCACACACATTTTCTTCGCAGAATGATGTTGATTATTTTTTTCTTTCCTGCTGTTAATACGGTATCTTATGCTCATGCCAGTTGTAATTCTGCATTTATGGTTCATTCCATCGATGACAAGACTGGGTACTTAATATACAATACTTTGATGACTCCGCAAGTCCAGTCATCATATCATTTTCTATCTAGTAATATGCGTAAGGAGTTTCATACTCGTATTGAACATCTACAAGCTCTTGTTCATGATCTTGATGACAAATTAGTTGGTTCTTGTCATTATTCCAGTCTATCTGTAATTCAGGAAGATGAATCTTCTTTTCCTGAAATACATATGTCTTTACCTGTACCTACTTTAAAGGCTACAGAATCTTGACGGGATGTTACTATTTCTACTTCTGTTACCTCACTATAACACAGACAGATTTCTAATCTTTTATAATCTTTTTCTGATGTTTTGACTGATTTGCCTGGTCGAACATCGGTTATCTGTCATGACATCATTCTCAAAGATAATACACATATTCGTCTACGTCCTATTGTCTATTCCTACTATGAAAAACCAAGTTAGAAGTTTGCTAGGGTTGGTTCTATACTACAGTAGGTTTATCGCTAATTTGTCGTCTATCACAGCAGTCTTGTCTTCCCTCCTACGAAAAGGCATGCCTGCAAAAATAAAATGGACTGAAGACTGTGGCGCGACTTTTAATAAAATCCTTGCCATTTTTTTCCAGGCCACCTATATTACGATTGCCAGATATTTAAAAAAAATACATTCATCGTACAGATGCAAGCAATTTCGGGTTGGGGGTTAGTCTCCTCCAAGATCATGATGGCGTGCTTCACCCTACCTTATTTATATCAAGAAAGCTTACTGACACAGAAAAGTAGTATTCGGTGATTGATAAAGAGCTCCTTACGGTCGTCTGGGCGATCCAAAAACTGGAGAAATTTTTATTGGGAGCGCCTTTCATAGTACAGACTGACCAAAAGTCAGTAGCTGCTCTCACTGTCGAACCAACCATAAAAGTCCAAAGCTGGCTAGATTCTCCATAATACTTCAGCCATTTCAATTTACGATAGAATCCATCCCAGAATCTGATAATGTTGTGGCTGATTTCGTTGTCTCGCCACCCGTCATCCACATCAGATGTAAAATGATGATGCGATTCACATTGACTATGTATATGTTTGTACTTCTTCTCCATTCGTAAACTTGATGGATTACTCCGACGTTATCAACTTTCCAGTGGGTTTCTGATTTAATATGACATTTGTATTACTTGGCTTTACGAACAGTAATGACATTTTACTCATAATTGATAATATAATAATTCATCGGAATTGCCAAGTCAGATCTTCCACCTTTCGTTGATGAACCTACACTGATAATGACGGATCGAAGTCAATCTTTTGTCTGTGGATGTAGCGAAAATCTGTGAAACAATCGCTAAATTCAGTAAGATTTTACTCCTATGATAATAAATAAACCCGCCCGTGTGTGTTTGCCTATCGTCGTCATCTACGCCAGGAGAGCGCTGAATTTTATACAGTAGTAATGCTAAGACAATGATCCCGATGTCAAATATTACACGCTTTCCTAGTTTCGTACAATTAACATGTTAAATATTACCTAAACGCCGTTTTGCAGACAGCTAAGAGTTCGTTTCAGTCAGAGTGAGAGACGGAAAACGTAGGAGGGAGAGATAGGGATGAATGAAAGCCCTGACTAAAGCGTTGGTTTCGGAATCGCAATGCGACAATGCGACGTCACTGAAACATCTGCTATCGTTCGCTATAGTTTTCTTAGAAAAAAAGTGAGAGAGAGAAATTGGAACGGGGGAATTTATGGAGTCCGTTTAAACTAGCGTCTGCATTTTCAAAAGTAAAACTAACTGTCAAAATTGAACGATAGATGAAAATAAAGAACAGGGGACGATTAAAATGATAATATTTGGTTATTAGACCTAACATGTTCATCATCTCATAATCGGAACCTCTTCTACCCGGTAAAACAGGGTGTAAAGGTGACCCAAAGAGCACAAGGTTCCTAGGCAAAACATGTAATCAAAATGTTTGGCAAACAGGTGATTAGCCCATTGCGCCCTAACATGTTACTTAGTGTAATATATTATCTTACCGCAGAAAGAAAGATATGTTATTTGAAGAAATAAAGAGGAAAAACGATAATGGTAAAAATAATAGACAGAAGTACAAAATCATATGACAGACAGTAGACGGAGTAAATATTGCCTTTCTTATTAAAAAGAACTTAGAGAATAATAGAAATATTGTAGAACGAAGACATATATATAGACGATTATAGGGAATCTTCACTCAGGCTTGCCATATTAGTGGGAAAGAGACGGGGGTGTCCCATGATTTGAAAAATAGTAGGTTCACTTTTCGAAAAAGATGCGAAGGAGCAGATGTAATCCTATTGGTTGCCTTAGAATAACTAACAGTAGGAATAAATACACAGTGAAACCATCGTTCCTCGCCTCTTAAAAATTATATGATCACTAGTCAAGTTATTGATAGAATTCAGAAGATTTGTGCTCACATGCCTTCGCAGTTCTGATTCAGCAGGCGACCTGTGTACCCATTAATAGCCTGTTTTAACTTACTTAGTGTGATATTTCATTGATAACGGTAAGAGAAACATTTATATAATTATTATTGTATTTGCAATGTGTTTGTATTATTGACTATGAATGAATATTTGAAGGGTAGAGTCCCAGTTGTAAAAACGCCACTTCAAAATGTTATGTTAAATCATCAACTGTGGGTTAGTTAGTTGCTTATCCTTTACAGGACGTGGCAATCAACCCCAGCTTTTATTGGCTGTTTGTGATTTTTCTAGGCAATTTTTTCATTCAGTAGTTTGCCATTGCTTTCTGAACGGTACGGCGCTTATACCATTGTTAAAAATCCACACAAAGCGATCTGCTACCAAACCGCCTGCAGCAGGTTTCGAACCTGGTATATCTGGATTATGAAACTGCGTTCATATCCATTAGGCCACAGACGTGGGTAGATAATCTTATATCTTCATGTAAAAGCCCTACAGTTTTACTTGGACTTTGGGAGAAAAGAAATTAAGAATGGGGAAAGAAATTAATGTATAATATTTTGAGATACGTCCAGCAAACCACTGGCCGTCTCCATAAGTTACAGGTTTTCACCTGACTTTATTTAACTAATCATAATATCTTCCTATGACAAGGAATGTGTCAAACATATGGTTGAGGTACCTGATGATGAATAGAGCACTTTACCAGATGGGGACAATAACTATTTATGTACTATTTTCTGATTTTTGATCTGTTGATACATATAAACCTGTTAAGAACGGAGATAGGTCAGAATATTATATTGAGGGAAATTAATCCTCTACTTACAGGGTTTCTGTTTGAGAAACTGAAGTGAGCCAGTCACGTTTATGTTCAACTAAAGTACCAGTTTGAGGCAATAGGCTCTGTGTGCCTTAAATTACACTGACAAACAACATTTTTCTTTCTTATATAAGAATAAGTGTTCTTAGGTCAGTTTCTTGCGCTGATTTCAAATCTGAAATCCGTTTATCTCTATCACGTCAGGTTCTTAAGATATTTGTGAATAAATATATTTTTGGGAAACCGTTATTTGCTCCGTTTTATTTTTACTATATAGCTTATTAAAAATTAATAAAAAGCAACATAATTCTACTTTTTATACTGCTAAAAGATGCATGACATATGTTACGCGATTTTTCAAATAGTTACTGTATTTTGAAATAATTCTGAGCAAAATATGGCTTCTAGAAGTTGTAGAAATTCGGCTGATCTGTTCTGTTACGTGTGCGGATATTTTACCGATCGTGTTGACCAGAAAAACTTTACACCATTACTAAAGAAAGCATATGAACTTTATTTCGATTCGAAAGTTGATGATGCAAATAAATCTTGGAAGCCAAATGCAGTTTGTTCGATACATTGGCAGGTTGGTTACGAAAATCGCCGAAGCATAAGTCGATGCCTTTTGGAGTGCCAGTAATATGGCGTGAACATACAAATCACACTACTGATTGTTACTTCTGCTTGACAAATATCCATGGTTTCACTTTTAAAACTAGAAAGTCTGTGGTTTATCCAAATATTGAATCGGTTTCGAAATCAGTGCCTCATGATCCAATCACGTGTCCGATCCAAGTACCACCAGAACAATATCCGTTGGACGTAAATGAACCATCAGAAAGTGATAGTTTACCTGCTTTAGAAACTAATTCTGACTCAGATTACATACCGGTGAATGATGGTGTTTACTTAATTAACCATTCAGAACTTTCAGATCTAATACGTGATCTCGCTCTTACCAAAGGACAAGCGGAATTACTCGGTTCGCGACTCAAAGAATGAAATCTTTTAGCGCCCAATACTCCGATATCTAAATTTCGTCATAGACACAGAGAACTTGTTCAATACTTTGAGATGGGTGATGACATTTGCTATTGCAAAGATGTAAACGGTCATGAGCACATAATCAACGAATGGCGATTTTTCATCGATTCTTCCAAGACTAGTCTAAAAGCCGTGTCATTGCATAACATAAATTTTTTTTCATCAATTCCAGTCGCCTACTCTGTTCATATGAAAGAAACTTATGACAATATGGCTATACGTTTGGAAAAAAAAAGTACAATGACTACCAATGGCGGATTTGTGGAGACCTAAAGGTCATTGCAATTCTCACGGGCATGCAGACTGGGTATACTAAATTTTGTTGCTTCCGATGTGAATGGGACAGCCGCAACAGACAGGAACATTATGCAAGAAAGGTGTGGCCTATCCAGGATCGTATGCAGCTCGGGCATAAAAATGTAATACGCGAGCCATTAGTTAACAAAGACAGCTTCATTTTACCACTGTTACATATAAAGTTGGGGCTCATGAAGAATTTTGTAAAAGCGTTAGATAAAACGAGCAAAGCTTTCACTTATCTTCGAGAAAAGTTTCCGCAAGTTAGCGATGCAAAGATAAAGGAAGGTATCTTTGTAGGACCTCAGATTAGGAAAGTTATTGCAGACAAACAATTCGAGAACTTGTTACATGGTAGTGAACTTCGCGCATGGATGGCATTCAAATCGATCGTCGATAACTTTCTGGAAAATCACAAATCTGTCGACTATGTTGCATATTGTTAAGCAGTGCATAGATGCATACAGAATTATGGGCTGTAACATGTCCCTCAAAATCCATTTGCTCGATTCGCATCTTGACTTTTTCCCTGACAACCTTGGCGAATTCAGCGATGAACATGGAGAACGATTCCATCAAGATATCGCCGTAATGGAGTCACGTTATCAAGGATGGTGGAGTGTGACCATGCTTGCCGATTATTGTTGGATGCTTCATCGCGATGTACCACATGCCATTCACCGACGAAAGTCGACTGCAAAGAAATTCAAGCCTACATAACTGTTATACTTCTTGTACGAATGATGTTGTAATACTGTATGCGTTGTTAAAAAACCTTCAATTGCGTATTTCTAGAGATCCCGACCTGATAGAGAAAAACGGTTTGCAGATTTAAAAACAGCGCATTAAAATTGACCAGAAAAACATAGAAATGTTAGAGAAAGAAAAAAAAAGTTTTTTTGTTAGTCAGTGTTATCAAGACTCCTGAAAGCTGTGCAGTGCTGTGTGCATGCAGACTTATGAACAGGACATCGCAGAATTTCTACAGATAGCTGAGATAAGCCTGATTGTTTTGGGCACTTGTTAGTTCACTGACTGATCCTCCACCGATATATTATCAACAAGATCTATAAAATATGATGAGTTTATTGAATCCTCCAACGTGTGCTCATTCTTAGAGGGTATTACTACATTAAGAACACTTCCAGTCATAGAATCTTCAAGATCAAGAAATAACAGACACTATAGTATTTGAACTTTTATTTATGTAAATACAGTGAATTATCCTTTGACTTTTAAACATTTCAGAATCAAATCAAATATCCTTTAATAAATTGTACACAGAAAAAGTTATTAAGTACCAAAATTTCAAACACTGTGTTACTTGAGTTGATCATAGAGATTACTATTTATGTGTGAGTGTGTTTGTGTATTGACTTACCATCACGCCACATTTACATTACCCTAGACATATAGACGTAGTCATCATACATACTAGTCCAGAATAAGTTTGAGTGAGATCTTAGGGTGGTAGCAGAAAGGTTTCCTGAGAACACACCCAATAACTTTGTTATACCCAGAGGCCTTCACAGCTTGACCTCACTCAATTACTCTATAAATACAACAACAACATTCAGAACATCTAAACCCACCACATATATTGGTTCGCTCGCTCCGGGATTTCTAAGTTTATAAAAAGTAAATAAGTGGAGAGTTAAGTGAACTGGCATTGCTCATTGTTGTCTTGTTAATTAGAGATTTATTACATATTTTGGTTTATTTAAATAACATTTGTTAGAGCTATAAGATGGCAGATTTGGCCAAGTACAGATCTTCTACTGTGCAGGCTGCGAAGGAAATGGGTATGGAAGGACAAAGTCTAATTGCTTATGTTACAGCAGAAGTGGATACATTTATAGAACGAGAAAGAGAAGATGCTAGGGAGGCCAAGAAATTAGAGGCTGATAGGTTAGTGGAGGAGAAAAGAATTCAATTAGAGGCTGAAAAAGAACTTAAGAGGGTTCATTTAGAAGATGCTAGGGAACTTAAGAAATTAGAGGCTGATAGGAAGGCTTAGATAAAGAGGCTGCAGTTGGAGGAGAAGAAACGTGAGGCTGAAAAGGAGGAAAAAAGATTACAGCTTGAGGCTGAAAAGGAAGATAAACGGTTACAGAGGGAACATGAGTTACGACTAAGGGAGTTGGAGTTACAATGCCATGCTCCTGAAAATGGTACTAGCGAATCCACTTCCGACTTTGCTGCAAGCCAGGTAGCCTCCTCATCAGCCATGGGGTTTCATCTGGACCCCTTTATTGAGAAAGATGACGACATAGAGTCATTTTTAAGCCGCTTTGAGAGTCTAGCTACAACGTATGGGTTGGAGAAGGAGAAGTGGAATCTTAAGGTATCCCAGGGACTTAGGGGAAATTCATATGAGGTATTTTCCAAGCTGAGTAAAGATGACCAAGACGATTATGACATTCTTAAGCAGGCACTATTGGTCAGGTACGAAAAAAAATAGCGAATTTTATAGGAAGAAATTTAGACATGCTAGATTACTCACTGGGGAGACCTACCACCAGTTCTCGGCCCGCCTAGAGACCTACCTGGAGAAATGGACTGCTCTGGGGAAAACCCAAGATTTAAAGGAAATGATTATGATGGAGCAGGTTAGGGAGTCCATGGCCCCAGACTTGAAAAAGTTTCTCACAGAACAGGTTGCGGATAGACTGGTGGATATTTTTAATGTAGCTGAAAGATATCTAGCAGCCCAGTCAGAGTTGGCGGGAGCTAAGAAGAAACAGATAGATCATAATAAAGGCCCCCAAAATCAACCTCAGAATAAATTTGATAGTAGAGATAAGTTCAACAAGAATAAACCATATTATGATAGGCCAAGATACGAACAACGTGACAGAAACCCGCAATACAATGAAAGGAAACCTGTTAACCAGGGAAAGAAATTTTGTAAATGGTGTAAGAGGGACAACCATGACACCCTGTTACGTACATTTATTACCTAAGGGGGTAGTCTTCGGTCCTGCCAAATGTACGCACCAGTTTTATGTAGTTATATTGTTTGTGCGTTCGATTGATTCACGCACTGACGTGCACAATGCTGTGTGAGTTGCTTTGGACGCACGTGTAACCTAGTTGAGGAGATTGTGACGTCATGATAGGGGGCAGCTCGGACGACATTTTATGTCCGCAGTGTTATTATTTGATTCCTGGCAGATTTGAAGAAGCCAGCAGTTGTATTCGTATCTATTGGTCTTCATGGCGAAGCCAATAGTGGATGTCTGAAGTAAGTGTCGCCCCATTTCGTATGGCAAGTTTAATTATGTAAATTAAAGTATCAGGCCGATCCTATTAATGGTCTAGCGGGAATTCATCGGAGATGACATTCCTAGAATTGGACACACGGAGTCGATAGCCTTTGGAATCTTTTGTAGAGGGAGAATCCATATGTGGAATCAAGTTTATGAATATAGATATATGCTTCACATGTTTAATATGCCGTTTTACCTATGCCAAAGTCGTGGTATGGATACCGAGAGGTTAGCAAAGATGAAACACTAACTTGGTTGTATTGTTATATCTGCTTTTTGTTTGGATTGGATATGCTATCCAAGAATTTTACAACAAAGTCTGGGATGCTTACAAGTATGATATAAATTATTGCTCCGTGAGAATGAATCCGTTTGCCTTAATAAACGTCCTTGGGAGAAGGTCAATGGACGTTAATTACCATGTCTGTTATATGAAATGGAAGTGATCCTTAGTCACTGGAATAAGAGAACTTAACTGTTAGAGAATCTACAACAACTTTTAACAGTGATATTAACATTTTAACGTATGATCTTCACATCTGTAACTATGATTGTCTTGTTCCACTTCGTTGGTGTCACGTCAATAAAATACATGTACAGTAAACACCGACTTGTGTGCTGCCAACACTTACCCAGTTCATCCAATGCAACGATACCTGTTGGAATGTTCGTTTGAAGAAGTTTATTGACATTTTGTTCATATTCAACCATTCGCGTGATAAAATCAATACCATTACCATAAACGGACTCCAACACACCCATGACTGTAAAAGAAAACCTTCCACCTTCGCTGCAATGAAAACGGGGAACAAGGTATTAAAGGCAAACCTACACAACCGCAGGAGCCTTATCACCCCCCAGTATGTGAGGATGTTGTATGGGGTCACCATAAGGTGCCTTTATGATACAGGTTTAGATTTTGATTCAGTCGTGAGTTCGCACCTAGTGAACCCAGATCAGTATACCACAGAAACAGTGGAGATACAAGGGGCGACTAAGGACGTAGCAGCCATGACACTTCCCATAGCAAGAATAACAGTGAAAACTCGCTATGTAGAGGGAATCATCAAAGCAGCAGTTATAAACGAACCCATCTACCCTCTGATATTGGGGTGTCGTTATGTCTTCTTGGGGAATCCCAAGAGACCTGTGATTATGGCAACAGTGCAGACCAGGCCACAGTCAAAGAAGGAGGAAGATGAACCTATAAATACTCATGCAGAGGAGATAAGGAAGGCACAGGCTGAGGATAGGTCACTCAAGCCATGTTATAAAAAATTACCTAAATGCCATACACCTCCAAACAAAGGAGACTACTATGTTAAGAATAAACTGTTATATAGGAAGGCTGGAACTGGATCCAATGGTCACGGACAGCTGGTACTTCCTACTTCATATAGGGAGAAAGTGATGGAATTAGGTCATGCGATTCCCTTTAGTGGTCATATGGGGATCAGCGCAACAGGACAGCGTATAGCTTGTCATTATTTCTGGCCAGGTATAACTGAAGATATTAACAGATATGTAAAATCCTGTCCAGAATGCCAACGAGTAGCTCCAAAGCATTGGACTGCTCCTGCAACCTTTGGGGAGATGCCCATAGTGGGAACCCCTTTTGAGAGGGTTGCTGTGGACATTGTGGGACCTCTCACACGGACCAAGAGGAGGAACAGTTACATTCTGACTCTGGTGGACACTTGTTCAATGTGGGGAGAGGCGGTAGCCCTGTCATCGATTGATTCGAAGCATGTGGCAGAGGCATTACTCACGATATTCACTAGGTTAGGTTTCCCTCACCCAATCTTGACTGATAACGGCTCTCAGTTCAAGGGGAGACTAACATAAGAGGTATTTAGGATCTTCCAGGCCAAGCATGTTCATTGTAGTCCGTATCACCCCCAAGGGAACGGCCAGGTGGAGAGGTTCAATGGGACTCTCATTTCTATCCTGAGAAAGCTGGCCCATGAAAAACCTGATATGTGGGACCAATATTTGCCCGCTGCGTTGTTTGCGTATCGGGAAGTTCCACATAATTCGACCGGAATGGCACCGGCAACACTATTATTTGGAAGACCAATCAAAGGTCCACTGGAAGCCCTATTGAGGACGTGAACAGATGAGAAGGCAGAAGAGACTGTTACCTCATCATATGCGTATGTGAACGAGCTGACCACTCGTCTCAAAACTGGCTGGAAACTTGCCAATGATAATCTCAGACAAGCCAGGAAGAAACATGCCGCATACTTTAATAAGAAAGCGAAAGATAGGGAACTAACTGTGGGAGAGAAGGTGCTTCTTCTACTACCCGGCAGCAATAACAAGTTGCAAATTGGATGGCAAGGTCCATACACAGTTCTAGAGAAGGTGTCTAGAACTAATTATAAAATAGACAAGAAAGGGAAGGAGAAAATATATCATGTGAACCTCCTAAAGAAGTATCTCGAGAGAGAAAACCAGGAAGGGACACATTTAATGACCTTGTCCATTGCCACGCAGATGAAAAACGAACCACTCGCCTCCCATGAATACCCCTTAAAACCATGTGAAACACCTGCACAGGTGAAAGTCAGCAAACACCTGACTAAAAATCAGAGGGAGCGGATTCAAAAGGTTCTAACTGAACATACAGATGTGTTAACGGATAAACCGGGGCACACAAATCTGTTGGAATATGATATGCAGTTAATAGACCCAACACCCATCTGTATGAGAGCCTACACTATTCCTTTCGCTAAAGAAAAAGCTTTGAAAGAGGAGATCGATTATTTGTTGAAGGAAGGAATCATTTCTCACAGTGAATCTCCGTATAGCTCCAGTGTGGTTTTGCTGAGGAAACCCTCTGGTGAACATCGTGTGTGTATAGATTACAGGAAACTGAATGCTGTCACAGAAAGTCGGGTGGATCCATTACCTGATACAAATCAGCTGTTTGCCAGGCTGAACAAGGCAAAATATTTTTCTAAGGTGGATTTTAGCAAAGGCTATTATCAAATTCCAGTAAAGCCTGAGGTTCGACCTTATTTAGCCTTTAGAACCTCGGAAGGCCATTATGAATTCAACATGTTGCCGTTTGGGTTGAAAAATGCCCCGAGTGTGTTTTCTCGGATGATTCGAAAATTATTGGATCCACTGAACAATCCATGTATAACGAATTTCATGGATGATATTCTTATCGATACTGAAACTTTCGAAGAACACATTAACTCTCTGAATATGCTATTCGATAGGCTCAGAGAAGCAAATTTGACGGCTAGACCAACCAAGTGTTGTATAGGGTGTAAAGAGTTGGAATTCTTGGGACGTACTGTATATCAGGGTAACATGACCCCTGACCCCAAGAACCTGGAGAAATTGCAAAGAGCACCGAGGCCACAAACAAAAAAAGATGTGAGATCTTTCGTATCTTTGTGTGGGTTTTATCAGAAATACATAAAGAACTTTAACTCTATATGTGCTCCCCTGACAGATTTAACTCGTAAGGGTCAACCTGATAAAATTATTTGGTCAGCGCAGTGGGAATAGGCATACCAAGAGTTAAAAGAGAAACTCACTAGCAAGCCGATATTGAAATTGCCTGATTTGAGTCAGGAATTTGTGGTAAGAACGGATGCTAGCAACGTCGGATTAGGGGTCACATTATTACAAAGGTCCACTTCACTTGATGGGGAATTAAACCCAGTTGCTTATGCTAGCCGCAAGTTGAATAAGGCGGAGCAAAACTATTCAACAAGTGAAAAAGAATGTCTAGCTCTAATCTGGGCTATAAAAAAGTTCCAGATCTATCTCTATGGTAGAACATTCGTGGTCCAAACGGATCATCAGCCCCTCTTGTTCTTGACACAGGCCAAGAATGAAAATGCGCGTCTATTAAGGTGGTCATTACTTATCCAACCTTATTCATTTACAATCGAATACATACCGGGTTCACAAAATGTGGGAGCAGACTTTTTGAGTAGGCATCCTTATGAGGAAAATCAGAAAAATGTCTAGGAAATAGGACTTCATTTGCGCGAGGTTGTCTCACAGATTATAACCTGCAATGAATGCATGTTTTAGGAAGGGAGGTGTGTAGCGAAAATCTGTGAAACAATCGCTAAATTCAGTAAGATTTTACTCCTATGATAATAAATAAACCCGCCCGTGTGTGTGTTTGTCTATCGTCGTCATCTACGCCAGGAGAACGCTGAATTTTATACAGTAGTAATGCTAAGACAATGATCCCGGTGTCAAATATTACACGCTTTCCTAGTTTCGTACAATTAACATGTTAAATATTACCTAAACGCCGTTTTGCAGACAGCTAAGTGTTCGTTTCAGTCAGAGTGAGAGACGGAAAACGTAGGAGGGAGAGATAGAGATGAATGAAAGCCCTGACTAAAGCGTTGGTTTCGGAATCGCAATGCGACAATGCGACGTCACTGAAACATCTGCTATCGTTCGCTGTAGTTTTCTTAGAAAAAAAGTGAGAGAGAGAAATTAGAACGGGGGAATTGTATGGAGTCCGTTTAAACTAGCGTCTGCATTTTCAAAAGTGAAACTAACTGTCAAAATTGAACGATAGATGAAAATAAAGAACAGGGGACGATTAAAATGATAATATTTGGTTATTAGACCTAACATGTTACTTAGTGTAATATATTATCTTACCGTAGAAAGAAAGATATGTTATTTGAAGAAATAAAGAGGAAAAACGATAATGGTAAAAATGATAGACAGAAGTACAAAATCATATGACAGACAGTAGACGGAGTAAATATTGCCTTTCTTATTAAAAAGAACTTAGAGAATAATAGAAATATTGTAGAACGAAGACATATATAGACGATTATAGGGAATCTTCACTCAGGCTTGCCATATTAGTGGGAAAGAGAGGGGGGTGTCCCATGATTTGAAAAATAGTAGGTTCACTTTTCGAAAAAGATGCGAAGGAGCAGATGTAATCCTATTGGTTGCCTTAGAATAACTAACAGTATGAATAAATACACAGTGAAACCATCGTTCCTCGCCTCTTAAAAATTATATGATCACTAGTCAAGTTATTGATAGAATTCAGAAGATTTGTGCTCACATGCTTTCGCAGTTCTGATTCAGCAGGCGACCTGTGTACCCATTAATAGCCTGTTTTAACTTACTTAGTGTGATATTTCATTGATAACGGTAAGAGAAACATTTATATAATTATTATTGTATTTGCAATGTGTTTGTATTATTGACTATGAATGAATATTTGAAGGGTAGAGTCCCAGTTGTAAAAACGCCACTTCAAAATGTTATGTTTAATCATCAACTGTGGGTAGATAATCTTATATCTTCATGTAAAAGCCCTACAGTTTTACTTGGACTTTGGGAAAAAAGAAATTAAGAATGGGGAAAGAAATTAATGTATAATATTTTGAGATACGTCCAGCAAACCACTGGCCGTCTCCATAAGTTACAGGTTTTCACCTGACTTTATTTAACTAATCATAATATCTTCCTATGACAAGGAATGTGTCAAACATATGGTTGAGGTACCTGATGATGAATAGAGCACTTTACCAGATGGGGACAATAACTATTTATGTACTATTTTCTGATTTTTGATCTGTTGATACATATAAATCTGTTAAGAACGGAGATAGGTCAGAATATTATATTGAGGGAAATTAATCCTCTACTTACAGGGTTTCTGTGTGAGAAACTGAAGTGAGCCAGTCACGTTTATGTTCAACTAAAGTACCAGTTTGAGGCAATAGACTCTGTGTGCCTTAAATTATCAAGACTCCTGAAAGCTGTGCAGTGCTGTGTGCATGCAGACTTATGAACAGGACATCGCAGAATTTCTACAGATAGCTGAGATAAGCCTGATTGTTTTGGGCACTTGTTAGTTCACTGACTGATCCTCCACCGATATATTATCAACAAGATCTATAAAATATGATGAGTTTATTGAATCCTCCAACGGGTGCTCATTCTTAGAGGGTATTACTACATTAAGAACACTTCAAGTCATAGAATCTTCAAGATCAAGAAATAACAGACAGTATAGTATTTGAACTTTTATTTATGTAAATACAGTGAATTATCCTTTGACTTTTAAACATTTCAGAATCAAATCAAATATCCTTTAATAAATTGTACACAGAAAAAGTTATTAAGTACCAAAATTTCAAACACTGTGTTACTTGAGTTGATCATAGAGATTACTATTTATGTGTGAGTGTGTTTGTGTATTGACTTACCATCACGCCACACTTACATTACCCTAGACATATAGACGTAGTCATCATACATACTAGTCCAGAATAAGTTTGAGTGAGATCTTAGGGTGGTAGCAGAAAGGTTTCCTGAGAACACACCCAATAACTTTGTTATACCCAGAGGCCTTCACAGCTTGACCTCACTCAATTACACTATAAATACAACAACAACATTCAGAACATCTAAACCCACCACAGTGGACATATGGACAATTCTTAATAGCAAGCGATATTTGAACTCAAAACTGTACTTCGCCCTATGACATTATCGAATATCCCATCGTACTTCATCAATCATCTACTCCTTGCCGATGTACGATTTCGTAATAATTCAATACAATTAAAGTCATTCGCTATGCACTGTTTCAACTAGTATGACAAAGACGGCTAATGGTAATGATCACGAATCAGTTTCATATCCAGAAACTGTTATTATATCCACTACTGGATATTTCACGATGATGAATAAAACTCTTCAATTGGACAAGTTACAAAATGCAATATTCATACTTTAAAGGTACAAGTTACCGCGATTAATATTCAACGTCCCAAAGGTACAGAATACTTTCGTCATTAGTAGTATTCCATACTCCAAGTATTGTCCGATAATACGCTTCGTTATTTTACATTTATCAGTTCCAATTGCGTACCTCATTGCTGTTGCTACGGATCTGACTTTCGGCTCAATACTCTTTTAATAATACGTACGGAGCTGCCTAGGATTCCGTCAACTTCATGCGATACCCATTGTCGGTTCTTTATTTGTATGAACTTTGGTTGGTGTCCATAGCAATCTACCACTATTTACAGTGCGATCTACCCGCGCTGTCTGCTCGAACTTTTAAAGGCTTGAACAATACGTACACCTTCCATGGTATCTTTTGAACACTTGTGGTCTACTTCAGCGGAATAAACAATACATGCTAGCGTGCTATTTATGTACGTTGAAATATTTATAGAAAGAACAGTATATCAATTCGTGATTGGTACTCTGTGTTCTCAAGGCTATGTTGCGAGTGATTTTTCCGAGATGGATTTTATTGAATAGTAATTAGCTTAGTTACTATAGTATTGTTTTCATTACGTATATAATACTTGCATACTTTTGTTGTTTTATTTTTTCATTAGTCACATTAACTTAACCTTTATATCTCATATTTATATACTAGGTGTTATATGTTAATTTCTCCACTAGTATGTAATTTATTTTAGTTTAGTTTCTAATTAGATAGATATTTCATAGTTTAGTTTAGTGATACATGTTATCCATTATTCTACTATAATTACTCTATTTCATTTATTTTCTTACTACTTATTGTTCATTTCTTTACTTTGATGTATATTTTCTTATATTTTCTGAGATTATTCCTTGTCGTAGTTAATTTTAATACAATACTTCCTTGACGTACTTAAATAACTTTACTTCGTTATACTTTGGTATATTGCTTAATTAAACTACATAATATGTTCTTTCCCACACTTTTGGTTAATTAGATTATATTATGCTACACTTTCTTGACTGACGTTTCCTTTCGTTAGCTACATTAATTCTTATTACTTCTATTTATTATGCGACATTTTAGAATATTGACGACGACCTTCGACACCGTTTTCTTATAAACATCGTAGGCCGTTTGTCGTAAATTTTTTTCATTTGATAGACTTCATTGCGTTAATAATTTTATTATTAAAAATCAATATAATAGATTTTTTTTAAAACCCGGTCAGTCGGGGGAATTGTTACGACATTATTATATATGTTATATGTTGGCCCCACTTAAATTTGCTAGCAGTTTAAAGTTACGCGCTGGCATATTTAATTGATGCCAACATAAGGTCCTTTGCACTAAAGTATTTTTATTATAAACGCGATTTTGTGTAGACGTCAATGGATAGTTATGACATAGTATGGTGTTATGCTAAGGCATATCATCGGTTGTTCTTGACCCTTTTATGATTAGAATCCGTCCAAGCAAGACGTGATCCATATTACTCCCAAGATGATTATTGTGCAGATTTCTCCTCAACTATTGGCCAAGGGTCGTAATGTTTATTAACTGATGCAGTATTGAAGCATCGCATCTGATGATTAATTTTCCTTTGAAGAAGGAACGCAGGGAGTATATTATTAAAATTAATATATGCCAAAAGAACTTTAGTTTTCGCTACCGGGTGTTCCGCCAGACGGCATCGCGTGTATATAGGCTAGACCTTTTGACGATACGTAATTTATTCTAGGAGACTGCACTGATTGATAATTCAATTGCCATGAATGTCTTTGACCGTTCTTCATAATTAAACGTGTATAATTGTGGACTCTAACTTGAACAGCGTTATTCAATCTATCGAGATGAATTCTAATATGAGATGACTCACATTCGCAAATTACATCCATCAGCATGATTGCTCAAATCAAAGATATATATTACAAGCAAACGGTACAAATAGTAAACTACCCCCTTCAACAGTATGATACGTACGCGAAACTGGGAAGCAGCCACCAAGACGATTACGACATGTTGAAGAAGGCTTTACTTGAGCGTTTTGAAATGAACGCTCGCAAATTTTTGCAACTGTTCCGTAACAGCAGACAGGAAAGCACGGAAAATTTTTACCAGTTCTCTTCTCGTCTAAAGGGATACTTGACAAAGTGCCTGGAGCTTACAGAACTTCCCTCTACCTATGAAGGACTTGAGGAGTTCGTCATAACCGAACAAATAAAGAACACTTTGTCAAGTGACACCAATAGATTTCTGGCTGAACAAGGCGCAGAAAAGCTGAAAGACATTTTGAGCAAGTCTAAGCGATTTAACAATGCGCTGGCCGAACTGCGTGTCATAAAACGTAAAATGACAGAAAAGCATCCTCGGAAAAATAATCTAAAGCTGTCTTCCCATTCTTTTCACCACCATAACCACAGAGAAACTGTACCCCAGAATTCCCCTCCGGAAAAAATCTATAAAAACAGGTACCCCACCAACAACAAAAATTCTGATCAGCCTAATCGTCCAACATGGCAGCGCGGCCAGAAAGGACAGGGTAACAAAGGGAAAACCCCTGCGCACGTGACATCTGATCAGGGCAAGCACATCGGGCCTAATCGCATCGGATGCTTGCAAACAGCCTCGCAACGAAGAATTAATGTCAGTAATTCTCTACCTGAGGGGGAGAGGCCCTCAACGCGAGGAACTGTTATTTTGAACGGGACGTCAACATATTGTTTGTTTGATACAGGGTTGTCCTTTGATTGCATTGTAGCAAGACACTTAGTCAAACCCGGTCAAGAGACAGAAGAAACCGTCAAACTTTGTAGAGTTTTCAAAGGAGATGCACCCATGACGCTTCCCATCGCATTGGTGGAGATACACTCTGATTTTGTCAGAGGTGTGATCAAAGCGGCTATTATGGATGACCCGATCTACCCAGTCATACTTGGCTGTAGATATTTGTTTATTGGGAGACCGAAAGAGCCAATTGTGGCAGCAGTAACCACAAGAGGGCAAACCAAGAAGGAAGGGGAGTCTGCGCCAAATATTTTACCTAAGGAACTAAAAGAGGCGCAACAAAAGGACCCTACCTTGGAGCCCTGCTTTAGGAAACTGCCCATGGCCATGGACCCCAGACACAACGGGGACATTTTTTCTAAGGATGCCGTACTATATCGTAGAACGAGCAACCCTGAACAAGGGCATAATCAGCTCCTAGTACCAACGCAGTACAGAGACCAAATCTTAGAAATGGGGCACTCTCTTCCCTTTAGCGGACATATGGGCCAAAACGTCACTAATCAGCAAATATCGACCCACTATTGGTGGCCAGGAATGAACACTGATATTATCAGATACGTGAAATCCTGCGCCAAGTGCCAACGGGTGTCACCCAAGCAATGGACACCCCTAGTTCCCATGGGTGAAATGCCAATAGTGGGGATACCATTTGAACGGGTTGCAGTCGAAGTTTTATACCCCTGGAAAGGACTAACAGAATGAACAGGTTTATCCTGTCCTTAGTCGTCACATGCACTATGTGAGCCGAAGCTATACCGCTAACATGCATGAATTCCAAGCATGTCGCAGAAGCCTTAGTGCAGATATTTACACGGTTGGGATTCCCTCAACAAGTTTTGACGGATAACGGATCCCAATTTCGTAGCCTGTTAATGGAAGAGATCTTTAATATCTTGAGAGCCAAACACAAGCACACCAGCCCGTACTATCCGGCCGGAAATGGGCCCGTGGAACGCTTCAACGGCAGCCTCACCATGATGTTACGTAAGCTGGGACAAGAGAAACCTGAAGATTGGGACCTTTTCATTCTTGCAGCCTTATTCGCTTACAGGGAAGTCCCACAGGCCTCTACAGGTTTCCCCCCAGCTACTCTTTTATTCGGCAGACCTTTTAAGGGGCCGCTAGAAGCCTTACTTCGGTCCCTGACAGTCCAGAAGGCTGATGAGACAGTCGTCTCAACCAGTAAATATGCATCGAAATTAAAGGAAAGGTTACAACTAGGATGGGATCCAGCAACGACCAACCTTAGGCGAGCACGCGCAAAGCACGCTAAACGATACAATAAAGCAGCGAAAGAGAGAGAACTACAACCAGGGGAGAAAGTGTTGTTGTTACTGCCAACCGGAAGCAACAAACTACGCATCGGATGGCAAGGGCCGTTTACCGTCCTGAAAAAGATCTCAAGAACTAACTACAAGATCTCTATTAAAGGAAAGGAGAAGGTCTACCATGTAAATATGTTAAAGAAATACTTGGAAAGACCGGTGCCGTCCTCCGAACATCTCCTGGCGGTCGCCATAGCTACCGAAGATGTTGAAGATGACGATAGTTGCATGGCATATCCATTGCAACAAACGAAATATTTCAAAGATGCAAAATTTGGTGACACTCTCTCTGAAGCACAACAGACAGAAACGAAGGCGCTGCTGAAACAGTACACATCAGTTGTAACGAGCATACCTGAGCGAACACATCTCGTAGAGTTCGAGATGAAACTTACAAATGAGACACCTGTTCGAACCAGAGTTTACCCTATTCCGTATGCTAAAGCTGATACGCTACGGGAAGAGATAGACAAGCTACGTAAAGCAGGAATTATTAGTGAATCTACATCTCCTTATAGTGCGAGCGTAGTGCTGTTGCAGAAGCCCAATAAGGAAGTTCGGCTATGCATCGATTACCGTCTACTGAACACATTAACTCAATTCCAGCCGGAACCTCTCCAGAGCGCTTCTGAGCTGTTTAGCAAGCTAAGCAAGGCACGGATTTTCTCCAAGATTGACCTGAGTAAAGGTTATTATCAAATGCTAGTCAAGGAGGAAACTAAGCCTTTGCTAGCTTTCAGCACCAGTGAAGGACACTATACGTTCAACGTGATGCCATTCGGGTTACATAACGCACCAGGAGTCTTCACAAGGATGATGAAAAAGCTTTTAGAACCATTGCACAGTCTGCATATCCACAATTTCATGGACGATATACTAATTGCAACGGACACCTACGAAGAACATATTGCTACAGTTGCTATGCTCCTCATGAGACTACAGGAAACTGGTCTCACAGCTAGACATAGCAAATGTTTAATCGGCTTTGAAAAGCTTGACTTCCTGGGGCATACCATTGCTCACGGTTCCATGTGGCCAGTTGCTAAGAACGTAGAGAAGATACGTGCAGCAAAAAGGCCAAGAACGAAGAGAGAAACACGGTCGTTCCTATCACTGTGTGCATATTACCAGAAGTTCATCAAAAACGTCAACGGTTTGACTGCACCCCTTACTGACCTTACAAAGAAGGGGCGATGATAAGTGTATATTTTCTTATCATTGAAGATTGCTGTATACATGAAGCCACCACACTGATAAATGTAGAATGTAAACTGTAAATGCAAAGGCGTCACACTGGCACATTACATTGACAAGGGTGACTGTGGTGCATGTAGTTTGTGTGTACTAGTCATCTTGATGAAGGTTGATGGTCAACTCGAACCGACACAGTGTTAGGTATTTAGGCCACCTTGTCCACAAAGTATTGAGGCCCTGGCAAGGGACAGTGTTTATATCGAGTGAGAGTACATGTGTGAGTTACGCAAATGGGTGTACTGTTCTGTAGAGTTGATAGGTAACAATGCACTCATACACTCGTATCTAGAAGTCAATGACGGCTGGAACTACTGTTAACAGTTTCATACAGTTTAATGGGACGCACACTCTGACAACACAGCTACAGTCACTAGAACAGGTTGGCAACAACATCACATGCTTGAAAATGGTTTACAACATCAAAGATACATTCGTAAAGAATATGAATATAACAGAACGTTAGTAGCTAGTCCTTCTGGGTTCTAGTTGTATTTACTTTCAAGCCTAACTGACTGATCACGTCAGTTAATGTTCTCAAATATTTATCATCAATGGCTCCCTGACAGAACCTCCTCTAACGAAGAATTACAATAGTAAATTAGCAAGCTGTTATGACGACAATCTCAAAACCACCAGTAGTGGCTTACAATAGTAGACATCTCTGTATCATCATCAGATAGTAAGGTATCCCTGTTCTCCGAACGATGATCCGCTTAGGCAAAGGCGAGATCCAAAAATGGCTCCTAACTTCGATGAGCTTCGCTCACTCCGAAGCTGCATAATAAAGCATAAGTAAAGGGCGCTGTCCATCATATCAATAATGCTGTGTAGATTATATGCATAATAATGCAATGTATATCATACGAATAATGGTGCTGCTGGCAAAATGTCGTCTCGAAAATAGTCAATCATATACATGTGCAGACCATAACATGGCTGCAGATCTAGGCATTTGAAAAGGTACAGTAACTGTCTCTCTTTACCTTATCATCCTAGAAAAACACTAGAAAAATAGCACCCGCCTTCCTTTGGCGCTAAGAATATATTCTGGGGAGGAACATAGACATAATAGTCACACAGACGATGTCGCCTTCCCCAGAATTTCACAGCAAAGAACAAATCTTCGGACTTCTGTCCGTACAGCGATCAGGATCCGCCCATCATCACGGAAGTCTCTCTCGACAACCCCAATTCGACACATGCGCAGAAGCGCGTGACCCCCAGAGTTCAACTCAAGATGGGCCGACGTAAATCTAAGTATTCATATAAGACCCAAGAGAAGTAACAGACATAATAAAATGTACCATCAACAAAATCAAGGGTTATATACCTTTGACTATCAACAAAAAGTGTTAACAGACAAATAAATATCTTTCTATATATATATCTCTATATATTCATTGCCTACAAAAGAATCTGCGCGTAACAGACTACCACACCCCCCGGGAAAAAAATGAAAATCATTTTTTTTTTCATCTAAGAGCAACATACAATAGGCTCACAACGCACGAATAATGCGCAGATGAGAAATATCAGTAATTTATATAATGCCAAATAAGCTAAGTCGACGAATAGATCGACAAGCGAGAATATATCTCAACATCTCAGAGAAAGTATTTCTCTAAGTATAAATATTTCCAGAGAGGTGTCACCAACTTATATTACAATACTGGGAATATCAAAATTCATACAAAAAATTCATACAATAATTCCATATTAGGTACCATGAATTCATGATTAACAAGGACGAAAAAATCATCAAAGGACCAGCGGTAAATATACATTAATGAACCGCTAAGTGGTGATACAATCAATATATCATATTACAAATGTATACATATTTTGATACAGAAAAGAACTGTTGTAAAGTTAGACATATTAGAAAGTCCAAGACATAACAGTTAGGTGGAATCATGTGGGCATCTAGACAAAATGTCTGCCATCACATTTTCTGAGCCACGGATAGCTCGGACCGAAAAATGAAAAGGTTGAAGAGTAATTGCGTATCGAGTTGATCTCGAGCTCTTCAAATTTTTACTTTGAATAGCTGTAAGAGCTTTCTGGTCAGTTTCCACAATGAAATGCGCGCCAAGAAGGAACCTTTGAAGTTTGAGAATTGACCAAACCATAGCCAATAATTCACGGTCTAAAACCGAGTAATTCCTTTCTGCCGCGTTAAGTTTTCGAGAGATATACATTACAGGATGCAGAGTTTCTGAGTACTCTTGCATTAGTGCCACTCCGATCCCAGTGGATGAAGCGTCACTACGAAGAACAAATGTCTTATCTGTAGTAGGTAACATTAAGATAGGTGGAGTTGAAAACAAAGTTTTAATCTTATCCAAAGAGGATTGGCATTCCTGAGACCAGTGGACCATATTAGGAGACCCTTTCTTTATTAACGAAGAAAGAGGTGCTATGATAGAGGATAGATTCTGAATGAATCGTCCATAAAATTGTATAAGACATAGGAGACTTCTCACTTGCTTTTTAGTCTTAGGAATAGAGATGTAAAGTATTTTACTGGTATTATGGTCCTCTGTCTTTAGGAAACCATGACCGACCCGGGTGACCTAGGAAAGTAATTTCGCTAAAACCAATACAGGCTTTAGAGGGTTTCGCTGTCAACTTATGCTTACGTAAAGTAGACAGTAATTCATATAACCCCAAATAGTGATCTTCCCAAGTATCACTGAAAAGACAGTGGTACGGGTAAATCTTAAGAATGTTTATTATTTCAGGAACCGTCCTCCCGACGTCCTGTGGTAAGAGTGCCTTAGACTTCAGGCTTGACACTCCGTATTACTGTGGCCTGCTGAGTACCCTCCAGGGTTCTCCTTGCATATTCCGTTTGAGGAATTAAAGTATGTATATTTAAGTTTGGCCAGTCACACACAATCTCCCTGGCCCGCACCTCAGGTACTCATTAATAAGGTCTAACTTCTTGGCACGATTCACAAATATTTATTAACACATTACTCCATTTGAGTATGATATGACATCGTAGCTTTTACTAGCACATGTCTCTACTGTCCTTGATTCTGATACTCTCCATTTTAATGGAACAGTCAACTTACGTGCCCAAGAATTCCATACACACTGCTAAGACTAATCTGACATTATACTGTTAGATGAAAGCATAAGGCAGTGATGGTAATCGATCTTGCAGGTGAAATATAAAGATGCCCAAAGGCAATTAACACATTTTAAAAGCAGGTCCTACTGGACACATTCCTTGCATACTGGTCAAACGACACAAGCAGACTGCCGGTTAGAGACGCTAGCTTGTCCCAAATCAAAACTGACGTCTGCTGTCAATTCAAAGCAGGAGTCAAGACGTCACTTCCTGCAACCACGGGATACCGTGTGTAAACAATATATATCAGGAAGTGATCGAATACAAAACATGATATGATATTTACTCATATCATTTACTCCCCCCCCCCCCCCCCGGATTAAAATAATGAAAAGGAACTTTTCATTATTTTCATAATACAATCTTACAAGGTCACTGGAGAAACCATATGACAATATCCAAATACTCAACTGTCATCATTATGATAGCACCTAGAGGCGTGCTCCATAATCGACAATTTAACACACAAGGTGTGGTATTTAGTAATAACATAACTAAACCCATTATCGTTAGCAGACGCTCTTTTGACACAAATGTGAGGTAACTATATTAATTAGAAGGCAGTGAAGAAAAGTCAATATGTCAGTCATGGCACTCACACAGCATACCATGTCAACAAACGCCCTAAGTCGTGTCGGTATGTAAGTCTACCTATCTATCAAATGAAATGCATAATAAGCAATCAAAGACAGAATAGAACAAATGAGGCAGACAAGTTAAAATATAAGTGGTGACTGTGACAATATGTCAAAATAGTTATTAACATTTGTATGTATGCAATGTCATGTGGTGAATGACAATGTTAATGAGATGTCATATGAAGATATATTACTTAATATCTACACATATGAAAGATATCGGTTATCTAAGTGGAAGCACGAGTGTAATTCAATTCATATAATAATACACTAATGAACCAATGTAATATTCCGAGTGTTATTAAAACTGGTCATGTTAGACCATACACAGTTCTTCCTGTAGAGGTATTTAAAAGAATTAAAGTTTCAGTGAGTCAATAGTTCGCACAACATTGTTATTGATCCTTAGTTAAGTATATATGGCGGAAAGAAAATGTTCATTGAAGAAAATCCATTTTCCATCTATGTTGGTTGTCGATGTTTGTCTTCCATGGAATAGCATATACAGCACAGATACTATTGTTCATTCTGTACTTGAGAATTTCATACGTATATGATGAAATGTAATTTCTTGGTTATGTCCCTTTTTGAACTTTGTAGTCAGTAATTTTAGTTACTTCCCTTTTTACACAACGTTTGAGACAGTTAATTAGTGCAAAAAGTTTTGGAAATTGCAGCAAAGTATCTGAATTGCACCGACTTGGATTGTTATACTGCCAAAAGTCATTGTACAACGTGTATGAAGTAACGAAGTATTGTTCTTGAGCAATTGCATTAGACATCATATGACGAACGCTTGAATATATATCTTGATTTTGGATGGACAGTAATTCATCATCATCATGTTGCTTGGCATAGTGTCTATAGTTTTTCAACCGGTTAAGTGCATGACGAAGCAATGTGGTTGTAATATCTGAAGTATGCACTATATGAGTTAAAAGAAGGCATGTGCCTTAGTTCATGATGCTACCTTTGCGAAATAATTCCTGACTTGTCCCAAAGGAAGTAGTGTTATTATTGAGCATCAAAGTTGGATTGAAGCAGCATTTGCGGAGACAACTGGCGATAGCGGATGCTTCATGCATCTGGATAGCACATCGGCCATCACGTTCAACTTTCCTGCGATGGGTTTAATCTGGTAATTATAGGGTTGAAGGGCCAGTGAGGCACGCGCTGCTTTAGCATTCTTGAATCTCGCTGTTTTCAGGTAAGACAGTGCCCTTTGGTCTGTCTCGAGTGTGAAACTTGCACCAAGCAGGTAACGTTGCAGTTTAGAGAAGCAGAACACAAGAGCCAGTAGCTCTCTCTCAATGACCGAGTAACGTTGCTCCGTCGGCGTTAGCTTCCTGCTAACATAAAGTGTTGGATGTAAACAGCCCTTCCATTCTTGCAAAAGCGAACCTCCAATGGACGTTTTGGAAGCGTCTACTGTAAGAGTAAAATGTTTAGAAGGATCAGGCAATCTCAATATAGGCAACTTGGAAAACAGACATTTTAATCTATTTAAAGCCACATGAACATCCTGACTATAAATACACCTATTTGGTGACTCCTTCTTCACCAGTGATGACAACACAGACGTATACTCTGCAAAATTAGGGATAAACTTACGATAAAAGTTTAGGAGCCCTAGAATACTTCTAACCTGTTTTTTGGTCTTAGGTATATCAAGGTTTAGAATCCTAGAGATAGTAGTATCATCTGTTTTCAAAAAACCTCCTCCTACTTTATAACCTAAAAATGAAATCTCCTGAAATCCAATCTTAGTCTTAGATGGACGTGCAGATAAATTATGACGACGTAGAGTGGTAAGTAAGGATTGAATACCCTTCAAATGTTCATCCCATGATTGATGAAACAGACAAATGTCGTCGATGTAAGTAATAAGGTCGTCTCTGTCAGAGAAGAGTCGTCTCATCATGCGAACGAAGGTCGCAGGTGCGTTAACTAAACCAAAAGACATATAGTTAAATTGAAAGAGTCCTAATGGGGTTGCGAACGCAGTATAAGGCTTGGATCGTTCCGTTAATGGTACTTGGAAATAGCCTTTAGATAGATCAAATTTAGAAAAAAATGTAGCTGTAGCTAGTCTATCTAATAAAGACTCCAACACGGGTAGTGGTTCCGCGTCGTGGATGGTGACCGAATTTAACGTCTAAAATCTATGCATATACGTATAGATTTTGTCTTTTTTCCTGATCAAAACCATCGGAAAACTATAAGGGGAATGAGATGGAGAAATGACATTTAATTTCACCATCTGTTCTAGTTCCTCTTTAACCTGACATTGTAAATGTATAGGAATAGGGTAAGGTTTCAACTTAATGGGTTGAAAGTCTGTCAGAATGATATCATGTTCGATGATATCAGTGTGTCCTGGGACATCAGTAAGGACATCAGTAAAAGAACGTAAGATTGAAGTAACCTGTTCTTTCTGGAAAGAAGATAGAGTTGGTGATATGTCAACATCTTTCCAACTTTCAGTAGACAAGTAGTGAAGACTAGGTAATACTAATAATGAGTCATTACCATCAGTCAAATCCGAATTTTCTTCCTGTATGACAGCCAAAGAAGAATGACGACAGACAGATTGATCAAGAGCTCAAAGACTGGTCTTAGATATGGTGGACGTGTATGAAACAGCTGTAACATATTGATATGAAAAGTTTTTTCTTTTCCCTCTACTGAGACGATATAATCAACATCAGACAGTTTCTCTCCACAATCCTGTAAGGTCCTCTCCATGAGACTAATAATTTGTTATCTTTCCTGGGTAATAATACGTAAGCTTCATCACCAGGCCAAAGTTGGCGTAATTTGCGGTTTTGGTTAATGAAATAACCTCGCCCTAAGCTTTGCCTTTTCAGATGAACCTACTGCTATCTGGCATGCGTCTATTATTTTTTTCCTCAAATTGACTACATACTGATATGAGGTCTGAACCTCCTTGTTCATCTCAGCACCAATTAAAAGTTGTTTTAATATAGACATTGGGCCGCGTGGTCTGGCGCCAAAAACCAATTCAAATGGACTAAAGCCTGTATGTTCATTTTTTATCTCTCGATAAGCAAATAAAATAGCTGGCAGGACTCTGTCCCAATTTTGAGGATATTTAATTGTAACCTTATGTAGCATTTGTTTTAAGGATCTGTTGAGGACTTCTATTTTCCCATTAGACTGAGGATGGTATATTGAACTAAGGGATCTTTGAATCCCAAACATATCCATAACCTGTTTCATAGCATCTGAAACTAACTGAGTTCCTCTATCAGACAGGATGTTTTCAGAAAACCTATTCTACTGAAAATCAAAAATAATGCATCAGCAATATCTACCGTGGTGATGGTTTTTAAAGGAATAGCTTCTGGCCAGCGTGTGCACATATCTATGCAGGTCAACACATATTGATGACCTCTGGCTGATGTTACCTTTAAAGGGCCAATAATGTCAATGGCCATCTTTGCGAAGGGACGCAAAGAAATATCAGATGCTTGAATGGGCGCATCATGTTTTGGTTTTCTGGTTGCTACACTTTGGCAGATGGTACATGTACGACAAAATAATTTGACGTCTTTCGTAATTCCGGGCCAAAAAAAATATGACAAAACTCTTTGTTTTGTTCTAGCAACACCTAAGTGTCCTGCACATTCAATGTCATGTGCATGTCGTAAAATGAATGGTCGAAAACAAGCTGGTACCATAATCTGTTTCTTTAAGGAATTAGCAAATTGATAGTTTCTTACTAAAATCCCATTTTTGATAGTATACCAGTGTTTTGCACAGTCATCATCCATCATACATCATTCAAATGAGCAATATGAAAATATTTTTTACGGAAGTATCAGCTTTCTGTCTTTGTAGGTCCTTATCAATGAGCTCCATCTGAAATAAATTGTCATCATCATTATTCACATCATTCATTACCTTAATATCATCATTATTTTCCTGTTGATAATGACTTATATCATCATCATTATTTTCCTTTTCTTCTTCATCTTCTGAAGTGATATCTTCAGTTATATCTTCAGGTAACACATCAATGACTGGTTTGTGATGATCATTGTCCATGCGAGACTGAGCTCTGGTAGTCACAGCATTTGAACATAATAAGTGTTGTCTTTCCCATATTTCAATATCTTCCTGTGTACATTCATGCAATTTAGGTATGTTTCCCATAATAATTCCAGCAATTGGATTGTCCAAGAGGCATACCAGTGTTCGTCCTGTAAAATAAGGTGTGTCCAAAAATACCTCTGCTGTGGGGTAATATTCCACAGTTCCACCAAAAGTTATGCATTTCACTTGTTTTCCTGTATAATCCACCTTATCAACCAAGGCCTTGCGCACACCAACAGTGGTTGCACCCGTGTCTCTGAGTAAAGATGCTAACTTATTATTGACAAAACCTCTGTTCAAGATCAATGAACCAGTACTTTCAAAAGATGACATGACTGGGAGAGGGTGTCCGCATAATAATCTTGGCACTCCTTGAGGCTGAAATAAAGAATTGCAATTAGTGCAGTTATCACTATTTGCTAAGTCTACACTGCATGAATTTGCATGTGCTACAATATCATTATGGTTCTGATTATTATCATGAACAATGGCATTGGTACGTTCAGTGTTTCTTGATTGTCTGGAAGTATTGTTATGATAAGATCTTTTATTTGCATTTTGATCATTTCCTCTATAAAATGATTTCTGACCTCTATTTGATTTTGAGTTATATTCTCCTCTATTTTGCCAGTTATTGGACTTAAATGAGGTTTGTGGATAAAAGTTATCCTCCTGATATGAATTCCAATGTCTTTGAGGTTGGTATTTATTAAAATTGTATCTACCTCTATTTTGACTGTAATTATGTGATGGTTTAAATCTTTGATTCCTATCTATGCTGTTAGATCTATACCTAGGTGCATTGTCTTGGAATGATCTGGCCGATGCAGCTGGTAATGAGTCCCTTACATTGTTTTTGCTCAATACTCTATTAGGATGTGCAACTTGATATTGACGTCCTAGGGTTTGTAATTTAGTTAGGTTCTCTGGTTTTCTTTACTGCAGAAACGCAAGAAAATCAGAACTAATAGATGACAAAACCTTGTCTCATAGAATCAAATCTGACAAACCCTCAAAAGTTTTTTCAGTTTTGGATAGTTCAATCCATCTAGAAAAATTTAGTTTAACAGCTGAAATGAATTCAGTGAAATCTTTTCCAGAATCAGGGTACAAAGATCGAAATTTCTGACGATAGCCCTCATCATCTAATTGATACCTCTGCAATAAAATGACCTTAACAGCTTCATAATCCTTTCTAGTCTGGTCATCCAAAGTGGAGACTACAGTTAATTGTTCACCAACCAATAAATTCATAAGTCTACATGTCCATGTAGATTTGTCAATCTTATATTCTTCACAATAAGTTTCGAACCTATTTAGGAAGCATGAAATGTCATCTATGGATGCGTTAAATTTTGGCAAATTAATCCTTATGGCAGTAGTATGATCTTTATTTTTATCTTCACCTACCCCAGGATGCAACAGTGGTTGTTGTAATTTTAATTTTTCCAGTTCAATCTCAGCTAATCTTATAGTTTGAGCTTGTTGAGATCTGATCTCTTCTTGAGATCGGCATAGGCTAATTTTTCTTTCAAGAGCCAACTCCTTTTTTTCAATTTTTTTTCTTGTTTGGAGCTCTTCTTGTCTCCTTTTTTCAGCCAATTCAATTTCTTTTTCTTGTTTGTGCAGTTCCTCTTGTCTTTTTTTTCTGCCAATTCTTCTTTGCGAAGTTCTTCTTGTCTGTTTACTTCTTTATCAATATAAGCTTGCAAAGCTGGACCTTCCAAATTAAGTTCCTTTCCAATCTTCAATAAATCCTTTAATGAAGTCATGGTTGCTTATTCTTGTGTTTATCAATAATACACAATATTTTAACTTTTATGTATATGAATATGTCAGCTATATTCAATATTCACTCCACCAATCTCAGATCAATTTATAATTGCAATAGTAGATGTATTCAGATAAACAATATGGAGTAATGAAAAAAAATAGAACCACAACAAGTAAGAACAGCAAGACAGGGTTCGAGCAACTAAAGGAAATACAAATGGGAAAACAAAGGAATAACTATAAAATATACATGAATTAATTTAAACTAATGCTCTATTACAAATAGACAAGACAAGACGCATATCACAACAATTATGACATCTAAGAAATGAATGATAGTGAGATGAGGCTAGACAATATTACAAACAATAATGCAACGAACTAAATAAAATATAACAATGACAGTACTTATGAGAACAAACAATAGATAAACATGACTACACAGCTAACAAAAAATGGATCTGTTAAATTCAATAGAGGCAAACTTTTATACAACCAGCAGAGTATGCTGGGTCCTCTATCTGAATCACACAGATACTGCCCTATAGAACGCTTGATTTGCTCATTCGACCTAGCTTTCGCGGTATTGAATGATCACAAACCAAGTCCCTCCATCCAGCCCGCTAGTTACAAAACCAAAAACACGTAATGAAAACACATATGGCGAAGTCAGATATCAGGCAAACAGATTATATTCACAGCCAAGCTGTATGTAACAATAAATAAACTTATCTGTTGCCAAGAAAACACTCCTTCTTGAGACTTCGACAAGGAAAGGATGTAGTGATGATAATAGCCTAGTATTTGGTTAGGCTTAGAATTGCTTCATGCTGACATCGAAGGACATCGATATGGTCCATGATTTTTGATAAAATACTTGCTTCTTGAATGAAGATAGTCAGTTCCTATGACTTCTGTGTAATAATAGGTCACTTTTATAACTTAGTGACAACTTGAGGCACATTCATGATGATGGAAATCCCTTCCATTCATAAAAACTTTTGGCAGACGATGCGTGCCGCCATTTTGAAAAAATAGTCCTAGATTCGTTAGGCGCTCTTAGGCTTGTAAGGCATCCAATGGCTTTGGCCCCCAGAAACTGGTACGGGTAAATCTTAAGAATGTTTATTATTTCAGGAACCGTCTTCCCGACGTCCTGTGGTAAGAGTGCCTTAGACTTCAGGCTTGACACTCCGTATTACTGTGGCCTGCTGAGTACCCTCCAGGGTTCTCCTTGCATATTCCGTTTGAGGAATTAAAGTATGTATATTTAAGTTTGGCCAGTCACACACAATCTCCCTGGCCCGCACCTCAGGTACTCATTAATAAGGCCTAACTTCTTGGCACGATTCACAAATATTTATTAACACATTACTCCATTTGAGTATGATATGACATCGTAGCTTTTACTAGCACATGTCTCTACTGTCCTTGACTCTGATACTCTCCATTTTAATGGTACAGTCAACTTACGTGCCCAAGAATTCCATACACACTGCTAAGACTAATCTGACATTATACTGTTAGATGAAAGCATAAGGCAGTGATGGTAATCGATCTTGCAGGTGAAATATAAAGATGCCCAAAGGCAATTAACACATTTTAAAAGCAGGTCCTACTGGACACATTCCTTGCATACTGGTCAAACGACACAAGCAGACTGCCGGTTAGAGACGCTAGCTTGTCCCAAATCGAAACTGACGTCTGCTGTCAATTCAAAGCAGGAGTCAAGACGTCACTTCCTGCAACCACGGGATACCGTGTGTAAACAATATATATCAGGAAGTGATCGAATACAAAACATGATATGATATTTACTCATATCAACAGATGTCGTCTAGGTATGCAATGACATCTGATCGATAAGATAGGATTGGACGCATCATGCGTACGAATGTAGCTGGTGCGTTCATAAGGCCGAAAGGCATGAAATTCCATTGAAAAATGCCTGTAGGTGTAGACAAAGCAGTAAGAGGTTTGGCGTGTTCAGATAAAGGAACTTGCCAATATCCCTTAGACAAGTCAAGTTTAGTGAAGAAATGAGATTTAGAAAGCCTAGTAAGTAGCTCTTCTAATAACTCGACCTGTGCTTGAAAATGTAATAGTGATAGGAAAAAAGGACTGACCCGAAAGTAGGATTATGGGTCCAGTTAGAATAATTCGTGTTCAATGACATGGGTATGTCCATGAATTGTCAGTAAAGGTGTAATCCACCCCCCCCCCAAAAATCCCTCACACCC
>JAMPIV010011915.1:0-21011 GCA_024509875.1 Oreohelix idahoensis
TCTTCCTGCAATGTAATGATATGAGGTGCTGTTTTATCAATTAGAGTTGTGAGTTTGATGGCTTGTTCTATTATCTTTTCCTGTGGTATTTGTCCCTCTGAATCTTGGTTGCCAGTATTTGTGTTCTCTCGCGTATAGTATTCTTTAATAGCTGTCGTAATTTTTATCTGAGAGGGTGCTGATGAATATTGGTCCCTTTAGAGTGTAAAGTGATATTGAAGGCTCTGTGAGAATAAGGATTTAGGAGAATGAGGTAGTAGATTCACAAGCGCTGGGAAGGAGCAAGGACAGTCTCTTATTACGACAATATCTGTTTTCTCACAGACTACTCCTATCTCTCTTCTGCACAATCAATTGTTTGTCAGTTCCAGTCGCTCAACGAGCTCACCGATTTGGTGATTCTCTCGCTCAACGTACATGAATACAAACTACACAGATGGAAATGTTTGGAGTTTTAGGCCAACCGACAACCAACACAATTAATGATTAATACCTTTATTATCATAAAGGACGCACACATCATTGTACATTTACAGTCAAAAATCAAAGGTTACAGAATACAAATATAATAAGGGAAGAGGGGGTTTTGAGGAGAAATATCCCATCCACCGTTTCCCGTTTATATTTACTAACAGACAAAACCCGGTCCCAAAGACAAGAAAGGGGGGGGGGGGGGGGATCAGAGATAGGCAATTTAACCCACTGGTAAAGTTATTACTCTGAGGCAAGGGGTTACAGAAAAAAAGGGGGGGGGGTGTAGAGGAAAGCTAGGGTTCTCAATTGTCTCCCTTTAAATCAACAAATTTTACGGGAGGGGGAATAAACACAGTTACCCAATCCCGCTAGGAGAGATCCCGTACATGGAATATAATGCACCTTAGTACAAGGTCGAACTAATTAAAAGGGTAAAGAAAAGATAAATCTCCTTTCATTCAAAAAAACACACTAGAGCTGGCCATCCCCACAAACACACACGCAGACTTACCGAAAGGTGAATTCTGGCACTTCATAGGAAATACATCAAGAACAGCACTAAACCTTGGCTTGGGTAAAAGTATTTTCTTCCGTGTACAGCCCCAGATTTTGCGGGTTTGTTGAAGTTAACAAAGTGTCCCGAAATCGCTGGACGTTGAAGTTTAACGGTACTGTTTATTTATTAGATAAAGTTCCTAAAGAAAGGCACAGGCACTTGGCTAGGCGTGAGGTATGGTGTGGTTCCTAAAATTGGCACAGCTGGTGGAGATAACTTCCTTTTTCCGTAATGTCACAAGTTAAGAAAACACTGAGGTAAGTTCTTCTTCGGGCGTGGGGGGAAATGTAAAATCCACTGAATATACGTGACAGACAGTGTTCAGGTATCGATGTTTTTTTCTTCACAAATAGGGGCAGTGAATAAAATATGTTCTGCTTCCAGTTGTCTTTAAGGACTCTATATGAACTAGTATTTTTAAAGTGTTTCTTGAATGGCTGTATTCTCAGTTACGTTCAGAGGAGCGGGGCCCATTACAGGTCGCCACCAGTTTAGCTTTAAAAAAGTTCATATGTTACTGGAGTTATCGAATTGAGTTTGGCAGAACTCTGTATATAATTAATAATTGCTGGGATGCAGGTTGAATGATCGTCTGCACAGAAAGAATACACTCCAATAGTCACGAAAGTAGATGAAATCCAGCAGGAATCCGACTATGCTAGTCCAACTAGGATTCTGTCAGAGCGAACGATAAAATGCAGTTTTTCGGAGTTCTCTATTTATACTTCTCGAATGTAACTTGAATAGGCCGTGTTAAATTTTCGCACCTTTCTTGAACTTGAGCAAAATTCGAGATACCTCGCCGTGGTGTTAACCGTGGTGATTCCTTCGTTTCCCCCGGTCTACCGATTTCCTTCCGTCTCAGGCTGCTCGCATAAGAGTGCGAAAATTTCCCGAGAAGCTAACTCTGTGAGCTGAAAGTTCCTGATTCTTTAGATCGCGGCCGCTCCACGTTGAATTCTGAAGATCAGCCTGTTCTTTGATGGTACCGCTGTTCTGAGAGCTTTGGCAACTCCCACCAGGCGGGGTGACAGTCAGGTAAGAAAATGATCTGCTGTTATTGCTCTAGAAACAGGAGTGAGTCTGTGGCCCGTCCTTTTTTTGGGCCGGCGTTAAGGAAAAGATTGCTATAAATCGTTCTCAGAAATGGTTGTGGGCGGGATTTAACCTCCCATCAAAGGCCATGCGATCTCAAACGTTCGCATAAGATAGCAGGCTACATATTAATGATCCAGCGTGTAAGGTTCTCGTGGAAATGTTGCATGCCGGTAAAAGTTACAACAGATGATCAGGGGTTCTAAAGTTATAAGTGGCCAATATTCTGTTTTCATCCATCGAGTCAGGGAAATTCATTTGTCATACTTAGACGTACGTCACAATCGTCCCCACTTTTGAGACATGGAAACTCGTTTTCATGTTTCATTTATGACAATGAAGCTGCCGTGATCGGTAGTTTTAGGATGATTGGCATCGTCGATTTTCTCCTCTTCCTCCGTGGTCCAGTTTCTACTCAAGAAGTCAGCTCCGACATTCTGTTTTCCTGAAATATATTCCACTTTGAAGGTATAAACACTCAATAGCAAGGCCCAACGCATTATCCTTGCGTTGAATTCCTTCTTGGCCCCCAGGAAAGCTAGTGGAGCATGGTCTGTTTGCACCGTGAAAGAAGTACCATACAGAAACTCATGATGGCGTCTGATGCCATGAATCAGAGCGAGACATTCTCTTTCAACGACACTGTAGTTGCGTTCCTCTTTATTCAGTTTCCGACTGCCATAGGCAACTGGAAATAGCATGTTAAGGTCACTGTCATCGGCTTGCAGCAATGTTGATCCGATGCCCTGACCTGACGCATCAGCTCTCAGTATGAAAGGTTTCTTAAGGTCAGGTAACCTTAGGATGGGGTATGCCGACAACTGTCCTTTCAAAGTGCTATACGCGTGTTCGCACTTTTGATCCCATATGACCTTATCAGGACAACCTTTCTTTGTGAGGTCAGTCAGAGGTGCCGTCAGTCCGTTGAAGTTCTGGATGTACTTCTGATAGTATGCACATAGCGATATGAAGGAACGTACGTCTTTCTTCGTTCGGGGTCTTTTTGCTGCCACAATTTTCTCCACGTTCTTCTTAATAGGCCAACTGCATCCGTGAGAAATAGTATGCCCCAGGAAGTCTAACTGTTCAAACCCGATGAGACATTTGCTAGGTCTGGCTGTGAGACCCGTTTCCTGTAGTCTCCTGAGGAGCATAGCAACCGTAGCAATATGTTCTTCATAGGTTTCCGATGCAATTAATATGTCATCCATGAAATTATGGATATGGGGACTTTGCAAAGGCTCTAGAAGCTTCCTCATCATCCTGGTGAACACTCCTGGTGCGTTATGCAAACCGAACGGCATCACATTAAATGTGTAATGTCCTTCGCTAGTGCTGAAAGCTAACAAAGGTTGTCTATTTCTCCGCGAAGTGCATCCGCTTTAGCGTACGGGATGGGGTAAACTCTGGTTTGAACAGGGGTCTCGTTTGTTAATTTCATATCAAATTCAATGAGATTTGTTCGACCAGGTACATCCGTTAAGACTGCACTGTACTGTTTTAGTAGAGCCCTGGTTTCTGTTTGTTGTTCTGGTGAGAGATTGTCGCCGAACTTGACATCTTTAAAGGATTCTGTGGGTTGCAATGGATACTCCATGCAACCATCATCATCTTCCTCGTCTTCCGTTGCTATGGCGACAGCCGGGAGATGCTCGGAGGATGGCACCGGTCTTTCGAAATATTTCTTTAGCAGATTTATGTGGAAGACCTTCCCTTTAATTTGATGGAGATCTTGTAATTGGTACGTGAGATCTTTTTAAGGACGGTAAACGGCCCCTGCCATCCGATGCGAAGTTTATTGCTTCCGGTTGGGAGTAGCAACAAAACTTTCTCCCCTGGTTGGAGCTCTCTCTCTTTTGCAGCTTTGTTGTATCTTTTAGCGTGTTTAGCGCGGGCTTTCGTAAGGTTGGTTGTAGCTAGATCCCATCCTAGCTTTAGCCTTTCCTTGAGCTCAGATACATACTTGCTTGCAGAGACGACTGTCTCGTCAGCCTTTTGGTCTGTCAGGGACCGAAGTAAGGCTTCTAATGGCCCCTTTATAGGTCTGCCAAATAAAAGTGTAGCAGGCGGGAATCCCGTAGATGCTTGGGGAACCTCTCGGTAGGCGAATAAGGCAGCCGATATATATATAGGTCCCAGTCTTCCGGTTTCTCCTGACCCAGCTTACGCAACATGGTGGTGAGGCTGCCATTAAAACGTTCCACGAGCCCATTTCCGGCCGGATGGTAGGGACTTGTGTGGATATGTTTGGCCCTCAAGATCTTAAAGATCTCCTCCATTAACAGGCTACGGAATTGGGATCCATTGTCCGTCAAAACTTGTTGAGGGAATCCCAACCGTGTAAAGATTTGCACGAGGGCTTCTGCAACATGCTTGGAATCTATGCATGTTAGCGGTACAGCTTCGGCCCACATTGTGCAAGTGTCGACTAAAGTCAGGATGAACCTGTGCCTTCTTTTGGTCCTTTCCAGGGGTCCAATGATGTCGACAGCAACCCGTTCAAATGGAGTCCCTACTATTGGCATTTGCCCCATAGGTACTGGGGGTGTCAAGTGCTTGGGTGCTACCCGTTGGCACTGGGCGCAGGATTTCACATACCTGACAATGTCAGAGTTCATTCCTGGCCACCAATAGTGGGTTTTTATTCGCTGAATAGTGGCGTTTTGTCCCATATGTCCGCTAAAGGGAAGAGAGTGCCCCATCTCTAAGATCTGGCTTCGGTACTGCGTCGGAACTAGGAGCTGGTTATTCCCCGTGTCCGGGTTTCCCGTTCTACGATACAATACGCCATCCTTAGAAAAGATGTCTCCGTTGTGTCTGGGGTCCTTAGCCATGGGCAGTTTTTTAAAGCAGAGCTCCAGAGTAGGGTCCTTTTGTTGCGCCTCCTTCAGTTCGTTCGGCAACAAATTTGGCGCAGGCTCCCTCTCTTTCTTGGCTTGCTCTCTTGTGGTTACCGCTGCCACAATCGGCTCCTTTGGTCTCCCAATAAACACATATCTACATCCCAGGATAACTGGGTAGATAGGATCATCCATAATGGCCGCTTTTATAACTCCTCTGACAAAATCAGAGTGTATTTCTACCAGTGCGATAGGCAGCGTCCTGGGCGCATCACTCTTAAACACTCCACTAAGTTTGACGGTTTCCTCTGTCTCCTGACCTGGTTTGACTAGGTGTCTAGCAACAATACAACTAAAACTTAATCCAGTGTCAAAGAGACAAGTGGTTGAGGTACCATTCAAAATTACAGTTCCTCGAGTTGAGGGTCGGTCCCCCTCAGGTTGAGAATCACTGACATTGATTCTACCTTTCGAGGCTGTATGCAAACATCCAACGCGGTTTGAACCGGTTTGTTTGCCCTGATCAGACGTTCCTGGTGTAGGGGTCTTCCCTTTTCCTTGACCTTGGTGGCCGCGCTGCCACGTAGGCTTGGTGGGTTGATCAGAATTGTTGTTGGGGGGGTATCGGGTTTTGTAGAATTTCGATTTTTCCTGGGGAGGTCTCTGGGTATTATTTTCTCGTTGGTTATAATTCTGAGAGGAATTAGAGGAATAGGATGACTGCTCTAGATTTTGTTTACGAGTTGGCTCATCTGTGGGTTTACGTTTAGTGCTGGGAAGTTCGGCCATTGCATTGGTATAGCGTTCGGCCTTATTGAGTATGTCCTCAAGCCTGACTGCGCCCTGTTCAGTCAAAAATCTACGGGTTTCGTTTGACAAGGTTGCCTTTATCTGTTCCACAAGAACAAGTTCAAGTAGTCCCTCATATGTAAGAGGTAGGTCAGATAATTCAATGCACTTTGTCAAATAGCCCGTGAGACGTGAAGAGAATTGGGGGAATGTTTCCGTGCTCTCTTTTCGGCTGTTTCTGAACATTTGCAGAAATTTTCGGGCGGTCATTTCGAACCGCTCTAGCAAGGCCTTCTTAAGCATGTCGTAATCATGTTGGTTCGGTCCCAGCTTTGTGTATACGTCATAAGCATTCGCTTTTAGTAACGTCGAGAGTTTAAGTGCCCATACAGATTTGCGAGCCTTTCGAATTTTTCTAGGTAGCTGTCAATTTTTTCGTTAGGGCTAGGAAAAGACTCTAAAGCAAAAGACATCGCAGTTAATTGGGCAGACTGAGTGCTGGAGAGATCCATTGTTTGAGAATGGGGCGAAGACGGCTCTCCATTATTTGAAGTAGAGGCACTCCGACTCTCTAAAGCCTTGAGCGCTAATTCATGCTGTCTTTCCTTGTCTCTCTCTCTTTCCCTGCGGGCGTCCATCTCTGCCTCAATTTTCTTCTGCTCCAATTGACGATCGTCCTCTTCTTTCTTCCTAGCTTCTGCCCTCTCTTCCTCCGCGTCATACCTTTGCAGTTCCTGGGTGATAAACAGATTCGCGGCTTCTGTGTCTAATCCTGAGTCTTTCGCTTCCTGTCTCAAAATGGATCTTATCCTAATTCTCTCAGCCATTGTCAAAGAACTGGATGCTTCTAAGACTAGAGAATAGTAAAATGGAACAAGAAGGGGAAAAACTCAAAGCCGCTACGAGAAAAACCAAAGTAAAATAAAAATTTACTGAATGACCTCGTATGTTAACTTATCGCCGCTATTATTGTCACTTAAGACTCGTAACGCAAGCAACTATGCCAATTCAATGGTAAGTTACACTAGAAAAGAATCTACTCTTACTAACAGTAGAGAAAAATTTATATTAAACAATTTAAAAGGAAAAAAAAAACTTCCCAGAAAATGTTAATTCTCTAACAACAAACTCCGTCCCTGAAGACAATTTTTGAGATGAGACGTAGTAAACTTAATTTTTTTTTAAAATCAGAACAATCCGTCTTTAGCTTAGCTCAACTCAAACGCTTCATAACCTTTAGTGATTGTAAAACAATCACGCAGTCCCAGCAATTATATAACCACAATTTTCAATTCCCTCTGCCAGAGAATACAAATGTGACAATCTTTTATTATCACTAACTGCCTGTTCCTGTGGAAAAACAAACCTGTCTTAATTATTGTGTGGTTGGCCCAAAATACTTAACGGCTTGGTCTAGGGGAAGTAATACTTTTTAAAGATTATACCCTACTTCACAAAGACAATCAACCACACTCTATTTTGACTAAGTTCAGAATCTCGAACGAGCTAACCATATATTGTCGTAATTTTTATCTGAGAGGGTGCTGATGAATATTGGTCCCTTTAGAGTGTAAAGTGATATTGAAGGCTCTGTGAGAATAAGGATTTAGGAGAATGAGGTAGTAGATTCACAAGCGCTGGGAAGGAGCAAGGACAGTCTCTTATTACGACAATATCTGTTTTCTCACAGACTACTCCTATCTCTCTTCTGCACAAACAATTGTTTGTCAGTTCCAGTCGCTCAAAGCGCTCACCGATTTGGTGATTCTGTCGCTCAACGTACATGAATACAACCTACACAGATGGAAATGTTTGGAGTTTTAGGCCAACCGACAACCAACACAATTAATGATTAATACCTTTATTATCATAAAGGACGCACACATCATTGTACATTTACAGTCAAAAATCAAAGGTTACAGAATACAAATATAATAAGGGAAGAGGGGGTTTTGAGGAGAAATATCCCATCCACCGTTTCCCGTTTATATTTACTAACAGACAAAACCCGGTCCCAAAGACAAGAAAAGGGGGGGGGGGGGTGATCAGAGATAGGCAATTTAACCCACTGGTAAAGTTATTACTCTGAGGCAAGGGGTTACAGAAAAAAAGGGGGGGGGGGTGTAGAGGAAAGCTAGGGTTCTCAATTGTTTCCCTTTAAATCAACAAATTTTACGGGAGGGGGAATGAACACAGTTACCCAATCCCGCTAGGAGAGATCCCGTACAAGGAATATAATGCACCTTAGTACAAGGTCGAACTAATTAAAAGGGTAAAGAAAAGATAAATCTCCTTTCATTCAAAAAAAAACACACTAGGGCTGGCCATCCCCACAAATACACACGCAGACTTACCGAAAGGTGAATTCTGGCACTTCATAGGAAATACATCAAAAACAGCACTAAACCTTGGCTTGGGTAAAAGTATTTTCTTCCGTGTACAGCCCCAGATTTTGCGGGTTTGTTGAAGTTAACAAAGTGTCCCGAAATCGCTGGACGTTGAAGTTTAACGGTACTGTTTATTTATTAGATAAAGTTCCTAAAGAAAGGCACAGGCACTTGGCTAGGCGTGAGGTATGGTGTGGTTCCTAAAATTGGCACAGCTGGTGAAGATAACTTCCTTTTTCCGTAATGTCACAAGTTAAGAAAACACTGAGGTAAGTTCTTCTTCGGAGGGGAGGGGGTAAAATCCACTGAATATACGTGACAGACAGTGTTCAGGTATCGATGTTTTTTTCTTCACAAATAGGGGCAGTGAATAAAGTATGTTCTGCTTCCAGTTTTCTTTAAGGACTCTATATGAACTAGTATTTTTAAAGTGTTTCTTGAATGGCTGTATTCTCAGTTACGTTCAGAGGAGCGGGGCCCATTACAGGTCGCCACCAGTTTAGCTTTAAAAAAGTTCATATGTTACTGGAGTTATCGAATTGAGTTTGGCAGAACTCTGTATATAATTAATAATTGCTGGGATGCAGGTTGAATGATCGTTCGTCTGCACAGAAAGAATACACTCCAATAGTCACGAAAGTAGATGAAATCCAGCAGGAATCCGACTATGCTAGTGCAACTAGGATTCTGTCAGAGCGAACGATAAAATGCAGTTTTTCGGAGTTCTCTATTTATACTTCTCGAATGTAACTTGAATGGGGCGTGTTAAATTTTCACACCTTTCTTGAACTTGAGCAAAATTCGAGATACCTCGCCGTGGTGTTAACCGTGGCGATTCCTTCGTTTCCCCCGGTCTACCGATTTCCTTCCGTCTCAGGCTGCTCGCATAAGAGTGCGAAAATTTCCCGAGAAGCTAACTCTGTGAGCTGAAAGTTCCTGATTCTTTAGATCGCGGCCGCTCCACGTTGAATTCTGAAGATCAGCCTGTTCTTTGATGGTACCGCTGTTCTGAGAGCTTTGGCAACTCCCACCAGGCGGGGTGACAGCCAGGTAAGAAAATGATCTGCTGTTATTGCTCTAGAAACAGGAGTGAGTCTGTGGCCCGTCCTTTTTTTGGGCCGGCGTTAAGGAAAAGATTGCTATAAATCGTTCTCAGAAATGGTTGTGGGCGGGATTTAACCTCCCATCAAAGGCCATGCGATCTCAAACGTTCGCATAAGATAGCAGGCTACATATTAATGATCCAGCGTGTAAGGTTCTCGTGGAAATGTTGCATGCCGGTAAAAGTTACAACAGATGATCAGGGGTTCTAAAGTTATGAGTGGCCAATATTCTGTTTTCATCCATCGAGTCAGGGAAATTCATTTGTCATACTTAGACGTACGTCACAATAGCTCCCAGTGTTGTTGTATGTTTTCAGTGGTTAAATCTGTTGTAAGTTTCATAAAGTTCTCGAAACAAATCCTGCAATTAAAGAAAATGCTATATAACTATCATTAAATGTGGCAGAAGATATAAGTGTTCACTTCTTTAACTTGCGCATCAAACTCCATATTATTTAAAGAATTTTATTCTAAACATAGTAAACACACGTTTTTTTAACAACTTAACAAACGTACTAATAAAAAAAGAGATTTTTTTGTGCCTTACATAAATTTGTATAATGAATTGATAAAAGGAAATAAAAAATGAAAATCTGTTACTTAATTTGATATTTTATTAAGAGTTGAATTGTTCCCCTTCGAAAGTAAAAATTGGATGCCTTCCCCTAACTTCTTTATCTGTGCTTTATCACATGGTTAAGTTCTTTTTTTCCACTTATTTTCGAGATTAGACATGACGTCAAAACCTGACAAGAGGTGTGATTTCTCGGTTATAAGTCGGGGTATATTGTGTACATTTTTATAACATTTTGACCGCTGTAGTGTTATCTCTTTCCTTTTCTTTTTAAATTTTGCGGAGGAAGTGGGGGGGGTCACTTTTATTAGCCATGAAAAGGTTTATTTCTGTGAAGGACTGCTAGCTGGATGTTTGGCCGTGACGTCATAAGTTTATTCAAGTGTTGCTGCTTATTCAATCCATATCTATTATTGCTAGTGTACCGACGTGTCGTTATAAGTACTACTAGCTGAAATGAAGATCCATGTGTTGTTTGTTTCCTCTTGTGTCTACCGATAGTGTGGTCTTCCTTAACTCCAGCTGATTTATGACGCATTAAATGACGATTCTAAAATAGCAATAGGTAATTTTTCTATTGGATTGTTTATTGTTTGACTGTGTTGATTTATTTCATATGTCAGTGATAAACTGTCTAACGTTTTCTACGCTTTTGGCTCGTTGTTTATGGAATGTCTACTTTCTGTTTCTACCCGTAGTTATATAACTGTAATCTCTGTAGTCAGTTGTCGGAGTTGGGATTTGATGTGTAGTGTCTGTTTACATGACAGCGTATTTGTTGTCAAACTATTTATTGTCTTACTTAATGGTTTCAACAGTCATTCTCATACCGCAATGGCTTACTTACTTACTTAGTCGGTCATCTTCTACCGTGAGGTAGAAATGGCATATATTAATAATTTAAAAAAAACCTATGTGACAGCGTTGTAATTCTGCTCCAGTCAGACCATCTGTAGTTCTGTCAGTATTACAAATCTGTCCTAGTTAACCTGTCTATAGTTCTGTCAACATTACAACTGTCAACATTACAAATATATCACAGTCAGCTCATCTGTAATTCTGTCAGTATTACAAATGTGTCCTAATTAACCTGTCTATAGTTCTGTCAACATTACAACTGTCAACATTACAAATATATCACAGTCAGCCCATCTGTAGTTCTGTCAGTATTACAAATATGTCCTACTTAACCTGCCTATAGTTCTGTTAACATTACAAAACTGTACCAGTCAGCCCATCTGTAGTTCTGTCAACATTACAAATATGTCCAAGTCAGCCCACATGTCAACATTACAGATATGTCCCAGTCAGCCCATCAGTAGTTCTGTCAATATTACAAATATTACCCAGTCAGGGCATATGTAGTACGGTCAACATTACAAATATGTCCCAGTCAACCCATCTGTAGTTCTGTAAACATTACAAATATGTCCCAGTCTGTAGTTCAGTCAACATTGCACATCTTTCTCAGTCAGCTCATCTGTAGTTCTGTCAGTATTACACATATGTCCCAGTTAACTTGTCTATAGTTCTGTGACATTAGAAATAGGTCCCAGTTAGCTACTCTATAGTTCAGTCAACATTAGTGTCTATGACTTCTAGTACGTTTGTGAGTTGTGCATAAATATTACTAAAAGAAACAGCCATCACAAATGAATACAACCTTATGGATGTTTGTTTGGATGTACACCATTATTTACTTGCTTTTCATGATTTATAGAAGAGTCTTCAAATTACCAAGAGATTTTTTGAGCCCGCTAGCTGCTAAATCCCTTGCTTCAAAGATGAGGTGCCGTTTTAACAAGTTTATTGTCAACCTTCATGATCAACAGTAGAACGTGACCCACATTATAAACCTGGAACAATGGTTATTCCGATGGCAATGCCTCACACAAATATAATATTATTTTTAAAAATTTACATCTTAACAAGGTCTATAGGAACTGGAGTGAATGATATTTTTCCATGGAAAAACTCCATGTCTAAAATATTCACCGTTAGTTTAAAATACAGACGGGGAAATTAAATATCTCAGACATACATATCTTAACGTGGTATTTTAGGACTGTGTAGACCTCTGCATTTTTAGTATATCTAAGCATGCTAATCATTACCCGAGGGTGTGGTCATCTTGTCTTCACTGGATTTTAGTGGCAGCGACATCAGACAGCTCAACTTTCGAGTTCTTTCATTTTAATATATTTACTTAGCTGTCATTTTATTTCTCCTCTGGTTTTGTTCGTTTATCTCTGACGAAGGCCTTCTGGTCGTTACGCAAGCGGTTCTCTTTGTCCTAGTAAGAGACACTACTTATTGCTGTCTTTTTAACCCCTGTGTAGGGTTCGGGACCCGACGTCCCACCTAATTTAATAGATGTAGACTCGAACCCACACCAACTCATATCCAGGTGCAGTGATCACCCCAACGTCCCACCTACAATAGATGTGGACACGAACACACACCCTCTCATATCCATGTGCAAGTGATCGCCGCGGTAGCTACTGTCTTGTAGTAAGCTTTCAGCATATGGCCTCTCCTGCACATACGTGTCCATAGCAACACCGTCACGTGGTGACACCGTTATCACAGAGTTTGCTATGGGGGCGGTCGAGTGCCTGGCGGTATAACTGGGTCGGGAGTTGTTTGGGACCCCTCCTAAGGTGCAGGCACAATACCCACCGGCGAGTGGACCATGTTCTGGATAACACCAACACAATCCTCACTCATGGGTTAAATGCTATATTCTCCCGTCTCCTCTTGCCCACTAAACTTTCTCTGTCCAAACTATCCACGATAAACCCCACCAAGGATCCCGAAGTGGTGATGGTAAAACATAGGTCTTTACCTAGAAGGGATACGGGCCCTGCACTATGTTCCAGCTGCAGCGAGAGTGCCATGCGACCTGACATTGCACCCATAGTCAGAATTTGTCCGATTCCTGAGATACGGGAAGCGAAGCCACTAAAACTAAATGGAAATTTAGAACCGCGGTGCTGGGAAAATCGTGAAGGCATAGGATACAGGACGTAATATAGCCATAGCGAAAGCTCAGCAAATAAATAAAGAAATGAGGCCTCCATAATGAGCGCATGTGACTAGCGAGGAATGGATCTCAATGAACCCCACCTGAACCCCCAAAGCGAAGTGATCTCTAGAGCTAAAGAGGTGAGTTGCTAAACAGATCAGCCCAACACTCATGGAGAAAGACATACCCATTGCACTATTTGGGAGTGAGATGACTGCAGCAAACACTCAATACCTCCAATGACAGTCAAACAACATATTCTATACCAGCTAGGGCGTCGCCTCGGTTACAAAAGGTGCGCGCACAACAGTTAAACCCCCTGCAACGTGCGAACAATCAGGAAAAGGGAACCCTAAACTCTTACAGCTAAATATAACTGGTCTACAAAACAAGACTATCGAGCTTACAAAAATTCTACACGGACATCAAGTACATGTAGCCTGTCGCGAATTGACAGTAAATTTTAATTTTCTAATCCGTCTCAGCCCCTCTCCTGGCCTTACTATTTAATTGTTTCTATTCTTACCGGCAACAATAACTTTATATTTTTTTTAAATTAATCTATCGCGGCCGTAGGCTTATTATTTTTTGGCCGCTCAGATCCCCACCCTCCCCCACCCACTCCCCCTACCCAAAGCGAGTCTGGCTTTTGATTTTGATTCTGGCCCTCATTATAAATTCATTGCTTGGTCCTCAGTAGCCAGCGCTCGCCAGCAGACGATAACATTACATAAGACACACCCGCTTGCATGTTTGTAGGACGCCAGCAGACGATAACATTACATAAGACACACCTACTTGCATGTTTGTAGGACGCCAGCAGACGATAACATTACATAAGACACACCTACTTGCATGTTTGTAGGACGCCAGCAGACGATAACATTACATAAGACACACCTACTTGCATGTTTGTAGGACGCCAGCAGACGATAACATTACATAAGACACACCTGCTTGCATGTTTGTAGGACGCCAGCAGACGATAACATTACATAAGACACACCTGCTTGCATGTTTGTAGGACGCCAGCAGACGATAACATTACATACGACACACCTGATTGCATGTTTGTAGGACGCCAGCAGACGATAACATTACATAAGACACACCTGCGTGCATGTTTGTAGGACGTAGAACGCCAGCAGACGATAACATTACATAAGACACACCTGCTTGCATGTTTGTAGGACGCCAGCCCCGGGGAATGTACTCACCACGTAATTGTGTTGTCACGGATTGCCTCCCCTGCTTTGCAGTGGTGGTCCAACAGTGAACAAAACTCAAAAGTATCTAATACTGGCTTGCAAGTTATCTACTCTTGGCAGAGTTGTAGATAGTAGATTAATTACACGTCTACCTTAAGGGAGCTTTCATAAGATATTTCCAGAAATCACGAACAATGTTGCATTGAACAATTGTTAACGCATTATATCTGGGATGTCGTATTGTGTGAAAGATTTAAGCAATGGTTTAGCCCGTTAAGCCCCCAGTTGATGTAATCCAACGAATGCCTTCTTATAAGTAATGGATCTATATATATATACATATACATACACATACACATACACACATATATATATATATATATATATATATATATATATATATATATATATATATATATATATATATATATATATATATATATATATATATATATATATATATATATATATATATATATATATATATATATATATATACAATTATTAAATAATCTTGCGCATACGTTTGCTTTCATACTGCTATTGACTGAATAAACAATTATTTGTTTAGTTTAAAATACCATACAACAAATTTAATAGTCAATTAGTTCAACAAGTTAAAATAAGGATTTAATGGGTGTGAAAGATAAATTAAATTTTTCCTCACAGAGATTGGATCGGGGCGCTATCAATGTCTGTGTTTTGCTGTTGCCTGTGACAAAAAAAAAAACACAACAACTTTACTCCAGATAAGTCCTGCAGCTGTGGTTCATCAATTATGTGATGACGGAAGCCTTCTCCACACTCTCTTCCACTGTAGGAGGTTAAGGTGGTTGCTTTTCATTCACAACAGCGGCGTGAATACCACAAATCGTCTGATTGCTTGTAACTACGAACTTTAGACATGTTTTCAGCAAGTCGAGTGTCATATTTCCTGGCAACTGTACCCATTTCGGGTGGAAAACTACTAATGAAATATGTTTCTAAATTTGATATTTATGGAGACCAAAAAAAATTGCATGTAATACTCGTATAAATATTTAGGCAAGGGGAAACATAAAGTAAGTTTCACAAGTAAATACCTTCACAATTTATATCACAGCCTTGCTTCACTTTTAACTTGATGAAGTTTCCAGTCTTTCTTCTCGTACCAAGAACCAGCTGGTGCACATGTCTGGCAGGCATTTCTTTTAAAATAATACATGGGCTTCTGTGACAAGACATGTCAATAAATTACTACGTTATTCTTTTAACTCAGATAAATGTGATGATTTTGAATTGTTTGTCTATGTGGCAGCTTACTCTTGTATTGTTTCAAGTATGCCACTACCTTCTTTTCTACCCAGGTTCATTACTTCAACGGTGAACGATGAAACGTATAAACAGACAGAGTGTCACACCAATACATTTATCCACGTAACTTTGCATGAAGATGGCTAAGTCCTGGTCTAGTCGAAACACAGTTTATTTACACGATGTACATTGGTTGTCATATAGCATATCAACCATCACACTTCGCCTCGCAGAACAATTTCATTGAATACAAAGTCTACTTGATTATGACTACGGAGCTTTCTTTTTTATGCTCTTGTTGATAATTCTGTTTTATTCAGTATTTATAACTTCCTTGATTAATATCGTCTATTCATATATTCTTATAACATTCAGGTTATTGATTGTTAATACCGGGCATCTCCTGGGATGAAGGATGAATACTTTTCCTGATATTCTAACTATCACTGGCCTCACAAAACTGACCCACTGAACTTCTTAGCTATATAATTTCTACATACCTCGTCAAGATGATCAATTCTCTTGGTAACGAATTTCCTTCATAAATTCGTTCTTTATTTGTCTGCCAATAGTAGTTATTATCTTCTACTTTATGATGCCGCTGAGTCTGTCCACCACAGATCATCGAGTTAGCAAACTTCGATGAGCAAGCATATGTCTGTCAAGATGGCTGGTTCACCTTGCACAACCGTTACCTAGGTTCGAGCGACCTGCCTGTCTAACTGGCGCTTCTCGAATGTTTCTTTTCTCAACTGACCCTAAGAGCGTGCACCGTGAACTCTATTCACTAATCTAGCCTTCTTCCGGGAGGTTTTATGCGCACCTTCCTCGGACAACCTTCCTGCTCTTTATCTTACTGCTTATACCTAACTATCCTAGTTTAAACCATCAGTTGCTTCCCCTGCTACATCTACTAATAGATAGTTCTTGTAACTCCCTGGTGGTTGAAATGAAGCACAGTGGGGTGCCTTCTTTGATATCATTCCAGTAAGCAGCCAGCGTCGTAAGCATTAGGGATTAGGGTTAGGCTTAGGATACTTAAACCTGGTTGAAATGAATTTCAGTGGGCCGTCTTCTTTGATGTCATCCCAGTAAGTCGCCAACGTCGTTAGGGTTAGGTTTAGGATAACTAAACGTAAGCATTACTCCTACTTAATGCGTCTCTGAATTATATTTTAAGGCCCTATCGAACTTACGGCTATGTGTTCTTCATTTCAACCCCTAAACCTAACTCTTACCCCTGTTTACTGCGTCTTTGAATTCTTTTTGTTAAGGCCCTATCGAACAGAGTGTCCGCTGTACTTCATTTAAACCCTCTTTGCCTTAGTATTAATGACTAATATGTTTACCCTTGCCACATCACAATTAGTCAGTTTTACATGTGCTGTAGAATAAGTCTTGCTTCCATCGCTGAACTCTGACCTTTTACAGTTGGAGGTAACCAGAGCTTCTCATTTTTTGAGGCATTTTCCAACCTAAAAAAAAAAAATGGAGAGACCGACCAGAATGTAAATACCACGACTGGGTCGAACAGTAACTATCGCAGATGACATACTCAAGTACAGAACTGGCTCAGACAGACAGGAAATGGTTCAAGACACACACGAGACACTAGAGGCGGTTTCTAAATGTGTGTATGGGAAGCGGATCAGGGGTCAATCCCAACAAGGCCTGTGTGATGTGGGGCTCTATCAACAACTTCATAGTGAAAGCAGACATTCCAGACATCACTTTCAGTGGGCAAAACATTGAAAGGCAAGACATAATAAGTATCTGGGAGTAATGTTTGATCGTGGGCTATCATTCAAGTATTATGTCGAACTGATCATAGGAAAGATCAAGCGAGGACTGGTAAAAACTATGGCTGGAACGCATTCAAAATGAAGGGATGCGAGTAGTTTTGAGATGTACGCGTGATACCTCCATTGTGACAATGAGGTACGCGCTCGGATTGCTATTAGATATGCGACGGCCCAGGCAAAAGCCTATATGCGGGTAACCACCGACAAGAATGTGGCTGACATAAAAGGAGCAAGAATCAAGAAGGGGATGTCAAGGATGGCACAGGCAGAGGAAAAGATTAGTCAGGTGACCAGGGTTGAAAATGTATCCAAAGGGGAAGAGTGGCGTAAGTCAGGGGAGACCTGGAAAAACGACAACCAGGTCATCATTGGCCCTGGCAGAGAGTAAAGATCTTGGAGCAATGGAAAAGCAGAGTTGGAGATTGATCAGTTGATAAGTGATCATCCTGGGGATGATGACGCCAATGTGTACACTGATGGGTCTGTAGTTCGTAATGAGAAATCAGGATGAGGCTTCTCTGCGAGAATAAAGGGCAGGGTCGTCGCTGAACAGAGTGGAGCCTACTTGACAACAACCTCCAGCATGAGAATGGAGGTAGAGGCAGTTACTGCAGCACTGACTTGGCTGTCTAAAACTCCATCAACCGGGGCAGTTACATTGCCAGACTCTCAAGCCATGCTTCGGAAGTTTTAGAATGGATGGCTGCGGTAGGAATTGAAAATAGAAGCCTCAAGTCTTGAAGAACTGGTGTGGATCTACTGTCCTGGTCATGCAGGGGCATGTGGCAATGACAGAGTTGGCAGACTGGCCTCGAGAGCACCAATGGTGGGGACACAGGACATGTCTAAGGGAGAGATACTAAGGGCTATTAATGATCGCCTGCTGGATAATGACACTGCAATGGAAGAATCAACAAGTCTGAGGCTGTTGGAGTTTGGCATCACACGCGGGACTAGTAGAAATGGACGTGAGAGAGGATGCATCCGTCGTTGGTACAACCCGTGTAATACAGGTACAATTAACATTCATACTCTTCGACATTTGCTGAGGGAGACTGATGACTTATAGATTTGCCCGCAGTGCAGTGAAGTCGAATCTGATTAACAATAACAATAACAGATGTGTAATGTTTGTCACGGATTGCCTTCCCTTAGCTCTGCAATAGGTGTCCACCAATGGCCAACACTCAAGAGTATCTAATATGGGTCTTCAAAGGTGTCTACCTTCGCACACGATTACTTTGGCAGAGTTGTAGATAGAAGGATAATGACGCTTCTATCTCAAGGTAGATTCATAAGATGTTTTCAGAAGTTAAGAACAATGTTGCATAGGGCAGAGCACTATTAACTTATATCTGATCCGTCGCCTTTTGTGAAGCATTAAGCAATGGTTTTAGGACGTTCGACCCAGCATCATGAATTGGGTTCCAGAGTAACTCTAAGAAGGTTAATGCGGCCGGCGCGATGCTGACCACATCACCCCCTAGTGTGCCGATGGTCAAGGAAATATGGACATAACGCCATATTCCCAATATGACTCAATGGGCGTGTAACGGGATCCTTTTAGCCCGTTCAAGCCCCCAGCTGGTGTAAATCCAGCGAAATTCGTTTTATAAGTATTTGCTCTATACATGTAGATACATGTCTAGATTTATATATATTAAAGAGTATTGATCATACGTTTTCTTTCATACCAATAATAATTGAATCAACTATGATTGTTTTGTTTTTAAATAACATGTAACATATTACAAAATGAATTAGTCTTGACAGGTTAAGTTAGCGATGGAATGATGGTGAATTTTAGATGTAAATAAAATTGTCTTCACTGAGACTTAAGTTGAGGATTTTATAAAAACAATTGTCCTCTTGCTGTTTCTTTAATAAACTTAGCTGGTCTAAGTGACTCCTGCAGCCGTGATTTCGACTATTATTCTGTGAGGCGGGCTCTTCTCCACACAACTCGTCCAATGTAGGCGGTTAATGTTGACTCCCTGCTGTTAACTCACAGTTAGTGGCGTAGGAACTTTAGACTTGCAGCTTCGTACCATGTACAGTCTGTTAGCCTCGTTCCAGGAGCTTTAGACAAAATAAAAAGAACAAATGCCAAAGCAAAATACATTTGTGGGTTGCAAATTAACAGACGCATTGTCTCGCTGTCCAGCTACCAATATTAACCTCTCTGAATAAATTTTCTTCCTGAGTATACAAAGTATAACTCTTTGATTATGTCCACAATATGATTATAAATTAGCGTTATTCTTCTGGTTATTGTACTGGAATAATATGTGCTTCGACAGCGTGACTGCAATGATTAGAACAACATACAATTAACAAGGTGCATATATGTCACAAAATGATGATATTTATTTTAGGCACATGTGACGTAATCACCATATATCACTGCTCCATTCGACGTCTGGGGTTGCGGCTGCTTTCGAGTTTTATCAAAAACCAAACACCAGCGCTTGCTGTAATGGTTTATGAATATACTATTTTCATATCTTGAGGTTGCCAGCTTCATATAAAACCGCTTAACAAGGAAAACATGTCAAATTCACATGGTAAAATAAATGTTTACACTTACCCAAAAGTAACTTTTGGAAACACAATCTCCCGGCACAGTTAAAATAGACACAGCAAGTTGATGCTTTTGAATCACTTGGTCTGGGAAATGTTAATTTTTCTCTTATGACGGGTGATTTGATTCTTTAGGTCCCCAGTCTTTGTATTTAAAAATGCGTGTTTACTTTTAAGTTTTAAAGTTGCCCAAATACTCTGTCCTGGTCCTTTAAGTTTCCAGTTTGGTATATACAACTGCGGGTTTCAAAGTTGCCCAAATACTTCGATCTGTCACTCATAATTTTAATTATTGAAAACCTTTGTCCGATCGTTCTCTCTGACTCTGGTGAATTGCTAGCTTAACGTGGCGATGGCGTCTGATTTGTGATTCCGATTTCGTTAGATTGTATTTCCATTTCTCAGTTCAAATCCAAGATTGCACTTCTGACAAATTTGCAAATGAAAGTCAAAGTCTTTTCCAGCTCTCACATTAAGCTAATGGTAACTTCTTTAGAACTAAATTGGCGGAGTGTTAAATAATTATATCCCCCGCGTGTTTTGAAATATCAAATTTTAAAATTCCAACGCGTGACCACTTTCTAATTAGAAAGTAATACTTCCGATTGCATTGTTCTGCAAACTCACAAACAAATCTGTGAACATTTCCTGTTTAGATGCTTTTCCACAATATTGTATCCAAAGACACATTATCAGTAGTATTTTTATAACGATGGGCCAGCGGAAACGATTACGTCTTATCACCAGTGTTTGGGTAAATCCCTCAGACGGATTTCTCAGACAGACAACATGGCTTTCTTTTCATCGATCGTGCTCTACCATCTTGTGTCAATAAAGATCGACTTTATTAAAGGTGACTAGACGACTTAGGTGATAAATTATTCTCGGACTTGCCTAAATAGGTTACGACGATTCACATTGCGAAACGTACACCAGTCTGGGAGCGGCTAGAGCAGAATGTACGTGCATAAAATATGTCAAAGATAAGGACAAAAAGAAGTGAGATTGCCGGAGAGGATGAACGTTATAAAAGTGCACAACTGATTCATCACAATCATTACGGAACTACAGATGAGCTGAGCTAACTGGGACATATTTGTAATGTTGACATAACTACAGATGAGCTGAGCTAACTGGGACAGATTTGTAATGTTGACATAACTACAGTTGAGCTGAGCTTACTGGGACAGATTTGTAATGTTGACATAACTACAGTTGAGCTGAGCTTACTGGGACAGATTTGTAATGTTGACATAACTACAGATGAGCTGAGCTAACTGGGACA
>JAMPIV010011916.1:0-40597 GCA_024509875.1 Oreohelix idahoensis
GCTATAAAGATCACAAAACAAATGTCTATGTTAGAGAGAAAATAAACACGTATGCAGGCCACCAAGAACCACTTTTGTCAGTAGTGAAACGTCGAAAGCTTGACTGGTTTGGGCATGTAACTCGTCATGACTCCCTTTCGAAAACGATCCTCCAGGGAACAGTCGAAGGTAAACGGAGAAGAGGAAGGCAAAAAAACCCTGGGCTGATAACATCAAAGAATGGGCAGGGCACGGTTTTTCCACACTTGTACGCATTGCCGAGGATAGAGAGCAGTGGAGGACCCTGTCTGCTGATGCTTCCACCATGGCACCCCTACGACCCATGACGGTTACAGGTTGAGATTATAGATTTCATGTTGTTGAATGTAGCTTTGGCCATTCCTATTCTCTTCTTGATTTATGTTTCACATCTGCCATCTTCTGTTATTATATGACCAAGATATAAGTAGCTCTTAACTTGTTCCAGGGTTTTCCCATTTACGCTTATCTTTAATGTGGGTTTATCGTCTGTTTTGCTAATTATCATAGTTTTTGTTTTCTCAATATTAATGTCCAATCCATATTCATGACTTATACTGTTCACTTGCTTCACTAGTTCTTATAACTCCTGTTCGCTTTCAGCTAACAACACGGTATCATCTGCATATCTAAGGTTGTTTATTGACCTTCCACTGATGTTCAGTCCTGGTATTTCCTGTATCTGTAGGTGCATAAAATATGTCAAATAATAGGAAGATGAATGCGAGAGAGAAGGGCGCAAATGTACATGCACAAAATGGTTTGTGACATAGCCTCAAACTGACTATGCACTGATTTCTTTGAACATTTTTAAGCAGACGTCTGAGAGTGTAAGGAGAAGTAGAAGAAAAAGAAGAAAACTACCTACCCAAATACTTGTATGTCTCGATATGTGCTGGGTGGCCCAGAAGTTTGTTTGTTTGTTCGTTCGTTCGTTTGTTTGTTTACTTCACTGAATGTAAAGTGCTTTCCATTAATCCTTGTGAAAGGTTATCTAATTCATTGTTTTTTTTTAATGATTCCTTTACTTAGAGCAGTTGTGACTGACGGGGATTCTGTGAAGAATGATGTCTGGGCTTTACCATTTTCTTTGTTTCTCGAGATGGTTGTTGCAGCTTTTTGCTGTTGGTTGTTCTAATATATATTTTTTTTATTCTACTATCCACAGCGCTAAGTAGTTAGCGAATAGCGAAAGAACTCTGGGCCCTTTTTGGTATATTGTCTACTGTACCTTTGATATAGACCAGGAACCGCGAAGTAATCCCCCTGCCTTGGGGTATTCCTTGTTCTATTTTCATTCTATGGTTTATGTGTACTTGTATTGGCAATGTGGCATGTCTATTTTGGAGGAAATGGTTTAATAACCTGTACATACGTCTACAGATTCCATACTGTCGCTTTTTTTTTTTTGGGACCCAGATATCCATACGTTATCAAATGCTTTCTCCATGTCTACCCAGACAGGCAGTGTGGTTTTTTTCCTTGAAAATATCTTCAGTCTTGTCAACGATATATATACTGGGTCTTCTGAACTAGCTGTGTAGACTGAACTAGCTTGCACTGTTTTCGTTCTAAATGCCACTTAAATCTGGTTTTGCTGGTCTTCGCAACAATTTTCCATTGCAGCCAAAGAAGCTGACTTGCCTTTAGCTGTCAGCTTGTGTTGTGCCTATCCCAGGCTAATGTAATAAACAGGTAGTCCCATAACAGAAACTGCATTAGGAGAGTGATGTGTTAGAGACTTGACCATACTAGGTCCAGCTTTTTTTATGAGGTGGGGGTGACCATTTCCCTTCCTCGCTGCCTTTACCTTCCTTAACTCAAGACCAGAATCGTGTGCTCATTTACAGCTAGGTAGACCTGAGCGTGAGTCTACCAAGTTTCGATCCGGAAACACGGTAACTGTTCCGCGAAAGGAAAGCGCTCTAACCGCTTAGTCGGTCGGATTCTCATTTTTTAAAAAAATTAAATGTTGCCTCCTTTTGGCGAGGCATGCTCATTCAACCTCGATACTGGGTCCGTCCGTTATATTAGGGCACATGATAATATTTATTAAAGACATGGCGGTCAGGAATAAGTAAACTTTGTCGGGCGCTCATGAATTGGAACATCTTTATATATATTTTAAAATTTCATTTGTGATTGCATCCTTTCCTGCAGACATCTTGTTTTTCAGTTGTGTCACAGAGAGTTTTGATCATTAAATTCTCTATATACTCTTCTTTTCTTCACCCGTGTCCTCTATTTTATTATCACTCTTTTATCCTTTTTGTAAATTTTTGCATTCGTTCGTTTGCGACTTAAACATTACTATTTTCCCTTTCAAACTTTCGCCGAGTGTCTGTTCACATTTAGAAACGCACTAGTGATGTTATTACGTAGATGCCAGGCTCGGGAGGTTATTGCGTAGTGGACGAAACTGCGAATATTCGTTTTCGCCAGACCTATAGGCGACATTTTGTCTGCATTTTCACCTGCCACAACGACTTGCATCGGCTGAGCGCTCAGGTAAGGCGCGATAACCGACATCTCCTCGACGCAGGTTGTTGGCCCTGGTCAGCGTGAGGTGTGAAAACGCACGAGTGTCAGTTCATGGTAGTCTTCTAGTTTATGTAAGGTGTAAGACGGAAAAGGGGAGATTATTTCGTTTTGCGAAATAAGTTGGGACCCCTTTGTCTGGTAATAGATATAACCAGAATGTTAAACTTTATTTTCATTCAGTCCTCAAAATTCGCAGTAGACAGGTTGCTCGTGAATAGAATAAGCTGTATAGCGAAGTGTCTCAGTTTGTTTTCGACAATTTTGTCGAACTTCTAGACTTCAATAAATATATCAGCGTATGATTCTAAAGTTGTGCGACCACCTGTAGTTCTGTGTTGAGGTAATATATATATATATATATATATATATATATATATATATATATATATATATATATTGTGAGTGATTAAGTGATAATCGCTTATTTCATATTTCGCTAGTTAGATTTGGTGCAGAGTGCTTAATTTATATAGTCTGTATTATTTTATAGTGACGAGTTACAGTGGAAAACAGAAATTATAATTTCTAGCTTAAACTCAGTCGGCTGCTAATGAATTAAATTTAACTTCTAAATAATCAGACGAGAGAATATACTTTAAAACTAACTTATAAATGCTAGATGCCTCATGAGTGTTGACGGAATACGTATGTATTCCTAATTCATGATGATGGATTTTTATATATATAACTTATTTCACGGGAAGTTTAAACGTCAAGTCAAACTTTATGCTTGCAGTTCAAAACGTAAGTTATATTGAGTACATAATATGTAACCTATTTCATATGTGTTTTTCTTTATTCAGTGAATACTTCTTCTTCTTCTTCGATCCTTAACCACCGACCGTCAAAGCAGTCAGTGGCCATCACGCCTAGTGGCGTCTTGTAGGACAACAACAAATTGATTCCACTTTGCACGGTTGGTGGCCATCCTTCGTACAGTGCCCCAACTCTGGTTCATTCTTTGCATCTCAGCCTCCACAGTCCTCCGCCAAGTTGTTTTTGGTCGGCCTCTCTTTCGCTTTCCTTCAGGGGTCCAAAGCATAGCTGTTCTTGTGATGGCATCGGGGTCTCTTCTGAGGACATGACCAACCCAGCTCCAGCGTCTGCCAGCTATGATGGTGTGCATGTCCTCTTGCTTGCTACGAGTAAGCAGATCTTGGTTGGTGATGGTATTCGGCCAAAAGATGCGGTGAATTTTTCTTAGACATGTTGTGTGAAAAGAGGACAATTTTGACATTTCCTTCTCTGTGACTCTCCAGCATTCCGCACCATAGAGAAGCACAGAAAGCACGCAGCTCTGGTATAATCTTAATTTTGTGCTTGTGCTGTATTGGGAGGACTTCCAGATGTTATTTAGGCTAAAGAAGGCTGTTCTTGCCTTATTCATTCTGATGTTGATGTCTTTGCCTGCCCCACCGTCTGGTGTTACTATGCTTCCTAGGTATGTGAAGGTATCTGTCTGTACCAATTGCTGATTCCTTACTGATATGGGCTCAGGGTTGCTCACATTGAGCGTCATGACCTCAGACTTCTTTAAATTGATGTTCAAGCCCACCTGCTGGCTAAATTTATTAAGTCTATCCGTTTTTTCCTGGATGTGTTGATGTGAATGTGCCAGCAGTGCAATGTCATCTGCATATTCCAGATCTTCCAATGTAGAAAATGTAGTCCATCTTATTCCTCTTGGACTGCCCTCTGTTGTCTGGCGCATCAGTGAATACTGGGGTAACCCAAATTTTGCCGGCGTTTAGTACAGAGACATACCTGTGAGAAACATAATCATTTTATATCTTTAACCACGTGGGTTTTCAAGTACCACCTGTCTGACAGTGCGTGTGCCTTCAGAGATAGACAGAATACCAATCCCACTAACAGGTTTTTTTAAAGAATAAATGTTTATACTGGGCCTTTGAGGCAGATCATATTCTCCTCGAACTCTGTGTTGAGGCTACTTTGTGGCGAAAATAATTACAGAAATCTAAAACATCAACTTTCCGACATTGTTGACAAAGTGTGTGGTGAACCTAGATTATCTGTTGAGAGAAGTTGTCCACCGGTCATCTCCCTAATTAAGGGAAACCTCGTGTTCTGACACTGTGTGCCCGCTTAAGCCTAACTCTTACCTCGTGAATAAGTGACACTAACTTTAGTCTGAATAACTATCGCATGAAGCAGACGCTCCCCGGATCCATTTTTGATGAAACCAACAAACAAATCTGCAGAGCTGGGATCCGTTTCATTAAACGACAGATACAGATAAAAAGTGTGTGAGTGTCCCGAAGTTTGCGCCAGACGGCGAACAACAGCACGAGTTTAGGTAAGGTTGTGTGAGTCAGGGCCCTGATGAAAGAACCGAGTGAAAGTAGACTGAAGGATGTTCTTTGTTTGAGTCACCCACGTTGTAACTTCCTTTACGCAAGTTATTGCTAACAATATTTTCCCTTAGAATAAAGCAGAGTATCAAGTCTGTCCATACCTTAAAAAGGGGGAAACCATAGACTCAATCATATGTATCTGTAACTCTTTGGGGTTATCACTTTCTTCTAACGGGACTGTGAGCTATATATCCAGGGGAAGGACCATACAAAAGGGTCTAAGTAGTATACAATGCGCAAAACGAGGCGTTTTCTGCAGGAGCGCTGCAGGAGCGCCTGCAGGAGCATGACTTTTATATAGCAAAAATTCTGCAGGAGCGCTGCAGGGGCAAGATGGCGGACTTGAGATAACAAGGGGAGGTTATATGGGGGAAGATGGCGGACTTGAGATAACAAGGGGAGGTTATATGGGGCAAGATGGCGGACTTGAGATAACAAGAAGAGGGGTATATTTAGAGTTTTTTTATATAAGGAAAATGTGGCAAAATGGCGCACTTGAGATAACAAGAAGAGGGGTATAGGAAGATGGCGGCTTTTTATATAAGGAAAATGTTGCAAGATGGTGGTTTTTTTATATAGTAATATATTATTGTTGTTGTTATTAGTATAGCCAACTTAGGTAGTATTCTGGCTGTGTTAGACAAACAAGAAGAGGGTAATAGTTAGAGGTATATTTATAGATAATAGGATATTTTTAGACTTTTAGACAAGAGGAAGACGATAGTTAGACGATATATAATAGGGAGATATATTTACATAACAAGAAGACGATAGTTAGACGATATATACATATAATAGGGAGATATATTTAGACATAGACAAACAGTTATACGAATAGTTATACAACAGTTAGACATATATTGAGACAAACAACGGACGATATAGGTAACAAAAAAGCGTTTTAGTTAATATAGTTTTTATTTTATATTAAATAGTGTTTTTGTAGTATCAAACAGGCGTATATGGTAATATATAGTATTTTTTAACGTAATACATTGTACAGTAATTTTTTAGCAAATGAATGTAAAATAATTATATATGAAAGACAATTTGTATTTTTTAACATTATCAAACATTGATATTTTGATAAATAATACATAGTGATATGTACAATAATACATAGAGGAATTATATAGGAAGGATGTATGTTCAAAATATACAATATTTACAATAAAAATATCACAGCTGCAGGCCAGACCTTGAGGGGAGTCGTCACATTGTTGTCACGTCGTAAGAAATAGAGGTGTGTGTTGTATATACCTGTGGGTGTCTGTGTATTGTGTTTTGTGTGTACATAGTGGAAGACAGTTTAAATGTTGAGGGGTGATGTGGTGACGTTGTCGGGATGTACCTGTCGTTTTATGTAAAAGTAAGATAGGGCGTTGCGGTGTTGTTCATATGTGTAGATGGAGGATTTGTGTGCACGAAACCCGATATTTTTCCCACCCTATGCTTGTTGTGTGTTGAGGACGTCTAAGAAAGTGTGTTTGTCTGCTTTGTTGTGGTGTTTGTTCAAGCCTTTGGTGGTGGTTTTGTCGTAGTCGCCAAAACAGTGATACGTCTTGCTACAGAGGGAAACCATCCCTCTGCCTTCGTATTCTAATTTAAAAAGGCCCGGTGTCCGCTTGTCGAATAATATTTGTTCGCGGCATTTCTGACAAAGGGCGCGCGTTTTACCCTCGCTAGCTACAAAGTCGGGTCTATGGTCGGGACATACCTCGGCGGGGAACCACTGGTGGTAGGAGCTATAAAATTCTCGTCGCATAGCGGGCTTAACAACGTCCGCTAAGTTATTCGCGCTAAGGACCAAGTAAAGGCTGTCTGTGTCCGTCTCGCACAACTGAAAGTCTGACCTATCTACAAATTTATCTAGACAGTCGTAGTAAAATTTTAACATGCGTAATTTCGCGTATTGATAGACGAAAAATCCTATCTGAACGGGGAGGTCCCAACATATAGTCTGTTTAAGTTTCTCTACTTCGAATATATCGTCCGTCACTAACGTCATTTTCCTAAAGCGGGGTGAGTTTATTTGGTCAGAGGTACCCTCGCCCATCGTGTACGAGACATCCACATGCTTCGCCTTATTGGTTAATGTCTTGCCGTAGGCCGCGTTACCTAGCAGTTTCATGGTCTCGCTGGTAATGGCGTAGGCAGGATCAGTATCACCCTGTCGACGCGCGTTCGAAACAGTGTCCCCAAACTGCTTGAAACACGTCACGGGTGTATACTCAAGCACCTGGTAGATACAGGTGACTTCTAAGCCTTTGATTAAGTACCAGCGAAGCAGAGGTGTCGTCAGGAGAATTTTCTTGCCCACATAACTTCCGATCAATGTCCGTCTGGGGGTAGTCAGGAGTTTATGTTTTTCGGCGTATTCCCGCATGAAAGGCCCAATATCTGCCCTCGTGACGTCAACATTCTTAAAAATGGGCGTCATTTCAGAGAAATGTTCTTTTAAAGAGTCGGGGACATGAATGTCACACTCGACTAGACCAAACAAGGTCTCGTCCAACACCGAGGCGAGAATATTTTCTTTTGTCAGGGGGTACCGACATTTGGTGTAAGACGGTTTCTGGGTAGGGAAGGTGGCGTTCAGAAAACGACGGATTGATGGATCGGTTTTCTTCAATCCCTGCCACTCGCATTCCCACATTTTGACAACGGTAACGTTGCATTCCTTCCTCAAATAAGAACTTATTGTCAGTGTCGCTCTGTACAACTCAGCCAATGGTGTGTTGTTGACTGAGTTAACGTCACGACCGGCGGTTAGTGGGCAGTTAGGGTGGCCGTGGAATAGGCAACCTTGGAACTGGTAGGCGGTACGGGAGTTTTTATCCCAACCATCTACCCTAATGTGCCTATCACCCAACGACATCTCACGGCCGTTAAACTGGGTTTTTAAGGTCACGTTATTTTGGTGGGAGACCCAAGCCAAATAATCGCGGCACTACACGGTATATTTGTGGAGTTTGTGGTGCTTGAAACCGTCATCACTGTACCGTCTAACGGGAAAGTCAGTGGGCATTTTCTGCATTATCGCCCACAAATAAAGGGCGTTGGCATCAAAACCTTTAATGGCTTGAACCGTTTTGCCACCTCTAATGCAGGTTTTACCTTGTTCGTGGAACCTGTGAAAAATAATTGACGGTCCCCCGACGATGTTTTGGCATAACGTGTTATGCAAATCTGCCTCCCACTTCGAACATAAAGAAAACATGACGTTGGGTGGGAGGGTTTTGAAAAGGTACTTTAACGTGACACCGGGCACGGAGTTCGCATCTTTAAACATGTCTACACCTAGGTGTGCGTAAAAACTAACTTGTCGGTCTAACGCTGCCAGGAAGGGGACCACGTCTTTATTATTGTACCACGTTAGAAAATCGCGCAACGTGGTCATGTGGTTCTCGGCCCACACCTTCTGGCACTCGGCGTACTCATCGGCGGAAATGTTAGTGTTTTTAAGTTTGGAAAAAAATGCCGAGTGGGGTGGTAGCGCCAATTCATCTAACTTTGCTAAATCTGTTATGTACTCGTAACAGAAAAATCCTTTGGTTTCTTTAACATTGTACGCCGCGAGATATTTGCTATAGCTAAAACCGGGGGCTAAGTAGTTTACTATATCTAAAAACTTTAAGTCGCTAGTGGCAATACACATAAAATTATTGTTTCGCTTGACTAAAAAGTTGAAGTCTTCCCCCATGAAATATTTGATGAGGTACGGTTTGATTACGTTCACGTCATACTTGCGCGAATTGAAACCTAATACGGGTAGCTGCCTCAAATAACCCTCTAATCTACCAAAGAGCTCCTCAGACCCGAGTTGGGTGAAAACATCATCAAAATCTGCTCGCAGAATCTCATAAGAGGCCGCGGCAATTTTGATCAGATAACGAGCCATCCTATTGACCAACTCCTGTGGATCACCCTTTGTGATAAAACACACGGGGGCTTCAAAACCGGGGACGTTAGAAGCCACCGAACACGACAGGGGCACGTGTTTGGCTGTGTAGGTAGTGGCATTTCCACTTGACTCTAGACTGTTCTCAAAAAAACACTCATAGTCAAACGTGGCTCTATAAGGGAAGACGAATGTTGTGTCTACATCTATCCCCTGCTCCTTGATTAATTCCCAAACGGTCTCTGGTGGGTTATACACACCACCTTTAAATGTTTCTCTTCTCATAGAGCCGGTACAGCGCTTTTCATGGCGCTCCATATCCCTATAAATCTTCCACAACTTACCGCACTCGGGACACGAAAAAGAGTTACTGGCCCTATCGATATCTGTAATGTACATGAAATGGTTCTTAAACATTAACAGACGCAACGTATCTGGAAAACTATCACTACCTCTAAGTGTGGGGGTCAGGGTCTGCGCGTCGTCAAATTCGAAAACGTCAATATTTACGTTAAAACATTTTTTCTAATTGGGCATATCGATTAAACTAACCCCGGGGAAATCGATGAGGGACTTTAGTCGCTGCTGTGTTTGCCACTGTTCAACTAGCCGGCGCGTCGGTTTTCTAACGTCTTTAACGGCACCACCCCTAAAAACGGCTAGACATCTAAAAAAGCAAAAGTTATCACTGTATGGTTGTAAGTTTGAGTCCTGTTGTAATGTATGGATGTGGTGATTGTCCGTGATGAATGAGGGAATGTCTTGCAAGCACCAGCCGATGGGAAAGTCTTGGATATGGTACAGATAGAAAGTCGTTGCTGCGATTGTTTCGACAAAGTATTTTGTGTTTGGTCTGTTTAACTGTGCTTGTGTGACAATATCGCTGTCGTGTAACTGTGAGAGAAAAGCTTTGAAATCTGTAATGTTGTTGACTAGGTGGGGTTGATCTAAGACGATTGCATTGTTATGGGAAGAGTGAAAAAATCTTAATTCATTTGTTTCTCTGTGTGTGACGCCCTGTCGTTTAAGAAATAAGCTTTATTAACGTGTTTGATCGTTTGTACCATACCAAGGCGTTTGTCTTTGTGTAGTTCGACAAATATGGTATGTTCTAAATATTATTTTTAATGTGATAAAAGTGTTTATTAATTTTTGCGTTATCAGATTCTGTCTTTTTATATTTGTTATGTTAACACAAATAAACCTCGCAAAAATAAAATGAACAAAATACTTGTCTAACAGTAGGTGATAAACATGACTAAGTTTTAAACTAAGGAAAATTATTAACTTACAGTACATAATCGGGTAAGTCTTAACTAAAATCAACCGTTCTTTAAAAATGACGTGTAAAAATTTAACATAACACACAGATAACAATTTAGTGTCTGAGTTAACATCTTAACAGATATTAACAGTTAGACTATTTTGAAACAGCCTTTAACAACACCGACTAGCGCACAGACATATCTTTTTGTTTAAATATTTAATACAACACACGAACAACTAAAACTTTTTATAATGTTATTAAATAGAAATAATTATTTTAACATCCTAACACACGAATACACACACACACACACACACACACACACACACACATTTAGACCTTTGTGTAGGTTATGTCTTCACAATGTCTGTTAAGAAAAATACGCCTAGCGAACATCAAACGGCCAGATATTTAAACAGAGAAATAACAGACATATATTTAACATTCTAACGTATTTCTCACTTTTTTGTTAAGTTTTATTTCAAAAATACTTTGTTAGATACTCTATTTTATTTTTTTTTTGGTAAAACTTTTGTTTAAAATGGTTGGTCGCAAAGAAAAAACTTATCTCTAATGCCTTTCTTTCCCCGTCAACAAACCATCCAGACACCTGCGTGTATTACAAATAAACGAGAACTGGATTTATGCTGGAACGTGCCGAAACAGACCTCAAAGTATTCACATCTGTTCCCTGAGTAAATAACCGCTAACGGCTCAAGTAGTAGTATACAATGCGCAACTTAGGTAGTATTCTACCCCTCCATCTTGCCCCTCCTGTGTCTTCTTGTTATCTCAAGTCCGCCATCTTGCCCCATATACCCCTCTTCTTGTTATCTCAAGTCCGCCATCTTGCTCCTCCGCTTCTTGTTATCTCAAGTCCGCCATTTTGCCCCTCCTCTTCTTGTTATCTCAGGTCCGCCATCTTGCCCCTGCAGCGCTCCTGCAGAATTTTTGCTATATAAAAGTCATGCTCCTGCAGGCGCTCCTGCAGCGCTCCTGCAGAAAACGCCTCGTTTTGCGCATTGTATACTACTGGTCTATCACTATTGTAGCATTCCTTGATTTTTATGACTATGTGTACATGCTTTTGATGTATTTTATATGTTGTGATGTAAGTTTACTATGATAATTAAACTATACCTACATTTATTTCAGTGTGGTGGTCAGTTCGTTCCCATAATATTTATATAATCTTTGTTATAGTTTTCCCACGTCTGTGTGTCTAACTGTCGTCACTTGTATGTGCGAACACGTGAGTGGATAGAGATATATTAATATAAACATAATTTTTTTTATAGAATGTCTGACTCCTCTGGATCTGTTGTAGAAGATAGGCGGAAAGAGAGAGAGAGATTCTCGATTTCCGGGACAGCCTCTATAAATTTCTACCATCTCACTCGTGGAAATCTATTTCTATTACTAACTCTCACTGTGACTATCACTTATTCTAATCTATTCAGAAGGGACCAACCCAAGTCTTAATTTTCCTATAAAAAATCTACGACAAGTTGCTTTGTCACATCTTTTAGCTCTTACTGTGTAAATTTCGTACTCATATGTTCCTCGGCTACTGTTGGAAATTGTTCCTTTGACTTTGTAAAATACGTCACTGATACGAGGAATGATTGGATACCTGCTTAAAGCTATTAACTTAACAGAATCAAACCAATGTAACTTCTTATTAGTATTCTTCCTCCTACACTAGCAGACGATTACTAGAATATTTTCAAAGAAAGCGGTGTTCAGCTTGAATATATTGACATCATCATTGAGTTTATTTCTGAAATTATACTGGTGATGGCCAGATATGCTTTCTTTATTACTCATATCGTCTTCCCTAAGCGGTGTACGTTGCACTGTTTTGTTAGACCTGTATCCTAGTGCATCCGATTTCAACATGAATTAATGTCCGTTATGCCTTCCTTAGCCTTTGGCTGTCCCCAACCTACCTACAAGGAAGTAGTGTTATGTCTCCATTTGACTTATTATGTCTCCATTTGACTTGTCTCTACAAAAAAAAGTAGAAATTTGTTAACGTCCAAATTTAAGTCGCCATCTTGTGTAACAAGCAAACGTCAACTTTAAAGAATACTATCATTAAGAAATCACATACAGAAAGAAGGAAACCCGAGACTTCTAAGTAGTGAATAATTAACGAGAATAAGTATATGGTAGACACAAGAAAGAAAGAAAGAAAGAAAGATCATAATAGAACACTAGACACCAGAAACGTCACACAGTTAGGATAGTATTTTGTTCAAATCCCCAAAGTGCTGTGGTCGGCAGTAAGAGGGAAATTACCCCGGCGGGAGCAAATTTATAGTTGTCTCAGGGTGAAGATCAGTGGTAACAAGTGTCAATGTAGCCATTAAACTAGCTACACGTAGAATTAGATACTGAAGTTTTACCTAGTTTGTTTTGTATTTAAATAAAACAACCTGGGTTTTCATTAGTTTTGTTTCCCCCAAAACAGTATACACAAGTAGTTCCTATAGGCCAGGGTTACAGAAATGTACCAAGGTTTTGACACTTAGTCAAACTTAATAGTCGGCCACTGCTCGACTGTAGGAAAAGAAAAGCACAGACAGCAAAAGTCACTATACAAACACAATACACACACACACACACGCACATACACACACGCACACACACACACACATATATATATATATATATATATATATATATATATATATATATATATATATATATATATATATATATATATATATATATATATTACTTACTTAGTCGTTCCCCTTCTACCGTGAGGTGTAGAGGTTTGGAAGAGAGAGCGCCAGACTATCCTATCGGCTGTCTTCCTCCTGGCCTGGTTCCATCCTAGTCCTCGGTCCTTCAAAGATTGTCTAATGTTGCCCTCCCAAATATATATATATATATATATACCTACAATATTAGCCCTGTTCCTGCATCCTTCTGTAATGGAAAGGTTAATTGCCGAATCCTCTTTTTTAAATGTGAATATGCCAGTCAGTCTCGATAGAGTGATGTATAGAACTAATGGTAAATTAATGAAAGTATTGCTCAAAAACTTCAAAATAAAACAAAAACATTAAATCTTTGTATAAATTGTGACGAAACGTCTGTAGTTTTTACATGTATTTTTGGTCCCTCTCTCACTCTTTCATCCACTCCGGCAGTATCACTTCTTTTCTTCATTTTTCTCTCACTCATCGCTTATTATTTGGCATATTTTGCCATTCCATTATTTGTGCTCTGAAGCCGCTCCCATACTGTTTACGTTCGCCAGGTGAATCGCACGACCAGGTAATTAGACCGGTCAGTGGATTATACGCTTATCAATTCAATCAGTCTGACCACCTTCTGATAGCGACGGTGCAAGTTTACCCAAGACGGTCTCGCCCGATCGATTGAATAGGAAGCCAATATTGTCCGTCTGAGAAATCAGTCTGGGGGATTCACACACACAGGTGATGGGAAATTCGACGGAAGCACAATCTGGGATTTGAACTTAGAATGAGAGATATAATATAGTGAAATTGGAGTCTCAGATCAGACTGCATCGCAACGCCAAATTAGCAACTCCCAAAGAAGTGTTGGACCTAGAATTCCATACTTATATGTGACAGATCGAGTATTTGGGCAACTTTGGAAATTACAAGTAAACCTGCAAATTTAAATACAAAGACTGGAAACTTAAAAAGACCAGGACAGATCGAAGTATTTGGGAAACTTTAAACCTTAAAAAATTACGCTCGCCTTTATAAATACAAGACTGGAGTCCTAAGGAATCAGATCACCCGTCATAAGAGGAATGCATAATATTTCCAGACCAAGTGATTCGCAGAACACCCGTCATAAGAGGAATCAAAATATTTCCCAGACCAAGTGATTCGCAGAACACCCGTCATAAGAGTATTTTAAAATGTCCAGGCCAAGTGATTCGAAAGCATATAACCTAAATTGCTTGTGTCCATTCTACGTTGTGCGAGGAGATTGTATAACCCATTAGGGGTAAGTTGTGAACTTTTATTTTACAAATGTGAATTTGACACGTTTTCTTGCTTAGTGGTTATAAATGAGGTTATATACCTAAACATATGAAAATTTTGATTTTGAAAAGGCTTTCGACAGCATACACAGGGACAGACTATGGAAAATACTGAGGGCTTATGGAATTCCCAGCCACATTGTTTCCATCATAAAAAGCTTATATTCTAACTTTACGTGCAGTGTCGGATTGAATAATGTAATTTTCGAAGTGAAAACAGGAGAACGATAGGGATGCCCCTTATCAACAACATTATTTTTGACAGCCATAGATTGGGTGATGCGCCAGACAACAGAGGGGCAGTCCAAGAGGAATTAGATGGACAACATTTTCTACACTGGAAGACCTGGAATATGCAGATGACATTGCATTACTCGCGCATTCACATCAACTCATTCAAGACAAAACCGATAGACTGAATAAGTATGGCCAGCAGGTTGGCCTGAACATCAATCTGAAGAAGGCAGAGGTCATGACACTAAATGTGGGCAATCTTGAGCCAATAACAGTAAGGAACCAGAAGTTAGAACAGACAGACACATTTACTTACCTAGGATGCATAGTAACACCTGACGGCGGAACAATCAAGGACATTAACAACAGAATGAATAAAGCGAGAACAGCCTTTGCTATTTTCAACAACATTTGGAAGTCTTCTTAGTACAGCACAAACGCCAAATTAAGACTGTATGAGAGCTGTGTACTTTCTGTGCTTCTCTATGGTGTGGAATGTTGGAGAGTAACAGAGAAGGAAATGTCGAAACTGTCCTCCTTTCACACAATCTGCCTAAGGAAAATTCTCCTAATCTTTTCGCCAAACACCATCAGCATCCAAGAACTACTTATTCGGAGTAACCAGGAGGACATGCACACCATCATAGCTGGCAGACGCTGGAGTTGGGTTGGCCACGTCCTCAGAAAGGACCCTGATACCATCACAAGAACAGCTATGCTATGGACCCCCGAGGAAAAGCGAAAGAGAGGCCGACCAAAAACAACTTGGCGGAGAACTGTGGAAGCCGAGATGCAAAGAATGAACCAGAGTTGTGGCACTGTACGAAGGATGGCCGCCGACCGAGCAAGGTGGAATCAATTTTAGATACGCTTGCGTTGTGACCATTAGTGGACCACTGCTGCAATACTTCGCCACCGGGCGTGATGGCTGATAACTGCTTAGACGGTTGGCGGTTATGGATCAAAGAAGAAGATATGAAAATAGTATATTCATAAACCACTACAGCAAGCGCTTGGTTTGTTTTATGCTAATTCGCTCAGAAACGCGAAAGCAGCAGCGACCCCAGACCCCGACTGGAGCAGTGATGAGTGATGATTACATCACATGTGCCTCAAGTATGTCATATCATTTTGTGAGATATATGTAACTTGTTAATGTTAGTTCAGGAACAAATCATTGTTCGTGCTGTCAAATCACATAGTTTAATACCCAGAAGAATAGTAGTGATTTCTATTCATCTTTCCTGAGTTACACTGTGTATACTCAAGAATTTAATTCTTCTGAGAGATTAACATTGGTGGGTGAACAGCGAGACAATGCGCCTGTTAAGCTTCCAACTCAGTGTACTTAGCAGAGGCATTTGTCCTTTCTATTTTTTTCTGGACATAACTCTGATACAGCAATCAACAGTCACTTTTTTTTAAACATCCACCTTCTGTGAAGCATTTCCCAGCCGCAGCAATTTCATTCGAAATTTGAAAGCAAGCTAACTTTAGTAAACATCCCATTCTCTGTGTTCACTTTCTTCAAAATCTGCTGTTGGGTACTAAGTGTTTCCACTAAATTTGATGCTCTATTTTTTTTTTAATTTGGTCCAATTTAACGAGAACAGGATGTTTTGTTTCAAAGTGCCGCCAAAGGTTATATTGTTTTTGAACAGCTAATGTTTCACGGCACACAAGGCACAATAATCTGTCTTTGGAAAGAATTTCACATGTATTTTTAATTTATGTCGCTCGCTCTCTCGCTCTCTCACTCTCGTTCTCGCTCGCTCTAATTTACACTCTCTACTGCTCATTTCATGTAGGTCATGAGTGTAGTTAGAACGATTGATTTTGAATACTCATATTAAGCTCTTTTTACATTGCAAGCCCGTACGTCACAATCAATTCCGTAATGATAATTTAATTAGGGAACTGCATGGAAACCTCAGAAATAAGGTATCTGAAGAAGGTGGTTGAAGTAACAAGAAGAGACATGGTCCGCAACCAGACGATACGTCAAGGCCTAAAATCCAATCTGCTGCAGACCCAAATAGAACAGTCCCAACTAAGATGGTTTGGCCATGTCTGCAGAATGGGAGAAGATCGGCTACCACGACAAGCATGGGAAACAAAGAGCCAGGGATCCAGACCCCCAGGATGACTGAGAGTCCGCTGGGAGGACAACATTAGACAATCTTTGAAGGACCGAGGACTAGAATGGAACCAAAGGTCACGGGATTGCCTCCCCTTGCTGTGCAGCAGTGGTCCACTAATGGTCACAACGCAAGCGTATCTAAAAGTAGGTCGTCAAGGTATCTATCTTCGCGCAAGATTACCCGTACATATCGGGTTGAAACTTCAATTTCTGCAACTGGAAGAGTCAAAGGCAAACCTTTATGCTCTTCCAGGGCCCCTGTATTTCTACAGTTTCACCAGTGTATTGGTGGGCCTTAACCAAAAATGGGGAAACTAAAGCGGAATATTCAAGACCTGAATCATACAAGCACCGTCCTGGTTGGTTACCCACGGTTACTTGCTCAGTAATAGAAGGGTGGCTGGAATTTTGTTCATATGCCTGGGGGTCATGTTTCCCTATCGGCCCCCTGATCAGACATGCGACATTATAAGGGCCTGCCTTAGGCCTCTTACAGTCTGATGTGAAGTGCGTGTCAGATTTGCACGCCTTACACCATCGCCTTCCAGCTCCCTGGGCTGAATTGCCCTGTTTCTGCCTATGGTGATCATGTGGTTGTTGTTGCTGTTGTGTCGTGTTGTGTGAGGTGTTGGTCATACTTTTGTAGTCAGTGAAGGGGTGCTCTCCTCGTTTAAGTTGATTATCGTGTTGGCGCCTTTTAGTCGGGTTCACGTCCGACTGGGCGCACTGGTACAGATCAGCAAAGTACCACCTGATCAAGAGTTTCGGCCCCATGCTCAGCCAGGAACCGTCTCATGTCTGGGGTGAGCGAATCTTAAACTGCTCCACGATAATTATTTCTTGTAATCCCTCGTACGATTCGTCGAAGGCACTTAGTGATCCCCACTTCTCCAAGTACATAGCCAGACGTGTAGCAAACTGCTTATACGACTCGTCTTTTTGCCTCTTGGTTTCCCGGAATTTGCTCTGAAAAGTTTGTGCATTCAGCTGAAAACGCTGCAGCAGAGCTTTCTTCAACAAATCATAATTGTTGTTATCTTCCGGTTCCATTTTGAGGGAGACGTTGTAAGCAGGTCATCGCTGACTCTGAGATAGCTTCATGTTGTATCTCATGTTGGACCAAAAGATGCAGCAATAGAGAATGCAGTCAGCGACCCATAGCTTGACTGCTTGCATCAGAGTCAGCGAACCAGAGCTGACTAAGACCGTACTCCACCTCCACGTGGTGGTCCTGGAAACAGTCTGCAGCAGTGCAGTCTGTCTAAGCGAGTACGGATCGAAGAGGGAAGGCACACCCGGTCCCAAAAAATGCCGTGCTGAAGTCGGATGCGTCGACCGAAAGGTGCAGATATCACAGTTACGGCGTAAACAGACACAACGCAACCACCGTCATTTTCAGGGCGAACGAGGAAGAAGAAGAAGTATCTCTCTCTCTATCTAATCCATAGGTGGCAGCTAAAGACTGAAATCTAGCAAGATAAATGTCTATTTCCTCGGAAGTTTCTGAGTAAGCATCTAACTGAAAAGAGGCCGCTAGGAACTACCACGTGAGATATATTTACCCCATCACTAGTCTGAGAGCTCCCCGACCCATTGGTGCTAGAACTAGATTCGATTCCTATTCCTTCAATCGCTAGTTCTTTAAGCCCGAGTGCGTGGGCTCTGTCGGCCTGTTCCCTCCTTTCTGCAGTTTCGGCCTCTTTTTCTGCCTTTAGTCTGTCAGCTGCCTTTTTGGCCTGTAGTCTGTCAGCCTCCTTTTCGGCCCCTAGTCTGTCAGCCTGTTACTTTTCAAAAGCTCTTTGCTTTTCAGCCTTCTGCTCCTCAAAAGATCTTTGCTTTTCTTTCTCTTCCCTTCCAATCTTCTCTCTTCTCTGGTCATGGCTTTCTCGGCTTCCTGTTCTTCTTTGGCCGCTTTCACCGAAGTGGCAACAAAGTCTGATAATTCTTTGCCCGCTAAGACCATCTCTTTAGCAACATTTAAATAAAAAGTATAGAGATTTTGTGATTCGGTCATGCTGTATCAGGAGAGTGTGTACAGGCGACACGAAACTTGCAATTGCTACTTCTCTAAAATTAAAATTAGCCGCTAAGTTTAAAATACTGGCTGACTAAAATTATAGAATGCACAACACTGACAACAAACAGAAATTAGGCTTCAGCAAATGGACAACTCTTTTCCTTTACCAATTAATTTTAGAGAAGTGTTTTTGATTGTATCAATTATTACTTTACTCTTAAAATATTTCACCTTATTTATTTATTTGTGCAACACGTATGAGCCGATCTATCAAAACTAATAGCTAACAATACTCTTTCAGCAAATCTAAAATTTCTGCCAGTATTCTAGGGAAATAAATAGACCGTAGTACTATAATAAAAACGAGGTCCGCACTTGTGATTTATCACAAATGCGTGTCCGAGTTCAATATCCCGGCTCGAGTCGCCAAATTGTCACGGGATTGCCTCCCCTTGCTTTGCAGGAGTGGTCCACTAATGGTCCCAACGCACGCGTATCTAAAAGTTGGTCGTAAAATGTATCTATCTTCGCGCAAGATTACTCTTGGCAAAGATATAGATAGAAGATGAATGGCTTTTGTACAATGAGGGAGCCTTCACAAGAAATTCCCAGAAGTCAAGAACAAACGCTGCTTAAGGGCTGAGCAAATTTGTTAACTTATTATCTGGTCCGTCGCCTTTTGTATAGGGGTTATGCAATGACTCTGGCCTGTCAAGCCCCCAGTTGGAGTAATCCAACGAATGCCCTCTTATAAGTAATGGCTCTATATATATATATATATATATATATATATATATATACATATACATATACATATATATATATATATATATATATATATATATATATATATATATATATATATATATATATATACTGAAGCACATAAAAAACGCACCACTATTATATATACTGATGCCGAGAAGCTGGCAAAAAAAAGTGTGGGAATGGATTTTCCCCGTGTTTGCCATGAGGTAGAGAGCGAATGGCTGCTGGAATGGAAAGTGCATGATTCAACCCATGGGTGTGTGTACAGACTACATGAAAACGATGAAAGTTACACGTGCAACACGATTCTCAACAGCTATGACCTTGAAAATGTGTACGCGTTGTGGCAGTATACTCGGTATAAAAAGGCCGTTGAGACAAAACACCCAGTACATGTGCTTGAAATGCCACGACTATCTGAAAACGACCGCCAACGAGCCATTGGTATGTTGGAGAAAGGAATGAGCTCGCGGGCCATTGCCAGAAGGATGAATTGCCACCACAGCACTATTGTACGTCTCAATGAACGTTACGGAACCACTGGCAGTGCCCGGGATAGACTTCGGAGTGGCCAACCACGAGTTACTACCCCTGCGCAAGATCGTCATATTGTGCTGAGTCACCTAAGGAATTGACTCTCCCGGCAAGTCAAACAGCAAGAGCAATAGTGGGTAGACATGGGCAAGTCTCTCGAATGATAGTCATACGACGACTCAGAGATACAGGCCTTACTGCAAGATGACCTTATGTTGGGCCAAACTTGACTCACAGACATCGTTAGCAGCGCCTGCAATGGGCAGAGCAACATATCAGATGGACTAGACTGCAGTGGAATGCTGTCCTATTCACAGACGAGAACAGATTCAACATATCCTTTGCAGATGGACGTATGCGGATTTAGCGACGGTGTGAAGAGGGCTTTGCAGATTGCTGTGTCAACCGATTTCGAGGTGGCAGTATTCACATTTGGGGAGGATTCAGTTTTCACCATCGCTTGCCTCTTCACGTCTTCCGTGGAAATGTTAATGCTGTGACATATCGAGATGAGGTTCTGGATGCACTGGTTGCTCCTGCGTTCACAATTTATCCAGACTTGCAGCTTCTCCAGCAGGATAACGCACGTGCATTTTTTTGTATTTTTGGTTTTCTCCCTTGCCTGCACAGAATGCAATGAATTTCATAACAATCAAATGTACAAATTAATGACCAGCATGGATTCATAGGAAAATGAATAAAGATTCCAAATATGTAAACTTGTACACACTTATATTTACATTTCACACTCTGTTCCTGGATTATACAGGTGGTGCGTTTTTAATGTGCTTCAGTATATATATATATATATATATATATATATATATATATATATATATATATATATATATATATATATATATATATATATATATATATATTATATATATATATATATATATATATATATATATATTTATTTATTTATTTATATTTATTTATATATATATATATATATATATATATATATATATATATATATATATATATATATATATATATATATATATATATATATATATATATTTATCAAGAAAAACTGGCTCATACGTTTGCTTTCGTACATATAAACTAAATCAACTACTATTGTTTAGTGTAAAATAACATACAACAAATTTAATAGTCATTTAGTTCTACAAGTTAAAATAAGGATTAAATGGGGTGAAAGTTATATTAAATTTTTCCTCATTGAGGTTTTGGTAGAGCGTTAGTAATAATGTCCGTATTTTTGCTGTAGCCTGTTATATAACACTTAGCTCCAGATGAGTCCTGCAGCTGTGGTTTCCGTCACTTCTTTTTGGTGATGAGTATACTTCTCCATATAATTCGTCCACTGTAGGCGATTGGTGGTGATACTCCTCTCTCACACTAGTAGCGTAGGAACTTCAGTACTTAAGTCTGATGTCTTGTAACCACGAACTGTGACAAATTAGAAATAAACAAATGCCTCAGTGCATTTGTTCTCCGCAAACTAACAGGCCCATTTTCATGCGCGCCACCCAGGAATGTTAACCTCTCAGAAGAATTAAATTCCCGAGCACACAATGTACTTACTTACTTACTTAGTCGTTCCCCTTCTACCGTGAGGTGTAGAGGTTTGGAAGAGAGAGCGCCAGACTATCCTATCGGCTGTCTTCCTCCTGGCCTGGTTCCATTCTAGTCCTCGATCCTTCAAAGGAACACAATGTAACTCAGGGAATATGATGAAAATTCACCAATATCCTTCTGGGTATTAACTAGGAAATTGCGTCTGGAGTGCATGAATAATGATTTGCCCGAATTACAATTAAAAAAGGTATATAAATCTCACAACATGATTCTATACACTTTAGGCACAAGTGATGTATCATCACTAATTACTCATCGCTACTCCCGTCGGGGTCTAGGTCATCTCTGCTGTCGGGTTTCCCGCACGACTAGTCAGAAACAATCACCAGCTCTTGCAGTAGGGGTTCATGCATATACTATTTTCATGTGTTGAGGTTGCCAGCCTTATATATATATATATATATATATATAAGTATATATATATATATATATATATATATATATATATATATATATATATATATATATATATATATATATATATAAATATATATATATATATATATATATATATATATATATATATATATATATATATATATATATATATATATATATATATATATATATATATATATATATAACCACTTAGCAAGAAACCTGTAAAATTTACGTTAGTAAATAAATGGTTTACACTTACCCCAACATCTTGGGAATACACCCTTCTCCTGGCACAGATTAGAATGGACCCACGGCCCTGTATTTAGATGCTGTTCGAATCACTTAAGGAGGTCCACTACTATGAAAACTGGATTTTACGTACAAAATATAGATTTTTTACTTTTGAGCTTATTTTATTAAATAATCATCGAGGAATCGATTGAGCAAGGTTTTATAACATAAAAAATGCATTTGATGTATCAAAAAGCATATTGTCGGCACCACCCCCATGCTATGATTTTCAAATTTGTGCCGAAAATGCACGATTTCTCACTAAAACTATCAAACAGAGGAGTCTCAAATTTGGCATGCATGTAGTACACATCTATATCTTTAAAAAAAACACATCTGCATTTTTGATATTTTGGTAATTTTCTTTTATAATTTTTTTAAGAATATTTAAAAAAATATTTTTTCACACAAATATAGTTTTTTTTTTTTAAATCATTAAAAATATAATTTAAAACTTATAAAAATAATCATGAGTAGTACACATCTATATCTTTAAAGTAACACATCTGCATTTTTGATATTTTGGTAATTTTCTTTTATAAATTAAAAAAAAATATTTAAAAAAATATATTTTCATACAAATATAGTTTTTTTTTTTTAAATCATTAAAAATAGAATTTTAAACTTATTAAAATAATCATGAGTAAAATTGTTTTAATTTTCAGTCACAACATGTGGGTGCAATTTGATAAAGTTTGGTCAATGGGAAACAAGATTTTTGTTCTTGAAAATTGGTGAAAAACCCAATATAGCGGTTGTTTTTTTTTTTTGGTTACCAGGGTAGAAGGAAAGAAGAAAAATTAGGCAAGATAAAGGCAAGAGGAGCAGCTGCAGGAAGCTGAAGGAGGTGCAGCATATAGTGCTGGACAATTTTAAACACATTCAGCCCCCCAGAATGGAGTATATTGGACAAGACAAGTCACTCGATGACTAAAATGCATTTTTCTCAAAACTAACATTTTATTAACAAAAAATGTTTTTTTTTACAAACTATCCAATAGATCAGTCTGAAATTTGGCATGCATATAGGACACATATATACCTTTAAATTGACAGGGGCTTTGTTTGATATTTTGGTAATTTGCTTTGATATATTTTTTTTAATATATTTTTTTCATTGTTTTTCATACAAATATAGTGTATTTTTTAAAAAAAGTCATTAAAAATAGAATTTTTATCTTAACAAAAAAGCCCTAGACAAATTGTTTTAATTGTCAGTCACAACATGTGTATGCAATTTGATAAAGTTTGGTCAATGGTAAACATAAGATTTTTGCTCTTGAAAATTGGTGTAAAACCCAATATGGCGGTTGTTTTTTTTTTTTGGTTACCATGTAGAAGGAAAGAAGAAAAATTAGGCAAGATAAAGGCAAGAGGAGCAGCTGCAGGAAGCTGAAGGAGGTGCAGCATATAGTGCTGGACAATTTTAAACACATTCAGCCCCCTAGAATGGAGTATATTGGACAAGACAAGTCATTCGGTGACTAAAATGCATTTTTCTCAAAACTAACATTTTATTAACAAAAAATGTTATTTTTTACAAACTATCTAATAGATCAGTCTGAAATTTGGCATGCATGTAGGACACATATATACCTTTAAAATGACAGGGGCTATTTTTGATATTTTGGTAATTTGCTTTGATATATTTTTTAAATATTTTTTTTTCATTGTTTTTCATACAAATATAGTGTATTTTTTTTTAAATCATTAAAAATAGAATTTTTAACTTATCAAAAAAAGCCCCTGATAAATTGTTTTAATTGTCAGTCACAACATGTGTGTGCAATTTGGTAAAGTTTGGTCAATGGGAAACATAAGTTTTTAGCTCTCGAAAAGTGGTGAAAATCCAATATGGCGGATTTTTTTTTTTGGTTACCATGGTAACCACATTTTTTTTAACAAAATAAACTGTAGAATTTGGTTCATGGACATACACTGTGTCTATTGAGCACATAAAAAGTTTGAAAATGTTATTAGAACAAAAGTTAGTTTTCACTGTAGGGAAACCCCTTAAGTCTGAGAAATTCCTCTTATGACGGGTGAAACACTTGGTCTGGAAATCTATAATTCCTCTTATGACGGGTGAGACACTTGGTCTGGAAATCTATAATTCCTCTTATGACGGGTGAAACACTTGGTATGGAAATCTATAATTCCTCTTACGACTCCTTGTGATAAAATTCCCAAGTTTCCAGTCTCGTATTAAAATTGCGGGCTTACTTGTACTTCCAAATTTGCCCAATACTCGCTCTGGTACTTATTGTTGTGGATTGATAAGTCCTGTCCTCTTTCCTCTGGTTCATAAGAGGTGTTTAGCTGCCGCTACGATGCAGTCTGTCTGTTCTTGACTCCGAGTTTGTTAGATTATATCTCACAATCCTTACTTTCAAATCCCAGCTGTGGTTCCGCCGAAAGTTCCAATCAAATCATAGTAGATTCTGGCGAATCAATCCAATCTATCTAGCATTGTTTGGGTGGGGAAGTTTATCATTACTCATCCCGCTCGTATATGAAAATATTAAATTTAATATACACGCGTGGCCTCTTACACAGTGATGTCATATCGTTACCTAAGACTTCCGGCGCACCTCTGTTTATCACCTTTATCTGCGTGCCTCCGCCAGATGTCTGGTCAGACCGTATTGTCTTCTTTCATCGTATCACAACACCGGCTTATGTCAACATGATCAACAGCTTTCCAATGGGGTCAAATGTTTGACCGCACCGTTTCCACAGGCGGTCAGACAGATTAGGCAATAAAATATTATCGCTGGCCGAGTCACCAAACGTGGCGAATCGTAACAACAGTCTGGAAGTGGAGTGTGAAACAATAAGATAGCATTACTCCATAGCAAATACTGCCATAGGGGAGTGGCGTGTTAGAGAATTCACCATGCTATGTCCAGCATAAACAAACAACACACAAAGGTATTTTATCAGGCACTCAGTGAGAAATAAAGAAGTAGAAGACTAGACAACAGAAAAACAACAGAAGTGATAGGCTTACCGGGAATCGAACCAGGACCTTCCGAACGGCACCCACCACCTAGCCACGGGAGCAAATCGCCACTAGTATTAAGGTCTTTGTCTTGTGTAATCTTGGCCTATACTGTTTAATAGTGAAACTGCAGAAGTGATTGCGTCTATAATTAGTCTGGGTCGTCCTATGGTACATATACGGGTCACGTGGGGGGGGGGGGGGGGGCGAGCTAGCCCTCTGTCGGTGAAGCATTATTTTTGCTTAGCTGGCAGAGTTGATAGTGGCGATTTGCTCTCGTGGCTAGGCGGTGGGGGCCGTTCGGAAGGTCAAGGTTCGATTCCCGGTAAGCCTATCACTTCTGTTGTTTTTCTGTTGTCTAGTCTTCTACTTCTTTATTTCTCACTGAGTGCCTGATAAAATACCTTTGTGTGTTGTTTGTTTATTTATTTATGTCCAGCATAGAGCACAATCACCCGTGTGTTACCGGGGCCCGAAAGGGGAGCAAAGAATAGTAACACTGTTCCCTTCCATGCATGTCGTAGAAAGCGACTAAGGAGGGTTGGGCATGGGGCTGGTTACCCCATCCTGAAAAAATTTAAACCACAAAAACTTCAACAAATATGGACAAGTCAAATAAAGAAAATAAAACACAGCCATCCAAGACAGGGGAAGGTCCTCTCGCAGGGAGGCGTATGATGCAACACAGAGAAAGCCGAAAGGAGTCTGTGTTGCTGACTAACCTTCTTTCTTCTAGGAGAACTTCCAGATTTGGCACCTGGAATGTTCGGACATTAAAAGAACAAGGGAAAGTGGCACAAGTAACAGCAGAAATGAGGGAATATAAAATCGAGGTTCTAAGAATGTGTGAAACAAAGTGGAAGAGGGTAGACAGGAAAAAAACTCATCACAGGTGAATTGGTGCTGTCCTCAGGACATGAAGACGAAAGTTCACACCACAGTGAAGGGGTAGCTCTTATGTTATCTAAAGAAGCACAGAAAGCACTCATTGAATGGGAAGCTGTTGGACCCAGAATAATAACAGCCACTTTTAAAACAGCTAAAAAGAAAATACATGTAAATGTCATCCAATGTTATGCACCAACTAATGACAAAGAAGAGTCGGTGAAAGAAGCATTTTATACTAGACTACAGGAAATTATGGATAAAGTAAAAAGAAGAGACATCACAATTTTGATGGGTGACATGAATGCAAAAGATAGGTACAGTCAATACCGGATTTGAAGAAGTCATGGGAAAACATGGGTTAGGAATAATGAATGAAAATGGGGAACTATTCTCAAACTTCTGTGCTTCAAATCAACTGGCTATAGGAGGAAGCATGTTTCCACATAAGAGAATACACAAGGCAACATGGATATCACCAGACCATAGAACAGAAAATCAGATTGATCATATATGCATAAACAAGAAGTTTAGATCATCATTGCAGGTTGTAAAGGTATATAGAGGAGCAGATGTGGCATCAGATCACCACCTTCTGATAGCCAAAGTAAAAATGAAACTCAAGAGATATGCAACAATGCAAAATTGTAGACAACAATTTAATGTAGGACATCTAAGAAATCAAGAAACAAGAGACAAATTTGCGGTCACAGTATCCAACAAATTCCAAGTGCTCCAACAGCTGGAAGATGTAGAGAATACAGAAGACTATTGGCAGCAAATCTAAACGGTATGGAATGAGACAAGTGAAGAAATACTGGGGAAAAGGGAAAGACAACAAAAAGCATGGATAACAACAGAAACCATCAATAAGATAAAAGACAGAAAAAACAAGAAAGCAGAGTTAAACACAAGCAAAACTAGAAGCTCCAAAGCCAAGGCTCAAGAAGTGTACACAGAAGCAAACAAAGAAGTAAAAAGAAGTATCAAAAGAGACAAGAGGAAGTATATTGAGGAGTTGGCAAGAGAGGCAGAAGATGCTGCAGCCAAAGGAAATATGAGAGAACTGTATAGCAGCACAAAGAAGCTAACAGGGAAATACAAGCAAACAAGTTGCCTCGTAAAAGACAAGAATGGGAATCTGCTCAGCAATATACAGGAGCAAATGAAGAGGTGGACAGAATATTTTGGTGACCTTCTCAAGGCTACAGAGATGTTATATAAATTACTTGGTAAAGTCTGGGAAAAGGAAGAGATACCAGCTGAATGGAAGGAAGGATATCTGGTTAAGTTGCCTAAGAAGGGAAATTTACAAGAGTGCACAAATTATAGAGGAATAATGTTACTATCAGTGCCAGGAAAGTATTAAACAGGATTATCCTTGAGAGATTAAAAGAGTCCATAGACAAGAAACTGAGAGATGAACAAGCAGGTTTTCGACAAAACAGATCATGTACAGACCAGATAGCCACTTTGAGAATAATAGTTGAACAAAGTCTGGAATGGAATTCACCATTATACATCGGATTTGTGGACTACGAAAAGGCATTTGACAGTGTGGACAGAGAATCACTTTGGAAATTGATGAGGCATTATGGAGTTCCCCTGAAGATCATTAAGTTAATAAAGAAAACGTATGAAGACATGACATGTAGAATTCTTCACGAAGGACAGCTTACAGAACCGTTTGGGATAAGAACAGGAGTGCGACAGGGATGCCTCTTGTCTCCATTTCTTTTCTTACTAGCAATAGACTGGGTTATGAGATCATCGACAACACACAACAGAAATGGAATCCAGTGGACTCTGACTAAGCAGTTGGATGATCTGGATTTTGCTGATGACTTGGCTCTTCTGTCCCATAACCGTAATCAGATGCAGGACAAATTGAAAACACTCTATAAGAGGTCACAGCAATTGGGTCTGAAAATACACAGGGAAAAGACAAAAATAATGAGAATAAATGCAGGTAATGATAACAGGGTTGAACTTGAAGAAACACTAATACAAGATGTAGAATCGTACACGTATCTTGGCAGCAATATAGACAAAGTTGGAGGGACAGATATTGATATCAAAATAAGAATACAAAAGGCAAGAGGAGCTTTCATTGCATTGGGAAACATATGGAGATCAAGAGAAATCGGATCCAACACGAAAATAAGAATCTTCAACTCAAATGTGAAGTCAGTCCTATTGTATGGCTCTGAGACATGGATAACAACAAAGACAACAACCAAAAAGCTACAGACTCATAAATGGGTGCTTGCGTAGAATAGAGGGATTAAAATGGTATGACAAGGTTACCAACGTGGAACTGATGACAAGAACTAGACAAGTGCCAGTGGAACAAGAGATGAGAAGAAGACGATGGCGATGGATAGGACACACACTGAGGAAACCTGTTGATAGCATTACAAGGCAGTCCTTGTTCTGGAACCCCCAGGGCAAGAGAGGCAGAGGTAGACCAAGAAGCACATGGAGAAGAGAGCTGGACACAGGGGTGAAAATGATGAGAAGAACATGGAAAGAACTTGAGATGATGGCACGTGACAGGAGGACTTGGCATGTGTTTGTTGAAGGCCTATGCTCCTTTGGAAGTGGAGGGTTATGATATAGAGCAAAATAGTGAAAATAACGAATGAAAAGGCATGATTTATTCCAAATAAAAGAGATGAATGAGAAAAAATGAAGAAAAAGAAAGGATACTGCCGGAGGGCTGAAGGTGTGAGAGATCACACTAAAGAGCATGTTCAGATGTTTTGTCACACCAAGCCAGGAGGAAGACAGCCGATAGAAAAGTATGGCGCTCTCTCTTACAAACCTCTACACCTCACGGTAGAAGAGGAACGAATAAGTAAGTAAGTAACTACACGGGACTTTCACGTAATTATACTGTTAAAAATAAAGAAACCAAAATTATAAATTTATTTCCAAAACCTGTAGCGGGCGGCACTGTGAGGCACGGCGGGCGGCACTATGAGGCACGGCGGGCGGCACTGTGAGGCACGGCGGGCCGAATGTTGTGCATGTCTGTGCTGTGAGATGACTTTTACCTTCATTTATTAATTTTTTTTTTTTTTTACATTTGACCCAGAATTCCGAAGACGTCAAATAATGACTCAGTGTGGGCCGGCTGACGCAAGCTAGGCGGGATGTACTAATGTCAAACTTGTAAACTAAGCAAGTTGTTGCGTTTGCGTGGTGGCGGTGTGTTGAGGTGTTTGGAGTTATCTAAGACGGTTAACCTATGCGAATTTGTTTCTACCTATCTAAGCACGCACATCTGATAAGATATTGGTGTTTTAGGTCTTCAGGTAAGGGCTTCTGTATGTGGTTAATCTTGGCTGATACGTGTGACAATTCAGAGGACAACGACATTTCGTGAGAAAATTGGGCTTTGTGTTTACTCTGCTGTCAATCAATCAATACTCTTTTGAAGGAGCTTTGCCGAGGTGCCCCTCTTGTTCAGTCTAAAGGCAAGAATCGTCGGTTATATTAGATCGCACATCCAAATATTTTATGGGGCTGGCAATGTCATCAAGTAAAACTAATTGCCATAGAAACCACTGCTGCACGTGCATGCAAATGCTTGGTTTTTTTTGTTTTTAAATAAAGTTTTGCCTCGTTTTGGCGAGCCGCTTCCCGTTCAAACCTAGTCGGTTATATTAGGGCGCATCTCCAAATATAAAAAACCTTTAGGTCTGATTTTTATGCTTGGTGAAGGCTTTTATAGGAACATACTGCAGTGTTGACCCCTTGCTCTGTAAGGAACGCAAAAGAGCTGGTGCAGGCTACCTAAGAAGAACTACGGCTGATAAGGAGAAAGAATACTCAAATATGAAAGGCCTTATGGTCTAGTGTATTTTCTATCGAATTAGTTACTCAACAATACCTATAGTTCCCCATATAGCAGGGGGTGTTTAACATAAACATACCACGACTTCCTTAAACGTTCAAGGTCGTACCATGTCTTTTTTAAAAATCCATTTGATGTGTGTCTCCAGCTCTCTTCTCCATGTGTGTGTGTGTGTGTGTTTTATTTTAAGTCTCACTCAGTTTCTCTTACCTTGGTGATTCCAGACCAAGAACTGTCATGTGATGTTTTCTTAAAGCTTGGCATATCCAACACTAGTGTTTTCTTCTCACATCTTGTGACACTGCCGTTTGTCTGTTTCTTGTCATTAGTTTCACAAGAATGATCTTGACATGCCATTTCAGTTCTACTATTCTAAAAAGCTCATATTTATGTGAAAGTCTGTATCTTTCTGATTATTATCTTTGTTGTTCTCCGTGTTTCAACAGCCATCGAATATGCATGGAGGCATATTCTGGATTCAATCCTTATATTGACCACCAGCTAAGCACAATGCTATAGTATACATATGTGGAATGGAACTTCTGTCTGTGAGGCTAGTTACACCCTTAGTGGTTTGAAATCATTAACATGCTTCCAGGGATTCCCCCTGTGGTGAAACATGTTGAGAACCCAGCATTGCACACTAAGCTTGGAGAAGTCACTTGAGCCCCAGACGTAAATCTGGCGTTTACCTGGTGTGCTGTATGCAGGAGGATTTCACTAGGGCCATTGATAGGCAGGGGGAGTTGAGAAGTGACTACTGTGTAGGACGTAACAATTCCTTTAGAAAGCTCAAGGACCAGAGCACAGTAGTTTAGCTCTGCACCATTTGGAGAGCCCCGTTGGGTAGAGGGGAATGCACAGTATGCCACACGTTTTCTTCCTCCTAGCTCTGACCAGATGTAATGATCCTTTGAATGCCAGTCAAGCTGGAGAAACTGGAGCTCATGACTTCAACTCAACACGTTTCAGAATGGCAGAAAAGCCACAGGAAACGTTAGTTCTACAGTGAAGATAATACCAAGGAATCTTCAAATTGGCTGCAAGAGAGCGAAAAGCTCAGCAGTTCTAGTATTTTAAACAACAACAACAAACCCGGTACCTTTGTCGCCAGAGACCAACGCTAAATAACCACTCTGTCAGTCTGATGCTTAATATTTTGGCCATATAAAAAGGCATAATACTTTGGTAAAGACTATAACTTCAAGGCCAGAGTTGAATGCGAATGTGCAAGAGGAAGGCATCGCTATCAGTGGAAGATAACATAACAAGATGGACAGAAAAGTACATATCAGAGTGCACCAAGACAAGAGACAGAGAAGGACGTTGGGAATCCATTGCAGCCGACCTTCGTTTGTGTATACTGCTGCTGATGATGATAATGTCAAGCAAGGCATTCATCCGGACAAAACATTCATGAATAACCAGAAACACAAATATAAAAAAATAAAATAAAAAATAACGTAAATTTGATAGTATCTCGCGAGAAAGATAGTATACATCAATAGTCAATATTTTGTTAACTCACATTTTTGTTAGACTGAGCATCTCAGAGTGGTTAAAGCGCTGGTCTCTAGCGGCAAAGTTGTCGGGTTTGATTCACGGTATCATCACGCGCGTCTGTGGCCTAATGGATATGAACGCAGTTTCATAATCCAGATATACCAGGTTCGAAACCTGCTGCAGGCGGTTTGGTAGCAGATCGCTTTGTGTGGATTTTTAACAATGGTATAAGCGCCGTACCGTTCAGAAAGCAATGGCAAAGTACTGAATGAAAAAAATTGCCTAGAAAAATCACAAACAGCCAATAAAAGCTGGGGTTGATTGCCGCGTCCTGTAAAGGATAAGCAACTAACTATCATCACGCGCAAAACTACCCAGTTGTAAATGGGTACCTGACTTTGCTCTTAAATTAGGGGCGGACAAGGCAGCGAGGAAGGCAACTGGTCACCCCACCTCTCGATGCTGGACCTTTTGTAGTGAAGTCTCTAACCCTTCAGTCCCCTACGGCCGTATTCGCTATGGGACAACCTTTACCTGTATCTTAGTTCCAGGTACCACCACCTTACTCCCGTGTCATCCTCTCTTGAGATGCACCCCCAATCATAATACATGGCTGACACCTTACATTGACAATACACGATTATTAAATTTAAAAATTTATCTTCTTTCCTATTTTTTTTTTTTGTGTGGGGGGGGGGGGGGGGGGCGGGGTGGGGGTTATGTTGTATGCATTAGCCAATAAACGATTTTAAAATTGAGTAAAACTCTGTTCAGCCATTTCCCCTCCCGTCCATTTTTACCGTTATTCCTCATCCCGTCACATGTTGGCAGTCCACAATTTCGCCTCCATTTCCCAAATGTGTACTTTCTCAACAACCTTCTGTCTCTCTCTCTCTCTCTCTCCCTCCCTCCCCCTCCCTCTTTCTTTCTTTCTTTCTTTCTATCCCTTTCTCTCTCTCTCTCTCTCTCTCTGTTATATTCTCATTCTCTCTCTCTCTATTCTCTCAAACCCCCCAAAACCCCTCCCTTTCTCAACCCTACACACACCCCCCAACCACCCCCACACCCCCCAACACACACCCCCACAACTCCCCCACCACACACACACCACACACACACATTTCCAGTTGTTTTTACACTGCTGCTTCAAGATTTCATAAACCCCACCAAGATTTTCCCATGCGAACTTCCCCACAACTGTTACGACTTTTTGTACCATTTAAACCCCAAAACCATTCCGAAATCTGGAATCCAACTGGTAGGCGCTATTTCCAAAAGTGAGCTAGTGCAACGCGCTAACATACTTTCAACCCGTGGAACCGAACTGTGCAGGGTTTTAACAGCGCCAGGAATCGGAAGACTAGCATGAGGCAATGCACAATGAATTTTCTTAGCGTGATACACAGTTTCAGGAATGAAGTCTGGAATAATAAAGAAAACAGCTAATTATTTGCGAGAGTTTTGACGTGTTACTGATTTTGGTATTTGGGTGTATTTTGCAAAATAAACAATGCACTTTTTAATTTCTAGCGCGATATTTCATTATTTTTAATGCACTAAAGTGTTTATTATGGAAATTTGATATTTTACTTTTTTTTAGCTTGGAATTTATAATTAGGTATTTCGTTGTTTGTTTGTTTTTTTCGGTGGGTTGGTGGGGGGGGGGGAGGGGGGGGGGGCGTGTGTTCTACAAAACGTAATTACTGATTTAGGCATTGCTAATTAAACATTTACGTTCATCCCTTGGGATCTCTATGGACACAAAGAAAACAGTAGACCTACTGTCTAATCAAGAAATTTCGTACCAAGATGACTAATAGATGAAAATCTGTTCACGAGGACAATGGCATGAATCATCATGTTAAACATTTTGCTACAGGAACCACCACTGTAAGAGTGGTGAATGCTTGGTGCGGGCTTCGATAAGTGGACCAGCTACAATTGTGGGCCCTATGCTTCATACAGGGCGATACGGAAAATGGTGATAATTAAGTGCAATTTATAATCAGTGCTTTAAGTGGGTATTTGAAATTAGATATTCCAAGGCGAGATTAAACCCCAAATTATGTAAATATATACCCAGCTGTAAATGGGTAACCTGATTGTGCTCTTGAGTTTAGGAAGGAAAAAGGCAGCGAGAAAGGGATCTGGTCACTCTACCAATAACAGTTGGAACTTAGTAATATATTTACTTATTAATATTTCCCTACAGGCAATAAATATATTTACAAATAGTATTGCTTTTTGAAACTAACGATTCACCTTTACTTTTTTTATTTATATATGTATGCTTTTGAGTTAGGGAAGTTAACACGAACGCGCTAGGATATAATAAAACGAATGGTCACCCCCGCATGGAACTGGATTTGGACTACTCGTATAGGGACAAAAATCTCTAACACTTCACTACCCTACGGCAGAGTACTTGCTATGGGACTACCGAGGGTGGAACGCATTTTTAATATGCCAGGGGAAAGGGTGTTGATGTATTTGGGGACAGTCTTTGTTTATTCTTGTCATTTTAATTATTATTTTGCTGTATGTAAAATCAGTGGTGGAAAGTTTGGGATTACACTGGGGGGGCCATATTTGAATTTTATTGTTGCTTTTTCCTTTTTTTAATATTTTATTATTTTTATTTATTAATATAAGAAAAAAAATTATATAAAAGTTTAAGTATAATTATATATATAATATATATATCTTTATATTTATATTTATTAGTATTATTATATATATATATTTATATATTTTAGCAGATGGGGGATTTAATGTATATCCTTTGATAGTGGGGGGGGGTTGTGATCTGTATATTAGATCACAGTCCAGTGTGGTTCCCGGGGGGTCTTTTGAGGGGGTACGAGAAAGAAAAAATATAAGTTTATCTGTAGGGGAACCAAAAATCAAAGGTGATATGCCCATGAAGTTTTATGACTTATGTCATCGTATTTATGCATTTGGGGCATGATCATGTTAAAACGTGAAAACAATTATACATCGAAAACTATACTGCTGCAGGAATGCGTCAATTTTTTAATTGTTAGTCAGTTTCCTGCACGGATGGCGGCTGGCAGCGGAAAACTTCTTTTTTTTTTGTGATACAAATGTGAATGTTACGAATTTAACATAAAATTCATTGCTAATGTATGAATTAATGGAAATTAATCAACTGATAAACGTGATGTGTTCATATTCCGAGGTTGTATGATGTCATTGTGTACGCTGACGTAGTTTCTGTACAACGTATTGTGGGAAATTTGTGCTAAGGGTGGATTCTTCAGCTATAGTATATGGGCAGGGTCATCGCTGGCCTGAACAGAGCGGAGGTTACACGACAGTGACAACCTCCGCTTAGAGAATGAGCAGAAGAAGTGCGCTACTGCAACCTGAGGTATCTGTTTGTCTAAGATCGTTACTCTCATCAACCAGGGCAGTTACTTGTTTCAAGATTGTTCCCGAGTCATGCATTTCGGATGGCTACTAGGCTGGAATGGAAAACATTCAAATAAATAGTTGCACCTCTTATGTCTTCATGAAACAGTGGTGTGGGATTCTACTGTCCAGGTCATGCAGCCTTTTTTGTGTATTTCGAAAATGAGCTATGCTTTGAGAAGGACTAGCCTTGAGAGTATCCACAGTGGGGACACTGGATAATGGATACTGGGAGAGAATACCCAAGGGCAAGCCGATGATACAGCGCTTGTTAGGAAGCGACAATTCATATCTTGTGAACACAACAAGGATAAGAAATGTTAGAATTCGGCAGTTCAAATTGTGGAAAGTACAAGCAGGGTTGGACTTATAAGAGGATGGAGCCATCATGTATACAACCATGCGAGCTTCAGGAACAATTAGCGGTTCGACAATGCTTGCGGGTGTGAATGGAGCACCTATGGGTTTGCTCGGTGTGCAATGAGTATTGTTATGATGAACAACTTACAGTAAAAAACAGTGTGAAACGACTACTGCCACTTTTGTGTTAATTGTTTTTTATACCGAAATCAAAAGAATCCTAGACGGGTACATTATGATCTCTCTAACTTATGGTTAAAGTCATGCCAACCAATATAGGGCTGTAAGTTTGTTTATAGAATTAGGTTATTTATTCGTCCAGTATATGTCCCCGGGGTCGTAAAACAAAGAATATAACTACTTTTACGTATGGCGCCATGCGTTCGTACAAGGCGACTAATAGGAGGTTGTTTATGGGGCAGGAAACTCAAGAGGTTTTGTGAGTTGGGCAGGAAATCCTCAAAGTGGTACCAGTAAATAATGGGGCCAGGTAACCCTCAAGAGGTTGTGTCTGGGCAGCGACCTACGCACTATAAGGTTGTAGTCTGGGACATCAGGAAAACTCAAGTGGTCACGGACTTCTGGAGCATGGAAACTCAAGAGGTTGTGTCTGGGGCAGGAAACCTCAACATGTAAAACAGAGTGCCACAGAAACCATCGGTGTATGAGCTTGTGAATGTCTGGTGCAGGTTTCCTGTAAGGGGACTAGCTGTAGTGATGGTTCCTTACTCCGCAAGAGCGCAGAGGAAAATGATGATGACCACATAGTGGAGTGATTATATACTTGATGATGCCTGGTTGTGGTTAGAATGATCCCATTCTATGAGAAGATGATGGTTACAGTTTATGGTGGTGGCAATGATGATGAGGGTGAACGATTGATGGTGGTGGTGATGAGTGATGATAGTGTGATTATTTTGATAACAAAATTAGATGAATGATGAATGAGCTGCCAAACCAAAATTTGGGTTGTTTTGTTTGTTATTTACAATTATAGATATGATATTCAACTTTAATGCATTCCATTCGTTTCTGCCATCAAACCCCCCCCCAGCCTTTTCTGTACTTATATTGATCTCATCCTCCCCCTCCACATTCCTGCCCCACCACCTCCCCCGATCTAATAACAAGAAGTTTGCTGCGCCTGTGAGATTGGTATTTCGGACATAGTGTGTTCAAGTTTATTCGATTTTGCTTCTTCTCCATGGCCTACTTTACTGGGATCAGTTGAAACGTGATGGTATGGCACGCAGAAGAATAGGGGGTACAGAGGAGAGGAGAAGGCAATCAACGTGGGAGTGATATCTGCTGATATGAAAACAGCAGGTTGTCTCTAGCAGGAAGTAATGTTTGCCATCCTGTTTATACTTGCTTGGTTACAGGGTGGGATGGTGGGGGGCGTGCACGGGTGGTTTAAAGAAAAAAAAGACTTAAAGTTATAGCAGGTTGGCGGGACAGAGAAGTCTGGAGGGAAGATGGGATTCTTCACGTAGGGAGCTACATTTTGTCGAATTAACATCACTGCGTTGGTAAAGGTCATGTGAACTCGAAAGAAAGAAGAAAATCAAAAGAAAGAATGAAGAAAGAAAAAATATTTGCGCGCTAAAAGAGAAAGGAGAAAGAAAAGAAAAGGAAAGATAAGAAAGGAAAGAAAGAAGAGAAAGAAAAGCGAGGGCTATGACCAACGTGCAGATCGTTCAGGTTCGAATCCTCGAGTGTCTTATTACTGCTGGTTACTTTTCTATCGTTTATCGCCTCCTTTCCCTATTAAGTAAGCAATGTTCTTTTTTTATTGTACTAGCACGTGCCTTTAATTTTACTTACGTTTATTTCTGCGGACTCTAGAATCTAGAACAGGATCCGAGCCTAGCTGAGAACAATTGGATGAGGTCCTGTGCGGATTTCCGAGCAAAACGAAGTACTCAAGACCTAATCTTCACACTAAGAAGCTGAGTGAAAAGGCCCTTGAGTATAAATGTGAGATCCATCTTTGTTTCATAAGATCTGGAAAAAGGCTTTTGACAGGGTCCATGGAGCAAACTTTGGGACTGGTTGGGCAAGGTAGGAATATTCCAGCACCTTTCTTGCATTCATGCTATACAGAGCTTCTACAAAGTCTTGCAGAAATTATGTGAGGGGAACAGAAAAACCATAAGTCATGAAGAGGTTCAGGACCACACCACTGGTGTAAGAAGACAAGGTGATAACCTATCACCTTACCTCTTCATACTCCTTATGGACGATGTCATCAAGGCATGTAAGGAGAGAACAAGAAAGTATTCAGTGGGGGTACTTGGAAGATGAGAACAGGTCTATATTTCGGAGAGCTGGCATTTGCTGATGATGTTGCCCTGATTGCTAAATCAGAGGCACATCTCCAATCCAACCTGCAAGTCTGGAAGGAAGAGCTGGAGAAGAGAGGGATGGTCATAAGCAGCTCTAAAACAAAATCCATGGTGAATCACGAGAAGAAAGAAAACATCAGATTAAGTTGGGAGAACAGGTCCTGGAGCAGGTCGACCACTTTAAATATCTCGGAGCTATTATAGACCGAAAGGGAGGCATCAAAGAAGAGTTGGCCACTCGAAAAGCAGCGGCTGGGAGACTTTTTCAGGCCATAAATCGTGGATTCCTCAGCAAGAAAGAGGTTGGTAAGAAAACGAAGATGGCTGTATACCGCTCCACCTATGTCCCAGTCTTGACATATGGATGCGAGTCGTGGGCAATGACTACAACCCACAAAAGCCAGATCCAAACCTCAGAAATGAGGTATCTGAGGAAAGTGGTTGAAGTAACAAGAAGAGACATGGTCCGCAACCAGACGATACGTCAAGGCCTAAAATCCCATCCGCTGCAGACCCAAATAGAACAGTCCCAACTAAGATGGTTTGGCCATGTCTGCAGAATGGGAGAAGATCGGCTACCACGACAAGCATGGGAAACAAAGAGCCAGGGATCCAGACCTCCAGGACGTCCCAGAGTCCGCTGGGAGGACAACATTAGACAATCTTTGAAGGACCGAGGACTAGAATGGAACCAGGCCAGGAAGAAGACAGCTGATAGAATGGTCTTGGCTTTCAACGGTATCTACTTCGCACACATCCACTCTTGTCAGAAAAGTACATAGAAGAAACCAAACGCTACTAATCTCCATGGAGTCTGTACAAGATAATTCCAGAATAAACGAGAACAACACAGCATTTGCTGATGTGTTAAACTCTATGGTAATTCTGCCCGACGCTTTTGGTGAAGGATTTTAAGCATCTTGTTTTTACTTTCAAGCTCGTTTAAAGCCCCCACCCCTGATATACTCATTGGAATTTTCATAATTCTAGTATAGCTCTGTATAGAATTGTAGGTGTAAGTAAATTTGACTGAGACAAACAGGCGGCACATACATTTAAAATAAATAGAAATCTCGAAGTAAAAATTTGTAACAATTGACAAATTAAGTACAACAAATAAATTAATAATCTCTTCTAGGTGTTAAAAAACAAGTTGAAAAGGATTTTTTGAATACTGTTTATGGATTAGAAAAAATTGTAGTTAACATCACAGTGTGGTTGATCGAATTTAAGACTGAATTAGAAAGGAGGCTTCAAGTTGGCTCGGATTAATTTGGAAACTATAGGATTCCAAGGATTAGTAATGCTTCTCCGTGGGTTGGTTCTTGGGTAGGTACTGTTCTCGCTGTACTGACGCTCTGTCTCTGATCCACGGATGTAAAGGTCTGGTACGCCTCGTTTTCCCAGAACTCTTCAAAGGATAGTCCTAGGCACAAAGGGGGTTCCTACCGTCTTAAAGCAGCTTATGGCTACGGTTTCCATTAATGTTCCAAGAGATAGTAATCGCGTCAGCTTATGGATATCCCGCCACCCAATAAAATCAATGGTTAAGAAGAAATAGAAACACTATACGCTTCTTCATGAAGAATTGCGTTTTCCAACCAATAGTTATGGGATCCTATCTTCCCATACCACCATCCCAATTACTCCATCACTTTTCTCTGGATGATAATTAAATTTAAAACCCTCCTGATAAAACTTTCTTTACATTTAAATAGATAGCTTTCAAAGTACATTAAAATTTAACTGACTAGGTTAATAATACAGCTAGATTCAGTTTAACATATACATCTCCTCAGATTGAAAAGTGTTCACAATATAAATGGAATAAAGTTTTCATTTATGTTTACACTGAATGAAAAAGTTTGAATCTTCCATTACTTTAAATTAAAAATTCACAGAGTCATTAACATCACTGTTTACAATCTTGAAAACTTACATTAATTTTAAAGTGACTAATTTAATATTGGGGAAAAAAAACCCCAAAATTTAACACCGAGGTTTTGAAAATTAAGTATTAGAATGTAAAATCTTTCTTTTATCTTTCTCTCCCTGCTCTAAAGGAACCTGGAACTACTTTATGCATTAGTTCTCTTTACGAAACTACAGGGGCGTTTCAATAAGTAAGCCCACATCGTTTTTTCTCACTAATAATGAAATAGACGGCAAATGAAATTTTTGCACCCTTCAAATTATGGCATGTGCCAATGTTGTGCATTAAATAGCACCGCAACCGCCAATATTCGGCTCCTGCCCTAAATCGTGAAATGAGGAGCTGTGTTAGCACCTTGCGTTTTATAAACAGCGAATTGTAATAGAATTACGCGTATGCAGAGAAGGAAACTTGTTTTGAACATGTCACAAGCGTCCTATGTAATTTCTGTATGGAAGTTTTGCATCGACTGGATACAGTCATCGCAGGGTTTCAGATAATCAAAGGAAATCAGGAGGTAAGATACGAGCTGCTGATCAGCCGGTGCTGTGGACGGCCTGCCACAGCCACCAAACCAGAAGATGTTTGAACATGCGTGAGGCATGATCTTACTGATAGCCGAATCACTAACTCAACAATAGGGCCTACAGCTGTCAGTCAGCATTGTAGTGCAAATGCTAAGTTATAAAAACCTCGGATTTTTCTAATGTTTGCGCGAAGATGGGGTTCCTCGTAAAGCTCACAAATGACCACCGATGCAAAGGAATGAAATTTCTTCTCTGAATTGTTGGAGCTCTCAATGCTATGAGAGAACGTTTTCTAAGATTGGTACAGATGACGAAGACCTGTGGCACATCATTTTTAACCTGAGACAACAAAGACAGTCAATGGAGTGGGCAATCATCCGGCAATCACCACGATGAAAGAAATTCAAAGACGAATTCCTTCAGCTGGATAAGTCATGAGCAACTGTCTTTTGGGACATTGAAGGTGTGATTCTTGTGGACGTTATGCCAAGAGGAGAGACAATCAATTCGCAAGCTTACATTAAGACATTGAAAAAACTCAATCAACGTTTCGCAGAGTTCGGTGGCCGTCGACAAAGAAACCAGCAGACGCTCTTCTACCATCACGACAAATTGCGCGACCCTCACACAATGTCTCTTCATGC
>JAMPIV010011917.1:0-2500 GCA_024509875.1 Oreohelix idahoensis
TTTTTTTAATCTGCAGAATTTGTTACAAGGCTAGAGTTTCTCTGTTTTTCTAGGCTAATCAGATTATTCAACCTGTCCAGACATTTACGAGAAAGTAAGAAACGCTCTTAGCCTCACCCCAACGTATCTATAACTCTTGGCCATCATCTGTTTCTCTTAAACGGGCGGTGACCTAAACCTTAAGTAAGATTTCTAACGGCTATCATCCTTGTAGCATTTTCCTTAAAATTTTATGACTATTTGGTATATGTTTTTCCTTGATGTAATTTTTTGGTGTTGTGATGAAATTTTGATATGACATAATTAAAATATCTCTCTTGAACAAAAAAATCAGTGCGTTGGTCATGCTCGATCCAATTAATCTGTATATCATTGTTATCGTTTTCCCACGTCTGTGTGTTTACACCTAGTCGTTCACGTGTATGGCGTGCCCCGTGAGTAGCATAGAGATATATTAATATATATTCTCAGTGTTTTAGACTGGTCCTGACCCTTTAAAAGCGGTCGTAGAAGATAGGTGAGAGAGAGAAGATTATCTCGATTCTCAAAGACAGCCTCTATATCACACAAATTCTATTGATTTTTTTCACCAGCTCACACTGTGGACTTATAACTCATACTCCAACCTATTCATAGAAGGGACGCAACCCAAGTCTTAATTCTCCTATCTAAAATCTACGACACCCTTCAGACAGAAATTACGATCTGAGCTGTCTCACTATTCAGTTGGTGCGGGCTCACAAAGCAGTCAGCTTGGCCTTTCTCTTCTATGGGCTGTGGCTATGTGGCTTCATTCAAGCGTTGGGTTAGTCCGATGGGACGTTCTTCTCAGGTTTGAGATCTTTTTAAAGTAAAATTGTGAGAGAGTCCAAATTTAATCTGAACTGGCTAATATATTCGGCCAATATATATCTTCTTTGATCCTTAGCCATCGACCGTCAAAGCAGTCAGTGGCCATCACGCCTAGTGGCGTCTTGTAGGGCAACAACAAAATGATTCCACTTTGCTCGGTCGGTGGCCATCCTTCGTACGGCGCCCAACTCTGGTTCATTCTTTGCATCTCAGCCTCCACAGTCCTCCGCCAGGTTGTTTTTGGTCGGCCTCTCTTTCGTTTTCCTTCAGGGGTCCAAAGCATAGCTGTTCTTGTGATGGCATCGGGGTCTCTTCTGAGGACATGGCCAACCCAGCTCCAGCGTCTGCCTGCTATGATGGCGTGCATGTCCTCTTGCTTGCTCCGAGTAAGCAGGTTTTGGTTGGTGATGGTATTCGGCCAAAAGATTTGGTGAGAATTTTTCTTAGGGCATGTTGTGTAGAAAAGAGGACAATTTCGACATTTCCTTCTCTGTAACTCTCCAGCATTCCGCACCTATAGAAGCACAGAAAGCACGCACAGCTCTGATACAATCTTAATTTTGTGCTTGTGCTGTATTTGAGAGGACTTCCAGATGTTGTTTAGGCTAAAAAAGGCTGTGTTCTTGCTTATTCATTCGTTGTTGATGTCTTTGCTACCCCGCCGTCTAGTGTTACTAATGCATCCATAGGTATGTGAAGGGTGTGTGTGTTTACATCGACTATATTCCCTATCCCTATATACAAGGGGATTGACATAAGTCTTGGGGCCTGACCATGAAGGACTTGTCACAGAGACTGAAATTTTGTATATTGTTTATATTCCTTTTCAATATAACCACCCGTCTGAATTGACACACTTCTGCCATCTCGCTTGACCTTGAAAAGACCGTGTGCGTAGAACACCCTATTTTTTCAAACTAAACCAGTCATCACATGCCAGTATAACCTCTTCATCGCTGTCAAAATGATTTCCTTTTAGCTGTTTTTTAAGATTTGGGAATAGAAAAAAGTCTGATGGAGCCACATCTGGAGAATATGGTGGGTGTGGAAGAATTTCAATATTCAAATCGTTGGCTGCTAGCTGCACAAGCCGTGCTTTGTGAGAGGGCGCGTTGTCTTGAAACAAAGGAAGATTTTGAGTGCGCGTTATCCCTCGTTTCCTGGTCACAACCTTTCTTAGTTTGGTGAGAAGATCTGCATAGTACTGTACATCACCTGTGTTGCCACGAGGCAGGTAATCTTTCAAAAGGACACCTTTGCCATCCCCCCCCAAAAAACAGTCAGCATCACTTCTTCCTGCAGATTTCTGAGCCCTCGGCTTGACAGGTGTTGGGTAGTCCCGGGGTTTTCCATTGCATGCTGGCAATTTTGGATTCGGAGCGGGGTCATAATGGTGTACCCAAGTCTCATCTACTGTCACCATGGTCTCCAAAAAAATTTTTGACTGACACTTTTTGAGCAACTGTTGACAGCAATTTACCCTCGTTTGCTTCTGTTCACGTGTCAACAGTCGCGGAACCCAGCGTGCACACACTTTTCTCATGTTCAGTCTGTTGTGTAAAATTCTATAAACTGTTCTTTCATTTAGTTTTACTCTACTAGCTATCTCCACAATTGTCATTTTTCGATCCTGGTCAATGATTTTCTT
>JAMPIV010011917.1:7500-22500 GCA_024509875.1 Oreohelix idahoensis
CCCAGGGTATATCCAATCAGTCTTTGTTTTCTCGCTTTAATCTTCAACCGTATGGTTGGTTGGTTCACTTCCATAGGTTTGTGTTTGTTATTACAAACGGAGGTATCTGTTGGTAAACATCTGCGGGCTGGACATAATATTATTGGTGACATAATACATGTCCGACCATAGAGTGAGACAGATGTAGCATTTGCTTTGATCATATTCACTTATCATTACCTCTTCGGCATCCCAAGTAACATAGGACTTCCACAAATGTGTACCACGTCCTCCTGTTTTGTTTTACTCGCTCAAGGTTTTTCCATGTCTTCTACGCCTGTGATTTCTGCCTCAAGCTCTTCTCCAAGGTTTGTGTGTGTGCATATGTGTGTGTTTGTGATGTGTGTGTGTGTGATGAGTGTGTGTGTTTGTGTGTGTGTGGGGGGGGGGGATCTGCCTCTACTTACTGTTGGGATTACAGAACAAGGATTGCTTGGAAATGCTACCGTCAATCTTTCTCAGTATGTGTTCCATCTATCACCAGCGTCTTCTTCTCATCTCTTGTTCCTCTAGCAATTGTCCGGTTCATATAATCAGTTTCCCACTGGTGATCTTGTCATACATTTACTTTGAACAGCTTAATTCTATTTTTCTTGTGGAAAAAGATACAATGTTCCACATTCGCAGGAAAACGCTGAAGGCAAGACTAGATTGTTTAATCACGACATTGGCATCTTGCTTTGTCATTTCCTTTTTTATCAATGTCACTTTCAAGGAAGATGTTGTCCCGAGAATACGCATACCAAACTTTGGGAAATATTGGAGATTGAATTTAAAGGTCAAATGGAGCACCACGATCCTCTGGTTATTGAGACAATTCTTCTTGCACCGGCTGGTGGTCCTTGTGCTGTGGTTGCAGTTTCTGTAACAAAGCTTATTTTTGTTGTTTTTTTTCGAGGCCAGAGTTAGCGGTCTAAACCAGTCGTTCTCAGCGTGGGCCATCATCATCATCAGTTGCCATCTCCACAACGAAGGTTGGCTGTAATGGATCTCCAACGTCTTCTGTCTCTTGTCTTGGTGGTGCACTCTGATAGACTCTTTCCTGTCCATCTCTTCATGTTATCTTCCCACTTATAGCGCTGTCTTCCCCTTGCACGTTTACCTTCAACTGTCCCTTCTGTTAAGGTCTTCTGCAAGGTGTTATGCCTTTTTATGTGGCCAAAGTATTTTAGCTGCCGAACTTTGACCTCTCTCATTAGTTCTCTTTTCATACCTAGATTTTCTAGGACCTCCTTATTTGTTTTCATCCCTTTCCATGAGATACGCCCCATTCTTCTATATATCCACATTTCAAGAGCCTCAATTCTTTCTTCCAAATGCTTATTCATCGTCAATGTTTCTGCACCATACAGAAATGCAGAATATATATAACACTTTATGATTCTCAGTTTTAATTTGTGAGATAACTGTTTGGATGTCAGTATATGTTTCACGTTGTTGAATGTAGCTTTGGCCATTCATATTCTCTTCTTGATTTCAAAGGATCACGCCATATTTTATGGGGCCACAGTAAGATGGTAAAGTACCTTCTTTTCCAGCTAACAGCGACTATGAGGTGGGCCACAGAAATAAATGAGACTCAGAAGGGGTCATTAGCAAATCAAAGGTTGAGAACCCCTGATCTAAACTAACCAAGATTACAGGTTGTAATTATTTAAATACCAGTATACATTTATTTACCAATCGATCTACAGGCGCGATTAATGAACTTCCACAAATGCAAGATTCTAAACCACATTCCATTTTACGCTGATTTTCTAAAACTGGGAAGGGGGGGGGGGGGGGGGGGGGGGGGGGGGGGGGGGGGGGGGGGGGGGGGGGGGGGAGGACATTTGCAAGCTAAAGTTGTATATCGAGTTAATGCACTGTAAGTTATATAGACAAGATAACTGCAGACAGACAGACAGACAGCCAGACAGTCCAGACAGACAGACAGACATGAGAAGAATGAAGAAAACATGGAAGGAGCTGGGACTGTTGGTGCAGGACACGTTCGAGGATGGCTTGCCATGAATTAATTTAAAGGGCAAGTGAGAAGGAAGGAAGGAAAGGGCAGGAAGGAGAGAGATAGGAAGGAATGAAGGAAGGCGCTAACAAAGCACCACCATTGACAAATATTTACGTGATCTCATTAGCTTAATTATCAGAGTGCCAGGTTCAAGTATGTTATATTTCTGTTAGGTGGACAACTCCATACTAGAGGCTAATGTTGTTATTGTTATTGTTGATTGGTATTATTATTGTTACTGTGTTGTAAAAAAGAAGGTCCACGAAGGACATTAGCTCCTAGCAGCACAGGTCCATGGGACGTCTAAATGACAGCGTGAGGAAAATAATAACCAAATTTGTTTTTTTTAATTTAAACTGTTCACTTTGTTGCAAATGCGAACTCATTTAAATAATTCAGCAATATATATTGCTGTAACGTAGTTTATAACTTCTTGGTTGTGCGAAAGGGATTAACAGACAGTATTTGGTTTGTCCTATACGATGTGAGAATGCAAAATGTTGGAATAGACAATAAACAGAACATAGGAATTGAGCAATATTTAAAAAAAAAAAAAGAAATAAAGACCAGAGTTTCGGAATATATAATAAGCGACGAAAGAACAAAAGTAAGACAAACAGAAATAATAATTAAGAAGAAACATGCGACTATAATGTTGAATATTTTGATGGCAGTGATGATGATGTTGATGAAGAAGCAATAAAGACACATGCTTATTGTCCGGGGGTTACATATTCGGCCGGATATACTGTCATTTGAATAAAACTATTTTCGAAGAGCCAAGTCTTTTTACAATGCATTCGCTAGGGAAGTTGAAAGTATTATAGGGTGAAACATCACTTACTTGTAGGTAATTGAAAGAGGCTGAGCAAGTGAGGAGGCCAGTGAAATATCGTGTAAAACAGTCGAATCGTTGAAGCAGACGAATACTGATCGAACGATCTTTTGAGAGTGAGAGAGAGAGAGAGAGAGAAAACGAGAGAGAAAGAGAGAGAGAGGGAGAGATAGTGAGAGGAGAGAGAGACAGAGAGAAAATGTAGATAGATAATAGAAATGAATGAAGAAACTATTGTTAAAATTGAATACCAAATAATGATTTTTTGGTACCGATTTTGTTCTTAAATTCACATGAGTTCAAAGTTCACGATACCTTCAGGTAGTCCCATAGCATATACATGCCGCAGGAAAGGGAAATATTAGAGACTTTACTACACTTCCAGCGTTATGAGGTGGGATAATCAGTTACTATCCTCGCTGCCTTTACCTTCCCTAACTCAAAAGCAGTGTCAGGTACCCATTTACAGCTGGGTAGACAATAGCGTGAGCCTACCAGGTTTCGATCCCTGACTCCAGTATCTTTACCGCGAGAATCAAGCGCTCTAACCGATTAGCTAGCTAATAAGACGCTCATAAGTTCACGATAACATAATTAAAATAACAACCATACAGTGACGACAGGGCAGTAGTTAATTTAATTCAAAATTTGCCGCCAGTTCTAAGGTGTTGTACTGTTTATGTTACACGGAAATGCGCGTTCAGTCACACCTAAATGTTAGTCACTAATTAACTTCATGTTTATTTTATATACAAGTCAGTTTTTCTTTTTAACCAATCATCAACAGAATTGTTCATATCCCATGTACTGCGTATCAAAATATCTGACTCAAAATCACGTGTACTAAAATATACGTAGTTTCGTATTTATTAAAATAATAACGCTGTGTAACAGTCATTTGCGTATACGCCTATGTAGAATACAGTAATGTTACATATTGTTAACATAAAATCAACGCTAATTTAAAGTGTAGGGCAAAAACATTCAGAGCACCGAAGCCTCATTTGTTTTAAAGCTCATTTAAAAACTGCGTAACAAGTAAAAGATATAAAGGAAGAATTGTCGGAAACAATAACATAAGAGCTGGAGGATCGGTTAAAACAATAGAAGTGATAACTGATTTGACATGTCCTGGGGAAAAAACCGATTTCAAGCATAAACTGACAGGAACTGGCATGGAACTCGCAATTTAAAAAAATATTTGTATTGATGAGAAATGAAGGAAAGGCATGAGGAAAGGACATACTTGCATAAATGAAGAGTGTAGAACGCACCTGAAAAGTAACTGAGATAGTGATGGAAATACGAGATCAAAGGAAGCGCGTAACCACGGGTATTCGCACACAAGGAAGCCAGCAACATTATACAGTAGTTATGATAGCAGTCATTAATTTCTGCCCATAACCCCCGTCCATATAGTGGTGTGTCTCTTCCACTTGTTCGTATCTACTGTTCCCTTTTTCTTATAATATCATTCCATCATCATCACCATCATCATTAATATCACTATTGTCATCAACAACAACATTATCATCGTCGTCGTCTTCATCATCATCATCATCGCATCCCTTGTTCCTCTTACGGAGCATGGAGCCATAACGTCAGCTGGTCCACTCGCAGGAGGCCTGCATCAAAACACACGCGCCGTCAGCGGTAGTCTCTGTGGCAATTTGTTTTACATGAAGGTGTTACCATCCGCATGCCCAACCTCACGTTATTCGCCTTTTAGGACATGTTTCTGTCCCTGCTTCCTCGGAGACCCCCCGGAAACTATACGGGACATATCCTTTAACTATAGTTTTCAATAAATGTCTGTGTTCTTTTATATAGCTATATTTAAATAGGTCGATGTTCCTGGCTCCCTGATGTGCGTACTCCCGTGGTTATGCACTTCCTTTGATCTCGTATTTCCATCACTTTCTCAGTTACTTTTCAGGTGCGTTCTACACTCTTTATTTATGCCAGTATGTCCATTCCTCGAGCCTTTCTTTCATTTCCCATCAATTAATTTTTTTGTTAAACAGCGAGTTCCATTCCAGTGCCAGTCGGTTTACGCTTAAAATTGTTTTGTTTTTTTCTTCAGTACATTTGTTCTTTTCCTTTTTCGCTCCTTATAGAGCATAGAACGACTACTGCAGCGGGTCCCCTTGAAGGAAGCATGCATGAAAACATAAATGTGCTTTTGTTGTGGATGATTTCTGTGGCTAATTGTTTTACAAAATGAGATTTCCACCATCCTCAGGAACGGCCTCATACTAGTCATCATATTACGAGATGCCTGATGACGCAGCAGCTTCTTTTCTTCCTTTGCCTCCTTAGAGACATCTGTAAATAATGCAGGACAATTTATATAACAAGGGAGGCCACACCTTTTGGACCAGCAACACTGGGTGAAATTCAGGAAAGAGCCATCCATATATTTTAAATCGATTTTGTAACAAGAAATATGTTGACGTAAGTCAAGTTTATATATGATTATATCTCAGAAACGAAATTCTCACGATAATGAGCATCACTGTTATCTCACCTTTTGAGTAGTTTTTTTTTTTTTAAAGCTATGACCACGCTGCTTTTATAATAATAACCCTTCAGTCATAACTGAGTATGGGAATGCGCCCTTGAGGTGACAGTCCTCAGCTGATTTTCCTGGTGTTCCTTTCGACGTTTTCTCCTCTCTTCTGCTTGATGTGAAAGCTTCTTTTCGCCCAATCATAGGTGGCGTCGTAGAGAGGATCGCCACTTGGTACGATCAGCAGCTTCATCCTCCAAGGTTGTTGGATTTATGTCCAGTGCCCTCATGTCTCTCTTGCACACATCTTTGAATCTCAGCTGCGGTCGCCCAACTGTTCTTTTGCCATCTACCAGCTGTCTGTAGAAAATATCTTTTGGGATGCGACCATCTTCTATGCGGCAGACATGACCAAGCCAGCGTAGTCTTCGCCGTCTAATCTGTGTATACTGCTTATATAGCGAAAATAAATTTTTTGATCTCTTTCATCATGACACATCTAATTCTCTCCCCCTTCCCTTTTTACTCTCTATTTGATTTTTTTTTTTAAGATTACATCATTTGAAATGAAATGCTACAGAAGGATGTTGAGAATACCCTGGACAGAAAAAAAGACCAACAGAGAAGTACTGCACTCACTAAACGTACAGGAACATTGGCTCCTAAATACCATCGCAATAAGGAAGCTGAAATTTTTCGGTCATATAAAAAGACATAATAGTCTGGAAAAAACAGTGATGGAAGGCATGGTCCCTGGAAAAAGGGGAAGGGGTCGACCTAGACGACGGTGGACCCAGGACATCACAGAGAGTCTGAACTTGTCTTTGGCTGATGCAGGTCGACTTGCCCAGAATCGTGATGCGTTCAGAGCAGCTGTAATGGAGACAACGTTCTGGAAAGAATATGTCACATGATGAATTTGATTTTTGGTTTTTTTCAAGTTGCTTATTATATCATCACTAGTGTAAAAGCCCGTCATAAGACGGGAATTAAATTCAAAAGCACCAATACCTAACGGCAATTTTACTTATTCAAAAGTATTTTTAAAAACCAAAATATTTGTTTTACATCTGATGTTAAAAGTCTGAACATGACAGAAGAGCATCATGATTTTCTGTTGTTTTAATCTGGTACAACTTAAAATCATGGATCTCCGCATCTTCCTGTCTCCAGTTCATGTACTGTTTATCAGTTGTGTTGTTGACTTCTTTCCATACAGTATAATCAAACTGTTCATGCACACCGTCATTTGCGCATTCTTCTTTGGTAAGTGTTACTATTTTCGGGAGAGTACATATAAGGGAAACTATACAATTAATGTCTAACCTTCAACAAAAGTTGCTTCCCTTAGCGTTATGTACTGACAGAAAAAGCTGGGATTTTATATATAGGATGATTCAGAAACATGCAGGAATTAAGAATTTACAGCGTTTTTATCATCGTTGTTCTTGAGCTACCTGCGGAACAAATGCCTTCAACAAGCTGGTACCAAACCTTCCTGTACTGTTCCACCCCTTAAAGATCTTTCATTGTCTCCTTTATCTCATTTAAGTCTATCTCGAATGGGTCTCAGGTCTCCCCCTATTTCTCCTACCCTGGAGACTCCAAAATAAGGACTGCCTTGTAATACCACCAACGGGTTTCCTCAGTGTGCATCTTATGCAACACCTACTTCTTTTCCTCACGTCGTGTACCATTAGTATTTGTTTGATTCTTTCCATCATTTCCACATGTGTGATCCTGCCCTATCGGCACTCCTGCTATTGAGTGCATCACCCTTTAAAAAAATTTAATTAATGTTTGATTATTCTCGTTATCAATTTTTTTTTATTTATTTAGTTATTTTGTATTTATTTATTTATTTTTTGACATTAGTTCTGTTTATTTATTTTTTGACATTAGTTCTGTTTATTTATTTTTTGACATTAGTTCAGATTGCTGAATGTTTTCTCTTCTTGACTTGTGCACCACACCTTTTATCATCCTTTTTTTTAAAAAGAGTATCTAACATACATGAATTTTTTTCAGTTATCTCGATCATTCTTCGTTTGCTATAGTATCTGATTTAATGGATTTTCCTTTTTTTGTGTGTGTGTGTGTCCAAATTCTTGTCTTCTGGGTATTAATACCAATTTAGGGAGCCGCGCTAGCGTAGTGGTTACAACACCGCTCTGGCGACCGGGTGATCCAGGATCAAACCCGGGCGACGGCATTTGAGGATTTTTCGTCGACCGGGATTTGGACTGGATTAACTCGAGGCCTGGCGAGGACATTTGAAGGAGTGTCGTCGACCATGGATTGGCGGCTCCTGAGCCGACCCAGCTCTAATGGGTACCTCCGAAATCGGCGAGTATTTGCATGAATGGCGAGGGACACCTGCCTCTGTACAAGAAAAAAAAGGGATAATCACGTAAAATCAATGTCAGGTTAGACATTAATAATAACCTGAGATTTCGCCTCGAGTATTAGCGGGCGTACGAAAAAAAAAAATATATAAAAAATACCAATTTATTATGTCATGGCTTTCGTTGTTTATGTGTTCCACTATTGTTTGCAGTTTAGGTACCCGATCAGTCGCTTACCCTTTCTTTAGTGATTGCATTTATGTACCCTATCAGTCGTTTACCATTCCTTTAGACATTGCATTTATGTACCCTATCAGTCGCTTACCATTCCTTTAGTGGTTGCATTTATGTACCCTATCAGTCGCTTACCCTTCCTTTAGTCATTGCATTTATGTACCCTATCAGTCGCTTACCATTCCTTTAGTGATTGCATTTTTGTACCCAATCAGTCGCTTACCATTCCTGTAGTCATTGCATTTTTTACCCTATCAGTCGCTTACGCTTACTTTAGTGTTTGCATTTTTTTTTTACCGTATCAGTCACTTACCCTTACTTAAGTAAGTGTAATTTTTTTTGACCCTATCAGCTGCTATTTATATAGACGTTAAACAGGAACCGGAACAACAGACATCATTACATCACTGCTAAATGTAATTCTCTGCATGGTAAGCAATCACCGATAGAGTTTAATGTCACGGCTTCTTCTCTGTGTATTTCAAGGCTACTAGTTAACATGATGTCTTTCCACCATCATTACTATCACTTTAATTTGCCTTTCCTTTGCCTTCAGTACAAAGCATAATTCCACCACTACAGCTGGTACCTTTACAAGAAGCATACATCATGCATTCACAAAGCAGCAGCAGCAGAAGTGGTGTCTGTAGCAATTTGTTTGACATAATGAGGTTGCCATGACCACTCACAACCTCATATTAGTCATCTTGTACGTTTCTTTTTATTTTCTGAGACTCCCGAGAACCACACGGGCCTGATCACAATAAAAAAAAAAAAACCACATTTATTAATCTTTGTGGTCGACGTATGACAAATATTATGGAAACCTGTCAAATATACAGACATGCTATGTTAGACGTCTAAGCAACATCGTTAATGTACATACACGAAGCAGGACGGGGGAAAAAAACCCTGAAATCTGAGGCAGTGGTCAAGAGGACACGCCGGACACATTTGAAACTCCGGTTGGATAAGCCGTTAAAGCGCTTTCCTCTCGCGGCACAGTTACCGGTTTCTAGGAGGGAAGGCAAAGGCAGCGAGTAAGGGAATCTGTCACCTCCATCTTACAAAGCTAGACCTAGTATGGTGAAGACTCTAACACGTCACTCCCCTTCGGCAGTTTGTTGCTATGGGACTAACTTGACCTTTTACATTTGCTAAAATAAGTAGGTTGTTATATAGCACTCAGAAGACATGCTTACATAATGACAAGCAGAGAAACGTTAATGAGAAACAACCACGAAAAGTGACAACTCAAACTCTACAGATAATTGAGTGCTCCAACTACACTTCCACTCCTTATGGCCATCAGTGCAGCTGGTCCCCTTGCAGAAAGCCTGCATCAAAAGCATTTACAGGTATACCTCGCTTTATTGCGCTTCGCTTTATTGTGCTTCGCTTTATTGCGCTTCGCAGATATTGCACTTAAAAAAAAAAATTATTCATGTTTATTTATTAGAACGTGCCTTCTTTTCCGATAGATTTTGGCTCTCCACCAGCAAATAAATTACGATTCGCTGAAGGCTCAGATGATGAAGATTAGCATTTGTTTTAGCAATAAAGTATTTTTAATTTTACAATACACTGTTGTTTATTTTATTTTAAAGACCTAGCGCTATTGCGCACTTAATAGACATAGTGTAAACATGATTTTAGGCTGTTGTATACGCTCGGAAGCAACCCAAAAAATGGGTATTACTCGCTTTATTGCGATATTCGCTTTATTGCGGTGGTCTGGAACCGAACCCGCAATATCTCCGAGGTATACCTGTATATGCTCTTGCAGTAGTGGTTTCTGCAGAAATTTGTTTTAAATAGTGAAACGACCAGCCCTGTACTCAACCTCAAATTAGTTGCTACTTCCAACATGCCCGAGAAAGGTAGTCTATTCTTTCCTTGTGTCCTCCGTGAGCACCCTCCACCCTCACCAGGGGCTGTAAAAGGTTTATGATTTAACTTACTTTATGAAACTAAAATAATACAGTTGTTGAAAGCATTACAAGGCAGTCCCTGTTTCTGGAACCTCCTGGGTAAGAACAATAGAGGGACACAAAAAAGCATACTGAGAAGAAAACAAGAGACAGACGTGAGAGATACGCGAGACACGTAGCTGCTAGCATAGGACAGGATGACGTTGCATGTTTTTGTTTACGACTTGCGAGCAACGTAGAACTGAACTGTACTGATTGATTGATGAAAAAAAAACGTATCTGCTTTCAACTGAACCAGCTATGTTGTTCACTCCATGGTCCATATGGAGGGACAAAGGAAATTGTGGCAAATATATAACGTACATTCCACTATACTAAATCACTTTTTTGCACAAGAACCTCTCAATCAATCAATACCCTTTAGCTCCCCGAGGAGCATAGGCCTTCAACAAACACATGCCACGTCTTCCTGTCCCGTGCCATCCGCTCAAGTTCTTTCCATGTTTTCCTCATCATTTTCACCTCTGTATCCAGTTCTCTTCTCCGTGTGTTTTTTGGTCTACCTCTGCCTCTCTTTCCCTGTGGATCCCAGAACAAGAACTGTCTTGTAATGTTATCAACAGGTTTCCTCAATGTGTGTCCTATACATCGTCAGCGTCTTCTTCTCAACTCTTGTTCCACTGGCACTTGTCTGGTCAATTCCACATTTGTGACTTTGTCATACCATTTCAGTCCTTCTGGAGCGTTTTAGTTGTTGTTTTTGTTGCTATCCATGTCTCAGAGCAATACAATAGGACTGACTTGACATTTGAGTTGAAGTGTTTTTTGCACAAGAACCTCTGTCACAGCAAATTATGTTTCATCATGGTCCACCTTCAGCTCCCCACGGAGCATACGCCTTTAACGATGCCAAGTCTTCCTGTCACGTGCCATCAGCTCAAGGTTTTTCCATGTTTCCTCCATCCCCTTCATGTCTGTCTCCAGTTCTCTTCTCCGTGTGTTCATTTGTCTTCCTCTACCTGTCTTACCCTGGAGATTCTAGAACAAGGACTGCCTGGTGATTTCTTCTCAAATCTTCTTCTTCTTCTTCTTCTTCCGTCCTTAGCCACCGACCGTCAAAGCAATCAGTGGCCATTACGCCTAGTGGCGTCTTAGGGCAACAGCAGATAGGTTTTCTTTGCCATTGTTTCCCATCATGCCTATTGGCGTCTTTAGGGCAACGGCAAATCAATCCATTTGCTGTTGTTTCCGTAATCGAAGTGACTGGCAACGGGTGATCAGCCCGTTGGTTCTCAAATCTTATTCCATCGTAATTTGTCTAGTTCTGTTCACAGGTTCCCAAATTAGTCATCTTGTCATACCACTTTTAATTCTTCTATTCTACACAAGCACCACTTTATGAAAGTCTGTAGCTTTTTGTTTGTTTGTTTGTTTAGTTGTCAAATATTCCCATTTATTTAGGCTTATGTTTTCCATGAAGCAAGATGAAAATAATGTGAACTGAAGAAATTGTAGGTAAAACTTACCCCATAAAATATATACTGTCAGACAGTCACGCAGACGTGCGCACAAATGTATTCACGTTTAAAAATGCTTATGATCAGAAACTAGAAAGAAGTTATTGAAATATTTCACTAAAGATTACAAGAGAATAAGCTTGTTGGACGAACTTCAGTATCTACAAATTGGCATGTATGTGCAAATATGTTTTTTCTCCAACACGTAGTTAATTCACAATTAAATTTCTGTATGTCACCTCGTTGATCTATGTACTTCTCTGGCGACTATTATGAGGTTGTTCATATGAATGGCAACTTCATCGTGTAAAAGAAAGTGCTACAGAGACTAGCACTGGAAGATATCATTTATGCTTCTAGAAGCTTTAAGGCCTTATGCGGACCAGCTACAGCGTTCGTTCCATGCTGCATCAGGAGTGAAAAGGAAATTGAAGATGATTGAACAATTTCACCTCACTAGGGCAGAACAAATATACGGTGGTCGTAATAATAATTATTATTATTATTTATTTTAAATAAGGACGCTATATAGTTATAATGATTGTCTTTCGTTTTCACATTTTTATTATAAAGACAGCTACTGTAGCCATATACGGTATGGAACTGACTTGTGCCCACTGGTGTATAGAAGCAGGCCGAAAAACACTCGGAGAATACAACTGGAGACATGATAAAAATTACCAGCAAGACACGGAAACACCTGGAGCTGATGGCCTGGAACAGTAGGACACAACATGAGTTTGTTGAAGTCCTATTCTCCGCGTGTAAATTATAAACTATTATTGTATTGGAATAGGCAGAACAAATACTTACGATTTAAGTTTCTCATCCCAGAACACAATAAACAGACACCTAGAACTCCACTTCTCGTCTTTAGCGTTATCCTATTTGTTCTGTGCAGTGATGCGGTTAACAGCACCACATGATTGTTCATTATACTACACAGTTACTCTATCAAGGCCACATGATGTCAGTTGCATGTCATCGGTGTCTAGACAACAAGCAAGTGAAAACTACGTCCAAGCTAGAGAAATGTCAGCGGTCACATCTTGAGCTGATTTTTCTATCACGAGACAACAGGTGGTGGGTGCATGTAGGTGTGGTGCTTCCAATCCGCTTGTAGCATAAATTAGACAACCGTGTGACAAATCAAAATGTCTCGCTGCTTGTCGCGTTTTGTTGACAATTAGAACGAGGCTGAATTAGGGACGAAAATCGACAGTCGGCGCATACAGGAGGCATTGAGAGAGTGATAGAAAGAAAAGGAGGGAGAGAAAGAGACACTTGGGTAAAGAGTATGCTAGGAAGATCGAGAGAAAGCATATCTCTGTTTCATTCTCTGCATAATGTGTGTGTGTGTATATATATATATATATATATATATATATATATATATATATATATATATATATATATATATATATATATATATATATATATATATATATATATATAGTCTCATCATGTGAAACAAATTGCTACATATTCTACAGCTATAAAGGCATATGAATACCTTGGTGCAAATTTCATGCTGGGTATACGTTCGCATCTTCTGCGTTGGTTAGGTTTTGAGGACACCGCGTAAAGTATTTATAAAACGCGTTTAGTTAAAATTGGAATAGTAGCCCCAGCAAGCTCCCTAAATTGCTCAGTTCTCGAATAAAAGCTATAGCTATTTGACCTTAATATTTAACTAAATATATTGAAAAATATAGTATAAATAAGCAATATAGTTTTTGAAAAAAGAAGACCAAAACTTTTAAAAAGTAAATAACAAAAATAGCGATTTCCAGTTTTTGTTTTTCTTTAAACGCACAAAATGTCTTTTTTTTTTTCAAAAACATTGTGATCGGCAGCTGCTTTTTTCCCATTTGAAGATTTCATATAAAGGTGCAAGGCATTGATTGGCCTCTCTGCACTGATGGGTCATGATCAATAATAATGTCATATAAATGTTTTGCTGAGTGAAGAACGTCAGCTAACTAGTGCAGCTCACAGTTACCTTGTTCTTGGGCTGGCTCATATTCTTCTACGTCTTCATCTGTGGATGATTTCACAAGTTCTTCCAGCTCCTGATTTGTGATAATCTTTTTTTGATCCTTAATTAATTCCTCACCTTCTTCCTCGATTATGTCCTCTGTGGCGGGTAGTCCAACAATGTCCAAAATGTGAGAAAAGAAATTAATTTTTAGAAAGTTAACAACCTTCGCTCAAGACTACTCTTGGCAGATACATAAATAGAAGAATTGTGCTTCTATTTCAAAGAATCTCACATGGATTTTAGACTGACGAGTATAACAACAGAGTCATCTGAGTTTGTTATAAACTCTATATTCTCCGCCCACTTCTTGTGAGAAATGACAGTTTTCACTCGTATTTTATGAGCCCTCAGCTGAAGATGATTCAGTAAAATATTAATTTGTATAGCTCTGTATCTGTGTGTATTTACAAAAATGAGTCATACGGGTACAGAAAACAAATTCACTCAAAATGATAAAATCAAACCTAGATTTATATTTACATCAATAACAACAAATATTTATTGTGTATTATTTTATCAACAGGGTTAAAAAAAATTAAAACTGATTTGGCAAAACAAAACAATTAAATTTGTTTTGTCATGTTTCCTCAACATCCGTCTGTTGTAGGCGTCAACTTCTGGCAACTGGTACCAAAAAAACCCAATATTGGGTGAGTTAATACACAGAAAGGCCGTAATATGTCAGGCAACCGTTTTAAGATGCCGCCGTCCCTCAGGTGAGTTAAGTTCCTAACTGTATACACTTGAGGAAGATTCCTCGGACTTGTGGCGCTAAATACTATACTGGTAGTTTTGCCCCTTTTGAATTTTAAAAGCTACGCCAAGTCCTTTTGGCCTGTCCATTAATAGAATCCTTAATCTTACTCCTTATTCTGGCTGTCTATGATTTCTCCTTAACGAAGATGGAATGCAGTTGAAAAATCCTAAACGGTGCTAGGTTTTAAGTTTAAATTTTTACCCACGCACAAATATCACCTTGTGAGGTTCTGTTGGAGGAGAGCCAATCATAATTTTAGTTAATTTAATTTCAAATATTGAACCAACCTCCAAGAAAGGGTGTCTGATTTTTAGTACAGGTTACCACCCCCCTTTTTCAAACTACCACACATCTGAACGTTACTATCTGACCATATAAGGTATTGCCCCTCCAAGTGTCATTTTACAGAAATCATAATATCACTAGCCTATCCTTGATTGTTACTTCTGATATTTGTTTACTACAACCATCCAAATGCCAGAAGCGATTATATCCTTTCCTTTGTCCCAATACTCAAGATTGTTAATTCACGACAACTTAAGTGTGATCCGTGTTTGTGCACGTTGTTTCCACGTTATCTCTTTAATAACGGTCTATTTGAACACTATCAGACACATTTACTGGTTGGAAGTATTTACGCAATCTAATGGGGATAGACAGTTCAACATGCATTTATTACTGGCGATTAATCAAACACGTCAAGGTGGCTTTGTTCCATCTGGCTAATGATGTCTGATCACGCGAACAAAGGATTGTACGTCATGTGTAGTCGAGCCTAACCGTG
>JAMPIV010011917.1:27500-85000 GCA_024509875.1 Oreohelix idahoensis
ACTTCTATCAATTTTATGTAATTGTTTTAAATGACTAGTGTTCATATCACGCGTTAACAGAATGATAGGATAAGCTAGACACGTGTGTTTTAAATCTAATTTATAACAGAGTGGTGTAGAGGTCCTATTTTTAACACGTGTTAGATATGATATTGATAACTTGGTTAAATGTTTATATGTTCTTTTCCTAAAATGTAGGCTGATCAAACCTGAGTACTAGCGGCTTATTTTCTTATGGCCAGATGAACTTATGATCATACGAACGTATAATATTATAAGCATCCAAGAATATTTAATATTGATGAGCTTCTAGCTGTGACCTGTGCGGTCCAATTTTCCTCATTTTCCTGAGAGAAACCAGAATAGAATCATTGAATTATAATATTAACTAGGCCAGAACTATTACCAGATTTACTTTTATATATATATATATATATATATATATATATATATATATATATATATATATATATATATATATATATATATATATATATATATACATTATATATATATATATATATATATATATATATATATATATATATATATATATATATATATATATATATCATCAGCCAACTGTGGCAATATATTGTCAGCAACATTTGTGTAACTTAAACCTAGCGTTTCAACCACCTGACGCTACACAACCTAGGAACTGTATATGTTCTATTTATTCTACATCGGCGATCACCACGCATGAACCCTACTCCAACCAACTGAAGGCATAGATAACTTATTGTATCCAGGACAAATTAAAAAACCGACTCTAGCGACTCCTGTGAAATTTGCAGTCAGCAACTACGGAGAGTCTGGGGCTGGATTTGGCAAACTCAAATTTGACACTAAATATATATATTACTTATTAGTGTATTTCCTTGGAATGCCTGCGACAACTACTGGGATAAGTGCATCTGAAAGTGACCACTGCGTGTATGTGAATTGAATGAACAGAAAAAGAAACTTATGTCTTTTGTTAACATCATATACTTATATGGTTTCTTCTTTCTTTTTTTTTATCTCAATCTTCTTTCTTTTTTTTATCTCAATAATCTTATTAGTCACGGGATAGTTTACATTAGGAACCTATTCTTTTCCCATACTGACTATTTCATAACTTATTGTTAACCTTTGATCTTTTGGGTTAATTAACCTCTGTTGGGATCGTCCTTTCTTTTCCTTTACCAGAGGGGAGAACCTATTTAATTAATTTTCATTTTGTCTGTAAACCATAACCTAGTGATGTGTATGCTTATTGTTGTGATCTATTATTGATAATAAACTTTATTAAACCTTTAGTTATCGTGTCGGTCAACCCTTATCCACTATAAGTTATTCATAGTTTGTTTTCACGTTCGTGCGTATTTGTCACAGAATTGTGTGCATTTGAGTGTAGTGTAACTTGTATTTTCGTACAAGGAGAGAAAGTGCGTCTGATTTAAATATCGTCGTCCAGATAGGTTGGATTAGATAAATTATTCTATCCAGAGACTGTCCTTTCTCTTACACGATCACCTCGTGATAAAACTATATCTTACCCCTTACTTTCACATTGTCATCACTATCACCTCTGCTCAGACAGGGCTATAAACATCTATTACCTATCTGATAAATCATACACGACAGTGCATGAGTGGAAAACATCCAAAGAAGCTATGGTGTAGATCTATTATCCTGGTTATGCAGGGGCACGCGGTAAAGAGAGAGCTGATAAACTAGACCAGGGGTAGGGAACCTTTCCGTGACAAAGAGCCAAATATTTAATTTTGTCTCCATGTTAACAAATTGAAGAGCCGCATGAAAAAAAATCGCATGGTATACCTCATTCACTAAGAGTAAAGTAGTAGAGAGCCGAGAGCCGCACGAGATGGCTCAAAAAGCAGCATGCGGCTCGTTAGCCGCGGGTTCCCGACCCCTGAACTAGCCTCAAGAGCACCTATAGTGGAGACACTGGATATAGATAAGGGAGAGAGCAATTAATGATCGCTGTTAGAGAACAACACTGCAGTAGATGAATCAACAAGGCTAAGATTGCTGGTATTTGGCATGAAACGTAAGACTAGCAAGGATGGGCGCATGAGAGGAAGCATCCTTCGCGTATGCAACCAGCGCGCAACAGGAATAGTTAGCATTCATACACTTCGACATATGGTGAGGGAGACAGCACCTATAGGTTTGCCTGGAGTGCAATGATGTCGATGCTGTTCAGCAATAACAATGTGTGCATGCATGTATGAGTGTGCTTGTGTCACGTGTCTATGTTTACCTAGTACATACGAATTTGAACAACGTTTCCTGCGACTGAGAAGTCAACACCAAAACTTAAACTACTGTAAATATGTGTGTGCTGGCTGATTTCTTTTAAGAGTAGTATCATCAGCCTCATCATCATCATCATCAATAATTTGAGTTCCCCGTGGAGCACTGATTCTCAACAAAAACATACTAAGCAACTATACACTTGTCACTTTGTCCTTCTACGAAATACCAAGGATGTGGCGTTGACACCGTAGATGAAAGACATTGAGTCTTCTGTCCTACTTAGCTTAGGTTGTCCATGTCTCGCTACCATACAGAAGCAAGCTAGTGACGCCGGCATTATATAATGCAAATTTACGAATACACGTTTTAAATTGGACTTTCAAAATGCGTAAGACATTTTTTTTTAAAAGGCGGTAAAGACAAATCTGTCAACAAAATTAGATTCTAAAGAATGTCTATGAACGGTTTGTGAACAAAGATAATGAGAATAGTTGCAGGAAACGATAACAATATTGCACTTGAAGAAATACCCGTACAAAATGTAGAATCATCCATATACCTTGGTAGCAATATAGACACTGTTGAGGAATATCAAAATAAGAATACACAAGGCTAGAGCGGCTTTCATTGCATTGGGAAATATATTGAGGTCAAATGAAATCAGGGACCAAAGACGCTTCAAAAGTGAAGAATGCAGTAAGCGACCCATAGCTTGACTGCTTGCGTCAGGTTCAGCGAACCAAAGCTGACCAAGACCCTACTCCACCTCCAAGTGGTGATCCTGGAAACAGGCTGCATCATTGCAGTCTGGCTGAGAGAGTAGGGATCGAAGAGGGAAGGCTAACCCGGTCCCAAAAAGGCCATGCCGAAAACGGATGTGTCGGGCCGAAAGGCGCAGATATCGCAGCTTTGCTGTAAACGGCGACACAATGTAACAAACGTCCTTTTCAGAACGTGCGCAGCAAAAGAAGAAGAAATGAAATCAAGTCCAACACAAAGATCACAATCGTCTATTCAAATGTCAACTCAGTTCTATTGTATGGCTCGCAAACATGAAGAACAATAAAAACAACAACAAAAAGATAGATTTTCATAAATGGGTGCTAGCGTAGAATAGAAAGATTGGTATGACATGATCACTAACGCTTAACTGATGACAAAAACCAGACAAATGCCAGTGGAACAAAAGATGAGAAAAAGACACTGAAAATGGTTAGGACATACACTGAGGAAACCCTGTTGATAACATTATCAGGTAGCCCTAGTTCTGGAATCTCCAGGGTAAGAAAGGGAGAAGTAGATCATGGAACTGGAGACAGGCACGAAGTGGATGAAGAAGACATAAAAAAGGCCTTGAGCTGATGGAATGGGACAAGAAGACATGGAAAGGCCTTGAGCTGATGGAACGGGAGACATGGAAAGGCCTTGAGCTGATGGAACGGGACAAGAAGACATGGAAAGGCCTTGAGCTGATGGAACGGGACAAGAAGACATGGAAAGGAGCTGATGGAATGGGACAAGAAGAAAAATTTGTTGGCGTATGCACCTTGGGAAGCGGAAGAGTGATCAATGAACGGTTTTGGCAACTGTGACAGAGTTATGTAAATATATATTACATGTATCCGCACGTCTGTGCTCCCACCTGGCTCCCACCTTGCTTTCATATTAATATGCACGGTTTGTTAACGCAGAACCCCTGTACTTCTAATATCTGTCAAACTCATAATTATAGCCACGCTATTTTTTTCGTTTCTCTATGTCTTACAAGCACTAGGAATGTTTACATACAAGACTTATTAACTAGCCCACAAATGGGACAGGTAAACAACTAGCGAGTAGAGCCGTTAACTGTATTATCACGCGTGCGATTGGGCAAATCGTGGAATAGTGACAAATCAGACAATTAACGCGCGTAGAGAGAATGAATCGTCTAATGGTAGAACCAAGGGGCGATAAGTAAAAAATCGTACTTTCGGTAGTACTATTGGCAGGGGGAATTAAGCGAATGCAAGAAAGGGGAGATAATCACAGTTAGCCTCTCCCCCCACATACGGTCGTTCGTGATCCCCAGGGGCAGTAATCAGCTACAGTGCTGCGGACGAGATCAAAAGACAATTCTCGCTAGCGAAGATTTATACGGTCGGCGAAAGCGTGAAAATAAGCTTTCATTCAGGAATCGACCGCACATTTTCCCAAAATACTAGCGGACACGTGAAATCTGTCACTGACTAGCTAATATCAGACCGATTTATATATATACCCTAGCATTATAGCTTGACTGCCTGCGTCAGGACCAGCGAACCAGAGCTGGTCAAGACCGCACTCCACCTCCACGTGGTGGTCCTGGAAACAGTCTGCAGCTGTGCAGGCTGGCTGAGCGAGTGTGGATCAAAATGGGAAGGCAAACCCGGTCCTAAAAAATGCCGTGCAGAAGTCGGATGTGTCGACCGAAAGGTGCAGATATCGCAGCTACGTTGTAAACAGACACAACGCAACCACCGTCCTTTTCAGGGCGAACGAAGAAGAAGAAGAAGACCGATTTATATATATACCCTAGCATTTTAAATCATTTATCGAGTAGCCACAGAATTTTCAGAACATCTAGCTTCGATTTCTAGACCATTGTACTAGTGGAATTACTTAGTATTTCGATTGGAGATAGTGAATTTCTGTGTTGTGGTAAATATTATACGAGTACTAGCATTTTTGAGTGATTTAATTGTAAAGTTCGGTCATTATACTTCACTAGGATTTACTGTGTTAATTGGCTAGCAGATTAAAAAATATATATCTAATTCTCCAGCTGTAACGAAAATTTAATTAATTGCTATTAACCAGTAAGAGATATTTTAAGTGACTAGTAAATGCACTATTCATTATGAGCACTGACGAAATATATATTTATTTCTAATTCATTGTGAGTAATTTTATAAATGACTAGCGTTTATTTCACGGGTTTTTTTGTTAAACGATAAGATAATCTATACACTTGTGGTTTCTAGCAAATTTATAACCGAGTGGATAATAATAAATTATACCGTTACGCGGGTTAGGATAGATACTGATATTGTGATTAAATATTTTGTATTTTCTTCCAAATAAATTCAGTACAGATCACAAAACCAAACCTACCAGCGGCCTTAATCTAAATCTGAGAAAACGGGTCTAAGTCTAAATCCAATAGACGCCAAACAAACATTCTTATGCAATAGCGGGTTGTTACGTACATTTATTACCTAAGGGGGTAGTCTTCGGTCCTGCCAAATGTACGCACCAGCTTTATATATTTTATTATTTGTGCGTTCGATTGATTCACGCACTGACGTGCACAATGCAGTGTGAGTTGCTTTGGACGCACGGGTAACCTAGTTTGGGAGATAGTGACGTCATGTGAGTTCGGGGCAGTACGGACTGTTTTTATGTCCGAGGTATATTTCTTGGAATATTTTATTGGCAAGTTTGGAAGAAGCCATTACTTTTGTATGATCTCTACTGGTTCATGATGCAGCCAAGAGTAGAAGTATCATGTAAGTGTCGCCCCATGTCATTGAATGTTTATTGAGTAAATTAATGTATAAGGCCGCTCATAGTTCTGATCTAGCGGGAAGTCATCACAGTATGTCCTTCCTAGAATGGACAGACGGAGTCGTTAGCCCTTTTGAATTACCGTAGAGGGGAGGATTCCTACGAAGAAACAAAGTTAATTGATTTGCGTACTTCTTATGTTTATATGCCGTATTTTCGTAAATGCCAAAGTCGTGGCATGGATACAGAGAGGTTGGTCAATACAGAACTCTAACCTGGTCGTATTGTTGTGGATGACTTTGTTTGGATTGTTATATATCTATGCTACCTAAATATTGTATGAAGGAAGTCTGGAATTAGTGCGAGTATGACAAGAAATATTACTCAGTGAGAATTAATCCGTTGGTCATAGGATACGTCCTTGAGAGAAGGTCAACGGACGTTACTACAATACATATGCTATGGCAAAGGAAGTGATCGATCTTTAGTCACTTGAATGAGAGGACTTAATTGTAGAGGATCTTCATAAACTTGAAAAGTCAATGATCAACATTTTGATGTAATGACCTTTTTGCAACTGTAAATATGACCGTCTTGTTCAACGTCGTATATGTCACGTTCAATAAAATATATGTACAATCATCACAGCCTTGTGTGCTGCCAGTCAATAACCAGTTCATCACTACTTGTTGGTGTTCGTGTTGAAGAACATTTATGACATTTTCGTTCTATCAAAACCATTCGCGTAAATAACACTCTTGAACGTTAGAAACGAACCCAACAGTAATTGGTATGCCAGTGTGGTCTGGAAGTAATTTCAAAGGAACGTACCCATCCAAATTATGGTTTGAAAAGAAGAATTTGTACTTTCAAGGCGACATCATCTCAATTTGGATCCTAGCGTGATAATGAATCAAAATCAACTCAAATGCTCAAGATCATCAATCAACCTCCACGTCAAGTTCTACAGTGACTGACTGCCTTGCTCACCTCTTCGTCAGTATTACGTGCGAGCTGGTTTTATATACGCAGAGCGAAGTATTGTATCCTCTGACGTACATCCACGGAGACGAGGCACCTTGTTTTTCCCGGCACACGCGAGCTAAGTATAACTTGTATCCGTTATACATTTTATTATTATTAGCTGTGCCTTAATTGTTTATGTCCACCTTTATATTTTCCGTGTTATGTGTTATATGTTGTGTATTCTTTGTGGGAGGTAGGGTTTGGAGACTCACGGAGGATACATCCCAGTTTCACACCAGGGCCTTCGTGACTGTTCTTTAGGAATTGTTTTGCAGACCTACCTCAGTGGAATGTTCCTACGCGTGAGCGTAGAAGGATTCTAGGTCCACTGTGTCTGGTGGTCTGTGACACCTGACTGTTTAGCTGTAGTGTCAAGTTTTAATTGTTGTTTTCGTATTTATTTTTATTCGTAATTTAGTTTTATGATGAATTTTGTTTGTATTTTGCGTCCATCTCACCTTTCCTGTCGTTCAGTTTTTTACAAAACCTATGTTTTTACACTGTGTTGTCTATTGTCTTGTTGATTATTTGATCGCAGTTATCATCGTAACTCTTTACGACATTCTATTTTTAGTTTCACATTTTTATTTTTATTGGATTTCTGCGACTGTTTTCTATCGTCTTTGATTATCGTGTCTTGTCGGTATTGTTTCTATTGTTTGTCACGTTATTACTTTCATGACATTTCATTACATAAATAACAGTATTGATTATTAACATATTTAATAATTATATGATAACATTATACCGTTCTAAGGACAGGAACGAAGAACACTTGTTATAGTAACAAGGTTAACTAATTTATATTGATTAATTATCATTTTATAAATCAAGAGTATTGTGACTACTTATAAAGCATAACGTATTCACTAGATTATTTCATTAAGCAAGCAAAAGCTCTTCAGATGGCTCCTGATGAAGCAAAAGCATTTGCACTTGCAGAATATAAGAAAGCTCAAGAAATAGAAGCCGAACAGAGAAAGTTAGAAACTTTAAGACTAGAAAAACTTCAATTTGAGGCAGATCAAAAACGGATTGAGTCTGAGGAGAATGAGAAAAAAATGAGACTAGCCGCTGAATTAGAAAAGAAACGATTTCAGCGAGAGGCAGAACAGAAACAAAAAGAAATGGAAGTTAAACAAAAGGAAATGGAAGAAAGAAGATTAATAGCTGAACAAAATACATTACGACTTCAGCTTGAGAGGGAAGAGAATGATAGAAAACGACAGCATGAACTAAAATTAGCAGAGTCAGAATATGAGAGACTTAGGTTAACTCAGGAATCTAATTCTCAGAGAACTTTTGAAAGCCAAACTTCATCCAGACATGATCATTTTAAGGAAATTCACCTTAAATTACCAAAATTTAATCCTCCGTCTGATGACGTAATATTCTTCCTAGATAGGTTTGAGGCCACTTGTGGATCTTATAACGTGGATAAAGCGCTATACTGTACATATTTATCCAGATTACTTACAGGGGATGCATTAGCAGTTTATCATACCACCAGCATTGGTGAGAAAAATGACTATAATGCTCTTAGAGCAGCACTTCTGCAAAAATTCCAAATGACAGAAGACGAATATCGTTTAAGATTTCATACATTACTACCTCAATCTGGCAGAAATTTTAGTGATTTTCTGTCACAGATACGACTAACATTAGAAAGATGGATCGAATTATCCAAAATTGAAAAGTCGTATGAAGGTCTCTTCGATTTACTGATGCGCGATAAGGTACTTTCGTCTGTAAATCCTACATTTCTCGCATTTTTACACGAACGGAAACCTTTATCTATGAAAGGCTTAGAAGAACATGCAAACAATTTTTGTACTGCTCACCCAAACATGGATCTAAGTAACGCACAGATTAAGAATGAATTGCCTGTTGCTTTTGCAGCACAACAAAACAATTTTTCACGAAATCGTTCCTTTAGTGCTGACAGGTATGTCAATAAGGGAAATAATTACAATTTTAACAATGATAACTTTTACAAAGGGAAGCAATTTCAACAATCTGCTCCATTTAATGTTTCTTGGAACCAAACTCACAGATCACGAGATTTTGGTAACAATAATTTTAAAAATAATCAAGGACATTATAATAAACAAAACTGGAGATCAAAATCTCAGGGTCCACAAAACAGACAAGGTTCTTGGAATAAAAATTTTAAAAAACAGCATAACTTTAATTATACAAACTATCGGACTCATCCAAATTTTAACTCTAGTAGAAAAGACAATTATGGCAATTTTAATGCAAATAATCAAAATCGATCGCGTCGCAGAGATAGATCGTCAAGTAATACGGGTAGACATTCTAATGTCTCTTTAATTGATACACAGGCTAACATTGAACAGGGTAAAGTAGCTGAAACTCACAATGCTATGTCTTGTTCTATTGATTGTACCCAGGTGAAAGACTGTCCAGAATGCTCGACTCTTTTCCAGCCTAAGGCGATCACGACGCTGCGTTGCGGACATACCTTGCCTAGTCTACCTGCAGTCTGTACGGCCACTGCTGCGTCAGTACACCAGGGACAGGGCTCTCTTAAGTTTAACAAGGGATTTGTCAACAATATTTCATGCTCTCTCCTATTTGACTCAGGTTGTAGCACTGTGGGCGTCCGGACTTCGCTGATCAACCCAAGTTGTGCCACGGGCAGGGTTGTCAAGTGTGTGACTTTTGGTGGCACCATCGAAACATTTCCCACTGCTATTATTGATCTTAATACACCATTTTTTTCAGGAAAGATCCAAGCATGTCTCCTTCCGAATCCAATTTGTGATTTAATACTTGGTCGCATACATGGTATTAAAGAGTGTACACCACAGCAAATTGCTGAATGGGAAGAGCGACATATTCAAACTGCAAATGCAGTAGTGACTAGAGCGCAAGCTACTAATATGTCGCATGATACACCTATTGAACCTACAGTTCATACCACTTGTGATGATGATGCTCCTATTTCACGGGAGTTGTTTGCAACATTACAAAAAAGTGATGATTCATTAAAAAAAATTTTTTCAGTATGTTAACAAAAAGAATACAAGCAACAAACTTGCAAAATCTAGACATGACTTTATACTTAAAAATGGGATTTTGGTTAGAGTAATACGGGAAAAGGATTCATCCTTATGTTTTCAGATTCTAGTCCCATCCTGTATGAGGTCTCGGATATTACGGCATGCTCATGACTCGCAATGTGCGGGCCATATGGGTTTTTTGCGGACCAAATCAAGAGTGCTTTCTGCATTCTACTGGCCAGGCGTTCACAGAGATGTTACTCTCTATTGTCGGTCCTGTTTGATATGTCAAGAAGTTAAGGTACGGGGTCCATTTCATGCGGCTCCTATTCAAGCTGCGGACATCCCGATTAGACCATTTGATAAAATGGCTATAGACATTATTGGTCCGATGCAACCATCTGCTAGAGGGCATACGCATATCCTTACGTGCATTGATATGTGCACTCGTTGGCCTGAGGCCATCCCTCTCAAAAACACTTCATCTGCCAGTGTAGCAGAGGCATTGATGTTAATCTTCTCACGCATTGGTTTTCCACGGAAAATCTTGTCGGATCATGGGGTTCAGTTCATTTCTGAATCCATGTCTCAAGTTATGAAGACATTAGGTATAGACAGATCTCTTAGTTCTATTTATCATCCGATGTCAAATGGGTTAATTGAGCGTCTCAATAGGACACTCAAGCAGTTGTTGGGTAAGATGACTCAAGACCATCCCCAAGACTGGGATCGGGTCCTACCCGCTTGTCTCTTTGCGTATCGCGAAGTACAAAATCAAGCAACGGGGTTTTCTCCATTCCAGCTTGTTTTTGGCATGCAACCACGCGGTCCGATGTCGTTAATCCACGACTTATTGGTTGATGAGAATATTGAAGAGGAAACTCAATCATCCTATGAGTATGTGATCTCTCTTAGAAAGAGAATCATAGATGCGTGTAGACTAGCTACTGCATCATCCGAACAAGCCAAAGAAAAAGCTCGTCTATTTGCAAACAAGTATAGACGTCTTCGCCAGCTTATTCCTGGTGATGAAGCTTTTGTCTTACTCCCTGCGCATAACAATCGTCTTTTAATTACCTGGAGAGGTCCTTTCAGGATCATCTCAAGAATATCCGATGTCGACTACATCGTTGATGTTAATGGTAAACATAAAACCTTCCACATTAACATGTTGAAGGAGTATTACTCACGTCCTGATTATCTACAGTCAGTGTTTCAGGCAACTGACGATCCTACACCTCCTATTCAACACTATTCTAGTTTGTCAGTCATCCAAGAAGAGGAATCTTCTTTCGATGATGTACAACTACCAATACCAGTTGTACCACTCCATTCCACTGAGAAATGGAATGATGTTACGATCTCATCTACTCTTTCGGCTGATCAACGTCAGCAAGTCTCTAATATTCTACACTCGTATGAGGATGTCCTCACTGACATCCCAGGTCATACGTCAGTCATCCAACATGACATTATTCTGACTGACGATACGCCTATTCGAGTTCGCCCATATCCTATTCCTTTACACTTTCGTGATAAGGTTGATAAGGAATTGGATGAGATGCTCCAATTAAATATAATTGAACCATCTTCATCACCATATTCTTCTTCCATGGTAATCATTAGGAAGAAAGACAACAATATACGTCTTTGCGTAGATTACAGGAAATTAAACAAAGTTACAAAATTCGATGCGGAACCATTACCTCTTTTAGATGACTTATTGGAGAGATTATCTCATGCTACATTCTTTTCGAAATTTGACCTTTCAAAGGGCTATTGGCAAGTGCCACTCACTCCTAAAGCAAAGCCATTCACCGCTTTCTCGACGCCACGGGGTCTTTTTTCAATGGAATTTTATGCCATTCGGATTAATGAATGCGCCAGCTACCTTTGTACGCATGATGCGCCGCATATTGTCTCATCGTCCCGATGTCATTACTTATATAGATGACATCTGTCTTTTCAGTGACTCTTGGGATGAACATATTCAGGGTTTAAAATCTTTACTTTCTACCTTACGGGATTATAACTTAACAGCGAAACCTTCAAAGGCTTTTGTCGGTTTTCATGACATCTCATTTCTGGGTCACCGCATAGGTCATGGTTTCATGTATACAGAAGACAGTAACGTCTCTAAAATTTTAAACATCTCAGCACCTAAGACAAAAAAAACAAGTTAGGTCGCTTTTAGGACTAATACAGTTCTATTCAAAATTCATCCCTCATTTGTCTACTATAACTGCACCTTTTTCGTCTCTACTGAAGAAAGGCACATCTAATGTAATAAAGTGGTCGCAGGATCACCAAACGGCGTTAGACTATATAAAACAATTTTTTTCAAATGCACCTTTTTTAAGGTTGCCTAACAAAGATCTCACCTTTGTTCTTCGCAGTGATGCAAGTTCTTACGCTATTGCTGCAGTTTTGATGCAGGAATACGGAGGCACCTTATTTCCGGTTATGTACGTATCCAGAAAGCTTACGACGAGCGAGATGAAATATTCCGTTCTGGATAAAGAGCTCCTTGCTCTTGTCTGGGCAATCACTAAACTGGATCGTTATCTCCTCGGATCACACTTTGTGGTGGAGTCTGACCAGAAAGCTCTTACCGCACTGAATACAGGGAACGTTAAGTCATCAAAGTCAGCGCGTTACGCTATAGCGCTTCAACCGTTCCATTTTGAGATACGAGCTATTCCTGGAGTGCAGAATGTGTTCGCAGACTGTCTGTCAAGATGCCCAAGCGAACTTGTCGAAACTAAACCACTTCCAGATGTTGGAACATCCTCACCGATAACATGAATAACTTTGTACATTGTTATTGATACTATATTAACGTTTTCTTAGTACGGGAACATTGGTACTACAGTGACTTTTTATTAATATGGCAACATTGTTAAGAGCGACAAATAGACATTCATTATTCTATGGAACATATTACACTACATGGCGTGTGCGAGAATATATTTTATCTTGTATGGAACATTCAGTACATCGTCGCGTCTATTACTAACTAGTTGCAACTGAACATTGACAATGAGTGATACTGGAATTACTTAGAAATATTAGTAACTGTTTATTTGTTAGTAATTAAGGAATATATAAATTAGATTAATTCAATTTAATATATTTAATTGATTATGGATCACACACAAACTAACTTTCTTAGTTGTCAGGTAATACCTACATTCACGGGTCTTAGTTATGATATCTCACTTTTAGATCACTAGTCAACCATACTAGTGTTAGAAAAACATTAAGTGTGTTAATTCTTAATGTGTTTAATTTTGCATTGTTTCATTTTTGCACATTGTATTTTCAATTTCTCTGTTTTATTGATTCTCTTGTCATTGATCATCATCAGTGTTGCTGTTCATTTTCATTTTTGAAATCATATGTTTCAAATTTTTTTTTGAAAACTTAGTTGAATTTTATTATCATTTTTTTTAAATGGTTTTTTCATTTTTCATTTTCAAACTTGTTTTTACTTCGAATATTACCACATCGTTCCAAAGTAGGTCGTTTGTGGATGTGTGCTTTAATGCATACTATCATTTAGTTATATTGATTTCTTTTAATATTCTTTTCTTAATATGGTATAACTTTATGCATTTAATATATCTTGTTGTAGTTTTGACTCACCTCTCTCGGGTATTAAGTTCAAAAAAAAATTAATAGAATTAATTTTTTTTAAGGGGAGGTGATAAGGGAGCTGTTACGTACATTTATTACCTAAGGGGGTAGTCTTCGGTCCTGCCAAATGTACGCACCAGTTTTATATATTTTATTATTTGTGCGTTCGATTGATTCACGCACTGACGTGCACAATGCAGTGTGAGTTGCTTTGGACGCACGGGTAACCTAGTTTGGGGATAGTGACGTCATGTGAGTTCGGGGCAGTACGGACTGTGTTTATGTCCGAGGTATATTTCTTGGAATATTTTATTGGCAAGTTTGGAAGAAGCCATTACTTTTGTATGATCTCTACTGGTTCATGATGCAGCCAAGAGTAGAAGTATCATGTAAGTGTCGCCCCATGTCATTGAATGTTTATTGAGTAAATTAATGTATAAGGCCGCTCATAGTTCTGATCTAGCGGGAAGTCATCACAGTATGTCCTTCCTAGAATGGACAGACGGAGTCGTTAGCCCTTTTGAATTACCGTAGAGGGGAGGATTCCTACGAAGAAACAAAGTTAATTGATTTGCGTACTTCTTATGTTTATATGCCGTATTTTCGTAAATGCCAAAGTCGTGGCATGGATACAGAGAGGTTGGTCAATACAGAACTCTAACCTGGTCGTATTGTTGTGGATGACTTTGTTTGGATTGTTATATATCTATGCTACCTAAATATTGTATGAAGGAAGTCTGGAATTAGTGCGAGTATGACAAGAAATATTACTCAGTGAGAATTAATCCGTTGGTCATAGGATACGTCCTTGAGAGAAGGTCAACGGACGTTACTACAATACATATGCTATGGCAAAGGAAGTGATCGATCTTTAGTCACTTGAATGAGAGGACTTAATTGTAGAGGATCTTCATAAACTTGAAAAGTCAATGATCAACATTTTGATGTAATGACCTTTTTGCAACTGTAAATATGACCGTCTTGTTCAACGTCGTATATGTCACGTTCAATAAAATATATGTACAATCATCACAGCCTTGTGTGCTGCCAGTCAATAACCAGTTCATCACTACTTGTTGGTGTTCGTGTTGAAGAACATTTATGACATTTTCGTTCTATCAAAACCATTCGCGTAAATAACACTCTTGAACGTTAGAAACGAACCCAACACGGGTCTTCACGGTTGACCTGTTCGGTCCTCTTGTTTCACACCCAGAGAGAGAGAGAGAGAGAGAGAGAGAGAGAGAGAGAGAGTACACCCATATAAGAATAAGAATAATTGTAACTGGGCCTATAGCTACCCAGATTCTTTTCCTATTTTTCATGTACATTCAGCCCGTTGTGGCGAAACTAACAACATTAACATTTCCTGATTACCGACCACTGTGTTGTGGCGAGGAATTTTATCCCTAGAGATTTACATACCTGACATTCTCTTAAAGTATTGGAATTACAAGCTAATGACACTGTGAACACTAGATATCTTAAGTATTTTCCTACCTGGACTAATTGATGTGAACCACACAGATCCGAGTAACAGTAGCAAAGTAAGCGTTCCCCAAATAACATCATCGTAATCAAACTTGGAGCAGCTGGGGCTTACTTTGCCAAAACAAACCCAACACTGGATTTGCTGCGTGTATCATAGAAATATGTTCCAGATGATTGATCAACTTAGGTAAGAGAGACTGAAAATGTGGCCACAGTTTGTCTGAAGCGAGAGAAAGAAGGAGTGAATAATTCTTCTATTGTATAAGCATAGTACTCACTTTGTTTTCTACCTTTCCTTAATGTTTGCTAATACTGTTTATTCGAGGATAGATTAATTAGAAACTCTGTTCTTTACAGTATAGTCAAATTCTATACCATAGTGCTAATCTTTTTACCTTTTGGGGTTAATAACTTCTTCTAACGGGATCTTGTCTCAACAGAGGGAATTGCACTTATGTGTCTATTTCTTTATTATTTCTGTAACCTATGATTTTTTTTTATATTTGATATTTGATACTGTATGTTGTGAAGTTTTCTTTATGATAAATAAACTGAACATAAAACTCAATTACCTGTGTTGTTCAGCTCGGCCCATTATCCCTACACCATTACTATAGTTTCACGTTTATGCGTCAAGTTGTTGTCACTTATCTGTGTGTGTGTGTTTGTGTGTGTGAGTGGTTATAATATATATATATATATATATATATATATATATATATATATATATATATATATATATATATATATATATATACAGAAAGGTAAACTGTCTGATAAACAAATTTCAGTTTTAAAATAGGCTAGACTAGAGTATCTTCTCAATCCAGGGACAGACCCTACCTTTTCACCATTTCACTCGTGAAATCTTTTTCTTTACCTTATCTCTCACTGAGTTACCACCCTTTTTCAGTTCTATTCAGGCGGGACCAGAATCTATCTTAATCACCTAACCAAAATCTACGACAGCAAAGACAAATAAGTTTGTGTGCGAACTTGGCCAATGGAGAGAAGATTTTGTGGGAAAATATGTCGTTATAATTTAACATCAAATGTTAATCCGCTGTAACATTGTACTATTTGTTTACGCTAGAGAGAATCTAAAGAAATGACAATTTTAGGCACAAAGGCGACCCGACGGTTATCAACTGTTTTGCTAAATAGATAAAAAGACCTGCAATTAAGTGTTCATACATATATATACAGCATATGGATATATATATATATATATATATATATATATATATATATATATATATATATATATATATATATATATATATATATATATATATATAGTATATGGATATAAAGGCAGAAGTATGCATGCATATAAGAGCACATATTATAATCTTCAATCTCCATCAAATAGATTTACGTATACTGATATGATTTTAAAATACAACGCGCAACGTAGGAGCAATTTTTAACATTCTATAACACTCCCTCCCACTTTTTCCTCTTTCTCTCTCTCCGTAATATCCGATAACTGATCTAGCGTTGAATTATTTACATAGAGGTCTATTAACAATCACAAAAGCACGCATGGTGTGGGCATTTGTCACGATCTAGTTTGTTCAATACCGTCCTCAAAGGAAACGGCCCAGGAACAAGGAAAAACTCGCAGACCAAAAGAAAGATGACATAAGATTTAGAAATGGACAGGAAAGATCGTCGAGAAAACATACAAACTGGCATATGACAGATAACAGTGGAAATATAATAAGTTTCAAAAGAAAATGGTACGGTACCTCCGCTACGTCATGTCTTTCAAACACTTACTTACTTAGTCATCCCTCTTCTACCGTGAGGTGTAGAGGTTTGGAGGAGGGAGCGCCTTACTATCCTATCGGTTGTCTTTCTTCTGGCTTGGTTCGAATCTAGTTTCCAGTCCTGATGAGACTGTTTAATGTTGTCCTCCCAGCGGACTCTGGTTCGTCCTGGAGGTCTAGATCCCTGGCTCATAGTTCCCCCATACGTGTCGTGGTGTCTTTCAGACAAAAAATAAATTTAAATTGTGAACGATATGAAAAATTACTGGCCATCCTCTTTTATTTTATGCAATAAAAACGAAAGGTAGTCTTACAGCAGAAGATGCCCTTGAGGAGTGAAGGGTTAAAGACGTACCATACTAGGTCCAGTTTTTTTTTTTGGCCATGTGGGGTGACGAGTTCCCTTCATCGCTTCCTTTGCTTTCCCTAACTCAAAAGCAGAATCATGTACCCCTTTATAGCTAGGTAAAATGGAGCGTGAAGCTACCAGGTTTCGAACCAGGAACCCAGTAACTGTACCGCGAGAGGAAAGCACTCTACACGTTTAGCCAATCAGACGCCCTCTAAACAATAGAATGAATAAAACAATTGTCTGTGTTTTAGTGAATTTGGTTTAACTAACAGCAATAAAACATGGTCCCGACATTTTTCTGTTTCCCCTTACTTGTTTTATGATTTTAACTTATAGCTGACATTTTTATTTTTTTTTAACCGTTTAAACCTCCGTCGACTGAAATTCATCCTTGATTAAAATATACCTTTTTTTAAGTTTAAACACCTAACGTAAAACTCACAGGAGAAATTTGATTATTACTAGCTGTTTAAAAAAAAAAAAAAAAAAAACTCGCTGACCTAGTTTGTTTGAAGAAGCACAGAAATTTAACCGGCACATCGCCGTTCACCATTCGACGCCCGACCTTTCATAAACAACACACAATCTTAATTCATTATTTCAATTACTTTAAAATTCTTACTTTAATGGATTTATTTCCATCTTATTTTACATTATTTAAGTTATTATATGGAATCGGCTAGGTCAATGCCGGTTAAAACTTAAAAGATTAAAATCCACCAAGAAAGTAAGCTGCGTGCAAAGTTTCAACTTTCTACGACGAAGGGAACCTAAAAAGATTTTGAGCGTCAAAAATTTGAAACGCGACAAATAAGCAAAGCTCATGTTATTTTAAATCAAAGTGGTTTTTTTTTTAAATGTGATATGTGAAAACGCAACCCTGTCTCACCGACAGAGACACTCAGCGTTGAATCAGACAATTACTAAATGTTTGTTTCGTAACAGACAAGTAAATTTGGCGGATCCGGAGTCATTGTGAAAACTCGTGTACCGTGTAAAGAATTCAATGAAAACGCGAAGTTAAGAGTAACAAAACGAGATGTTTTCACTTACGATTCTAATGCGTGAATGAGTTTTTACTATAGTACAAATATGTGTGACAGCGTATAACCGGAGTGATCGACACATGAAGAGCATGATGGGACTTTTGAGTAACACATGCATATCCAAGAAATCAATGCTGTCTGAAGTGGCCAGGATTCATGTGGTGTTTAATCTCAACGTGTTTTTTGTGTGTGGAATATTTGAAATTTTTTTGTTACTCTAATGGATCTGTTAATGAAGTATTTCTATACCTGTTGTGAATGCAAGATCAGTGTTTAATTGTGAATGCTACTTCAGTGGGGAAAATAGTGGTAGTTGTTGTAGTAATTGTGTGGTACTTCTTCTTTGATCCTTAGCCATAGACCGTCAAAGCAGTCAGTGGCCATCACGCTTAGTGGCGTCTTGTAGGGCAAAAACAAAATGATTCCACTTTGCTCGGTCGGTGGCCATCCTTCGTACGGTGCCCCAACTCTGGTTCATTCTTTGCATCTCAGCCTCCACAGTCCTCCGCCAGGTTATTTTTGGTCGGCTTCTCTTTCGTTTTCCTTCAGGGGTCCAAAGCATAGCTGTTCTTGTGATGGCATCGGGGTCTCTTCTGAGGACATGACCAACCCAGCTCCAGTGTCTGCCAGCTATGATGGTGTGCATGTCCTCTTGCTTGCTCCGAGTAAGCAGATCTTGGTTGGTGATGGTATTCGGCCAAAAGACTCGGTGAATTTTTCTTAGGCAAGTTGTGTGAAAAGAGGACAATTTCGACATTTCATTCTCTGTAACTCTCCAGCATTCCGCACCATAGAGAAGCACAGAAAGCACACAGCTCTGATATAATCTTAATTTTGTGCTTGTGCTGTATTGTGAGGACTTCCAGATGTTGTTTAGGCTAAAAAAGGCTGTTCTTGCCTTATTCATTCTGATGTTGATGTCTTTGCCTGCCCCGCCGTCTGATGTTACAATGCATCCTAGGTATGTGAAGGTGTCTGTCTGTACCAGTTGCTGATTCCTTACTGAATTGTGTGGTACAGGTAACAATAAACTACGACATCAGTCAACAGACATGAAATTCAGTGGACTCTTATCAAAAAAGTTCGACGATTTATATTTTTTCGACAGCCCAGCTCTTCTGACCCATAACCATAAACGTAATTAGATGCAAGACAAAATAAAACATATTTGATAAGAGGTCACAGCAAGTGGGACTGAAAATAGACAAGGGAAAGACCAAGATTATCAGAATAATGAGGCTAATGATTTCTTGACCGAAATATAGAACAGAAAGTGATATCAAAATAATTTTTCTTCTATTTCTTCTTCTTTCACTCCTAGACGTCAACTTGAATATTGTGACAGATTATGTAAATATAGATTACATATATATCAGCACGGTCTTGCTTCTACTCAAATCCCACCTCTCTTACTTATTTGCTATGCACGTTTTGCTAACGCAGAACCCCTGGTTGTTCGATGTTTGTTGCATTCACAGTTTTGCCACGCCTTATTTTTCTTCTTTTCTCTGATGTCTCATAGACGCTAGGAATGTTTATTATGATGCACGTAGCGAGAGAAAAGGGGAGATAAGCTTAACGAAGAAAATCAAGGGCAATAAGGAAAGACGTACTTTGATAGTTATCTTTCTCAGGGGGAGACTATCTGAAAGAAAAGGGAGATAATTTACAATTTACCCCATCCTTGTCCGTTCGTTCGTGAAAACGCAATTAAGCTACGGATCGACGAGATCTAAGAGACGATTTGCCCGTTGGACCACGTCTACTCGGCGGCGATTGTGTCAAAATTACCTTTCATACAGAATTTGAACGAAGAATTCCCCAAAGGTGTTATATATAGCAAGAGCGAGCGAAGTTCTGTAAATTGAATATATATAGTCCAGCTTTCAAACTCAATTGAGACAACGATCTTTCCAAAGGTTTATAACCTTTCTGCTCATTCAACCAGAGGCAAGACACCAACGTCCTTCTCAGGACGCCACTATTCGAGACAAGATCACATTTTCATCAAAATGACCCGAAATAAACATCATGCCAAAAGGAGGAAGGTCTACACCAGCCCGCCAGCGCTGAACAGCCATGTGAATAACAAAGCTTCAAATAACAAAAACAGACAGCCAGAGAGCAAGACTGCCCCAAGTACTCGTGCTGAGACCGGTCTTCCTCCAACTCTAGACACGACGACGGAGTTAGCTACGACGTGTGTCGACCCGACTGAGAGGCTGAGGGGCCCGACTCCTTGCGAGACAGAGGAGAGGGCAGATGCAGGCGCCCCTGGCCTAGATGATGTAGATCCAGAGGATGAGGAAACGAGGAGACTGCTACACCAGCCGGAGAAGATGAGGGGATGGTTGGAAAGAAGAGAGAAAAGGGCAGCTGCAAACGTCCACGGCCTAGACCCTGAGCGTGAGAGGGTGAAGAGACTGATACAGGGGATAGAACAGACGCTGGAAAGTAAAGAGAAAAGAAAACAGGAGCCTAAAGCCGAGGGACCACCACCACACGAACCAAGATCGTCAGCAGAAACCCTTTCTATCACAGAGAAGCTACGACAAACACCGAAGACACCAACACACGATGCCGGCGACACAGATGCAATAGAGAGGTGCGTTAAGATCACGCAGATGTCGGGAGGTGAGGCTTCACTCAGGGCCCTACCAGATGACAAAGTGATATGCATCCTCGAGTCAATAACTGGCAGGAGAGGCATCTCTAAAGTACGGAGGCACGAAAAGGGAGTCGTGCTTTCGCTCAACAGCAATACAACAACCACTTCACTGATGACCGAACTGGAATCTAGCCCAAAGGAAGTCCAGTTGCCCCACCAAATAAAAGTGGTGGTGGAGAAATACATAACAACAAAGAAGTTGGTCATCAGAGGGGTGGATACTAGTTGTTCCGAAGCCGAGGTCCACAGACGCCTTCAGGATGAAAACGCAAATCTAAAAATCAAGCAGGTCGAGAGACTAAAAACCTGGGCCAAGAAAGATACCAATCTGATGATAGCTACGGTAGAAGGATCGACAAGACCCGAGAGACTGACGCTCGAAACCACAACCAAAAAGACAGAAGCCTATATTCCTCCGGTGATGCAGTGCTCCAACTGACAGCAGTTCTCGCACACAAAGAAGACATGCAGGAGGGATGCAGTCTGTCGATATTGTGCGGGTGGCCACCCATACCGCGATTGTCCCAAGGCGAAGGAGGACAACAACTACAAAACAATAAACTCAAACCGCACATGTGCAAACAGCCTCGGAAACCATGGGGCTAGATACCGAGGCTGCCCGATGTTCCAGGAAACCAAGAGCATCCTGAAGGAAGCGGTTTCCAAAAACATTCCCTTCAAGGAGGCAAAACACAGAGTGGCTGCGGATGTTGCAGAAAAACAACGCACGATAGACAGACGACAGTTACACAAGCTGACCGCTGAAGTCAGAGAAATGAAAATGAAACTGCGAATCGAGAACAACAGCAAGCAGGCCGCCGAAGAACCAACCGACAGTGGAGAAGATGCGATAGACATGCAGAACATAAAACACATGATGGAAGAAATGAAAATAATCCAGCAGCAAGTAGAAACAGATGTCAAGAAGCTGACAGAGCTGACAGAAAAAAACACAAAACTACTCCAAAGAATAGAAGCAGAAAGAATAGCCATTGAGGAAATATCATCAAACAGCACGCGAGAAACTAAAACGAACAACCAAGCAGTAAAAGAAATCATCCAAGAAACGCTAGAACAGATACTACCAACGATAATTGAAAAAGCACTGTCACAGATACAGGAGAGCAAGAAGACAAAAGCAACAGAAACTATGAGCGTAGAAACACACAAAACTAAACGAGCCAGATAGTTGAGGCAGGACATAAAAAACACCATGAGCGCGACACGGCAGCACAAACGGACAAAGAGGAATCCAGACAGCCAGCTAGTGGTCCTTTTCAGGACCAGTCACCTCCAGGACTACGAAAGAGATACCAGTGAAGACGATAACACCCTATATACCCCAATTATAACCAAACTTTCAGGTTGAACAGGGTATTACAGCAACATAGCAGGAGGAGAAAACAACTCAATTGAGAAAAACAGGACAAGAGCAAGGCAGAGAATGGCAATCATGAAAAAACTTGCTGGCACGGTTTGGGGAGCAGACGAGAGAGTACTAAAGAATCTATATACTGGGCGAGTGAGACCAGTCTTAGAATATAGCATTGCAGCATGGTCAACAGCCGCTAAGTCGAACTTTGACAAAATAAACAGAACCCAAAACCAAGCAATGAGAATCATAACTGGGGGCATGAAATCAACACCAATGAAAGAGTTGGAAAAGATTACTCACCTCCAGCCTATGGAGGATAGAAGAGATAGCAGAGCCCAGCAACAAGCCGAGAAATTCAGGAGGCTGATAGATCACCCAATGCACCAGAGGATAAATGGACTTGGAAGGGGAAGACTGAAGCGAAGCAACTTTGTAGAGACAGTCAAAACAAAGATGAGAGCAGACCCCATAAATGCAATATCAACAGCTACGCCAATATGTACTGCACTCAAGCTACCAATTTGGAAACAACAGTGCTTCCCTGAAATGATAGAAAATGTTCCTGGTATTGAGAGAAAGAACAGTCAAACTGAAACAGAAAGGAGAGTCCTAACCACAAAATATATAGAGAAACATTACCCAAGCAACACCTGGATCCATGCGTACACAGATGGATCAGCAACTAATGCAACAGAAGATGGGGGTGGAGGAGTCTTCCTGAGCTTAAGCAATGGCACACAAAAAAAAGATAGCAGTCGCAACAGGGAAATTTTCAACTAACTCCAGAGCAGAGGCAGAGGCCATAAAAACTGCATCAGAAATTCCAATGACAGAAAAAAGCTCAGAGACCAGTAGTTATCTTCTCAGATGCGCTGTCAGTGATTACAACACTGAAAAGTCAAATAAATGCTGAACTGGATGACCTAAGAGTAACACTTCACAGACTATGTCAGCAATACAAAAGAGTTGTGATACAGTGGATCCCTTCTCACTGCAACATCCCTGGAAATGAAGAGGCTGACAGATTGGCAAAGGAAGGGGGGAAAACTTCCTCAGCTGGACACAAATATAACCTATGAGGAGTCCAAGAGTTTTATCAAGCGCAGATACAGGCACAAGTGGGAAGAAGAGCATCCAGGCCACACAAAAAATGATCCGTATTACCAGCTCAGCAGAAGTGAACAAGTGGTAATCTTCAGACTTCGCACTGGTCATAACAGATTGAGATACCATCTGTTCAACAAATTAAAGATAGGAACTACGGATGAGTGTGACTGTGGCACTGGTAAAATGACTGCCGAACACCTGCTTCAAAGGTGCCCAACATATGAGGAACAGAGAAGACGCATATGGCCATCACCAGTACCATTCTTGGAGAAAATCTACGGAGATATCAACGGCCTCGGGCTGACCACTGCTTTCTTTGAACTTATTCAAGTTGACATCTGAGGGTGAACGAAGAAGAAGAAACTCAATTTATCCAGTACCCACAAATTTTTCAGACATCTAGCTGCGATTTCTAAATCCATTTTACTATTTGGAGTTACTAAGTTTTCGTTGGAGTTGTTTTAATTCTTGTGTTGCGATAAATATTATACTAGAATTTTGAGTGATTTAATTGTTAAGTCCGGCATTATATTTCACTAAGATTTTCTGTGAAGAGGGATTTAATTTTTAAAGCCCGTCATAACATTTCACTAGGATTTCTGTGCTAATTGACTAGCGATTTAAAACAACATATAGCTAGTGTTTAATTTAACTAATTGCTAGTAGCCAGTAAGAGATAATTTTAAATCGTCTAGTAAATGCACTATTCATTATGAGTACTGACGAAATATATATTTATTTCTAATTCACGATGATTAATTTTGTAAATGACTAGAATTTATTTCACGGGGTTTTTGTTAAACGACAAAAATAATATATATACTTGGGGTTTATAATTAAAAATTAATAACCTTAGTGGATAATAATATATTATACTTTTACGCGGGTTAGGATAGGATTGAGAATATTATATTGTGGTTAAGGATTATGTATTTTCTCTTCCCATATCTAATACTGGGTCACATACCCAAAACCTACCAGCGGTTTCAGTATAATTTGAGAAACGGATCTAAGTCCAATACAATTAATATATACATATTAATATAGAAAGGGAACTGTCTGAACAACAACTTTTAGTCGTAACAGATAGGCTGGACTAGAGTAGCTTCTCAAATCCAGGGACAGACTCTACCCTTCACCAACTCACTAGTGAAAATCTATCTGTTTACCTTATCTCGCACTGAGTCATCACCTCTGTCAGTTCTATTCAGACGGGACCTAACATTGTTCTTAATCACCTATCGGAAATTTACGACAAATATGTTCAAAGAAAGCAGTGGTCAGCCTGATGCTATTGGCACCTCCGTACAGTTTTTCCAGGAATGACACTGGTGACGGCCGTATGCACTTTCTCTGTTATTCGTATGTTGAGCATCTTTGAAACAGATGTTCAGCAGTCATTTTATAACAATTCAAAAGGAGCTTTCACGATATTTTAAAATTTATGGAAAGCAAAGAAATCAAGTCCAACGTCCAACACAAAAATAAGGATCTTCAACTCAAATGACAAGACAGTCCTATTGTATGGCTCTGAAACATGGAGAACAAAAATGACAACTAAAAAAGTTATAGACTTTCATAAATGTGGGCATGCGTGGAATAGAATGGTTGGCATTGTACGACAAGATCACTAATAAAGAACTGACGGAAAGAACCAGACACGTGTCTGTGGTACATGATGTGAGAAGAAGACGCTGGCTTTGGATGGGACAGATACTGACAAATACAGTTGGTAGCATTACAAGGCAGTTGGTGTTCTGGGATCAGATAAGAAATAAAAGAAAAGTTGTAGTAGTGGTGATGGCAGTAGTAATAGTAGTAGTAGTAGTAGTAGTAGTAGTAGTAGTAGTAGTAGTAGTAGTAGTAGTAGTAGTAGTAGTAGTAGTAGTAGCAGCAGCAGTAGCATCAGTAGTAGTGGTGATAGTAGTGGTGTAGGTAGTAAATATGGTGGCGATGAAGATAGCAGCGATTATAGAGCTGGTGGCAATGATAACTGATGTGGTAGCAGTAATTTTGGTAGTAGTGGTGCGTGTAGTATTAATGGTAGTAGTAATAATAGTTGTAGCTTCTGGTAGTTGTATAAAATAAACAATGGAAAGAAAGATTTTGCACCATAATAAAATTCACATGTGATTAATGAACCACTAGAGTGATAGAGCGAATTGCTCAGTGAAGTCCTCAAAGAGTGAGGAGGGGGAGGGGGGGATCTCAAAGGAGACAGTGAAAAAATAGGGATGCCGTAAGAGGTGACCTACATGAGTTTGGGCATAGGATTAGCAACATCATCATTTAAAACAAATTGTTACAGAAGCTATCGCTGCATGAGAGCATAAATGTTTTAAGCAGGCTTTCCTGCAAGTGCCGCGGTAGCACAGTGGTTACTGCACTGGCTTCCTAGCTCGGTGGTGCATGGTTCAATCCCCAGTTGAGGTGGGATTTTTTAGATAGCAAACGGCTCCGGGGTCGAACCAGCCTCATGAATTGGGTACCAGAGCAACTCTCGGAAGGTTAAGGGCGGCCGGCGTAATGCTGACCACATCGCCCCTAGTGTGCCGATGGTCAAGAAAATATGGGCCTAACACTATATTCCCAATATGCCTCAATTGACATGTAACGGGATCCTTTCCTTTACCTTTCCTGCAAGTTGGACCAGCTGCATTGGTGGCTTCATGCTCTTCAGGGAACGAAAAGGGAGATAATGATGACGATTCATAACCTTCAACTGTTGATCAAAGTCACACAACACAAATTCTCTACCCTTTAAATCAGAGTTTCTTAACCTGTGGTCCACGGAAACCTTAGTACCCACGTGGATGGATTCTAAGGGGGCTCCTGTACATAACCTAAAATTTAAAATGTGTAATTATGCTTTCATATAACATTTTTTTCCAAGAAGGGGTCAATGGCCTTCATTGGACAATCAAGGGATCTATAACCTTCATTGTGCATCAAAGGATCCATAACCTTCATCGGGTTATCAAAGGGTCCATAACCTTCATTGGATAATCAAGGGTCCATAACCTTCATCGGGTAATCAAAGGGGTCCATAGCACACAAACAAGTTATACTTGTAAAAATCTAGCTTTAAATGAAATCGAATTCTCCCTGTATTGTATTAGCCTGGCACATGACCTCATTACGCATTCTTCTTTTGCTGATGTGTTTAAAAAACTGAATAAATGCTAACTGTAATTTTAGTCATTTAGAAATATTTCACTGCCCTTGGCTTGGATCAAATCAATGAAAAGAATCTTGATTTATGTGTCCATTGGTGTATTTAGCCATGTCAAGTTTAAAGAAAATATGGTCATGCATGATCGATAAGAAAAAATAAAAATGACGCATTTCGCAATTTGAATTGTATTTCACTGCGGCTGTTCAGTTGGCACACATTTGCAGTTACTTTTAAACATGCATACTGTTAAAAAAAAAAACCAATATTTTAAATTATTTGACTGTGTCCTTTTTATCCACCCAGTTCCGCATTATACACACACACATAAATATATACTGAAGCACATTAAAAACGCACCACCTGTATAATCCAGGAACAGAGTGTGAAATGTAAATATAAGTGTTTACAATTTTCCATATTTTGAATCTTTATTCATTTTCCTATGAATCATTGCTGGTCATTAATTTGTACATTTGATTGTTATGAAATTCATTGCATTCTGTGAAGGCAAGGGAGAAAACCAAAAATGCAACCAATAAAAAAATTCATTCACACTATCCTCAGTATCTGGTATGTCCACCGTGTGCTTGCAAACAAGCTTGGCAGCGGCTCCGCATGGGACGCACAAGTCTCTGAAGGAAATTCCGGGGAATCAAGTCCCATTCACGTGTAAGTGCAGCTTCGAGCTGTTGCAGATTAGCTGGAGAACCTTGCCTGTAGACTCTGCGTTCAAGCTCGTCCCACAGATGTTCTATAGGAGACATGTCTGGTGATAGGGCAGGCCAATCAATCGTCACAATGTTCTGCTGCTGTAGATATTGCTGCGTAATGCATGCGGTGTGCGCACGTGCGTTATCCTGCTGGAGAAGCTGCAAGTCTGGATAATTTGTGAACGCAGGAGCAACCAATGCATCCAGAACCTCATCTCGATATGTCACAGCATTAACATTTCCACGGAAGACGTGAAGAGGCAAGCGATGGTGAAAACGGAATCCTCCCCAAATGTGAATACTGCCACCTCCAAATCGGTTGTGCTGACGAACACAGCAATCTGCAAAGCGCTCTCCACACCGTCGCCAAATCCGCATACGTCCATCAGCAAAGGATATGTTGAATCTGCTCTCGTCTGTGAATAGGAACGCATTCCACTGCAGTCTAGCCCATCTGACATGTTGCTCTGCCCATTGCAGGCGCTGCTGACGATGTCTGTGAGTCAAGTTTGGCCCAACATAAGGTCGTCTTGCAGTAAGGCCTGTATCTCTGAGTCGTCGTATAACTGTCATTCGAGAGACTTGCCCACGTCTACCCACTTTTGCTTTTGCTGTCTGACTTGCCGGGAGAGAACGATTCCTTAGGTGACTCAGCACAATATGACGATCTTGTGCAGGGGTAGTAACTCGTGGTTGGCCACTCTGAAGTCTATCCCGGGCACTGCCAGTGGTTCCGTAAAGTTCATTGAGACGTACAATAGTGCTGTGGTGGCAATTCATCCTTCTGGCAATGGCCCGCGAGCTCATTCCGGTCTCCAACATACCAATGGCTCGTTGGCGGTCGTTTTCAGATAGTCGTGGTATTTCAAGCACATGTACTGGGTGTTTTGTCTCAACGGCCTTTTTATACCGAGTATACTGCCACAACGCGTACACATTTTCAGCTGTTGGGAATCGTGTTGCACGTGTAACTTTCATTGTTTTCATGTAGTCTGTACACAAACCCGTGGGTTGAATCATGCACTTTCCATTCCAGCAGCCATTCGCTCTCTACCTCATGACAAACACGGGGAAAATCCATTCCCACACTTTTTTTTCCCAGCTTCTCGGCATCAGTATAAATAATAGTGGTGCGTTTTTAATGTGCTTCAGTATATATGCATATATATGTATGTGTGTGTATGTATGTATGTATGTAAGTAAGTGTATATATATATACATACATACATGTTCAGACTTTCGAGAAACTGTATCGAAAGGATCTAAACACTTTGATTACCATATTTACTGACGAAACCTGCTGATAGCATTCAAGGCAGCCCTTATTCTGGAATTCCCAGGGTAAAAGAGGTGGTGAGAGATCGAAAACCACACGGAGAAGAGAAATGGAAACAGAAATGAAATAGATAAAGAAGGACTCTTAGTTGACGGCACAGTACTGGAGGACTTGCTGTTAATTTGTTGAAGGTCTATGATCTTCGAGAAACTGAAAGGCCATGGACGATAAATTATGAATTATTTAGTTATTTAGCCGCTAACGAAATGAAAATGTAAAGGTCAAAGGCAATAAATAGAACGAAAATACAATCACTGAATAGATATAACAGACGTGATAAACAGAGATGTAATCTCGTTATTTGGCAGGAATGGGGAAAATTTCTTCTTGTAATTATTGCGCCTCGCTGTTTGGAAATGTCAGGAACCTTGAGCTGACTATTACCTTTATTAGAGTCATTAATGTAGAACGCACCCTTGTGTTACCGGGGCCCGAAAGGGGAGCAAAGAATAGTAATACTGTACCCCACCATGCATGTCGTAAAAAGCGACTAAGGAGGGTTGGGCATGGGGCTCGTTACCCCATCCCGTAAATAACTTTTTACCACAAAAACGTCAACAAACATGGACAAGTCAAATAAAGAATATAAATCAACTCAGCCGCCCAAGACAGAAGAAGGCCCTCTGGAAAGGAGGCGCATGAAGCAACCTAGAGAAAGCCGAAAGGAGTCTGGGTTGCCGACTAACCTTTTTTCGTCTAGGAAAATCTCCAGGATTGGCATCTGGAATGTTCGCACTCTGTGTGAACAAGGGGAAACTAAACTGCACAGGTAGCAGCAGAAAAGACAAATTACAGGATTGATATCCTGGGTCTCTGCGAGACAAGGTGGAAAGGCATAGATAAGAGGAGATTGATCACAGGAGAAATGATGTTGTCCTCAGGACATGAGGAGAAAAGAGCCCACCACAGTGAAGGGTTGGCTTTCTAATGCTGTCCAAGGAAGCACAGAAGGCACTTATGGAATGGGAAGCAATGGGACCTCGAATTATAACAGCAAGGTTTAAATCAGCCAAAAGGAAATTAAATATAAACATCATCCAGCGTTATGCACCAACAAACGATAAAGAGGAATCTGAGAAAGAAGACTTTTACACAAGACTACAAATTGTCTTGGACAATAAGAAAAGAAAGGACATCACAATTTTGATGGGGTACCTAAATGCGAAAATAGGAACAGACAACACTGGCTTTGGAGAAATCATGGGAAAGCATGGATTAGGTATGATGAACGAGAATGGGGAACTATTAGCAAACTTCTGTGCTTCAAATCAACTAGCTATAGGAGGAAGCATATTTCCACATAAAAGAATACATAAAGCAACATGGATATCACCAGACCACAGATCTGAGAATCAGATTGATCACATATGCATAAGTAAGAAGTTTAGGTCATCATTGCATGATGTGAAAGTATGTAGAGGAGCAGATGTTGTATCAGACCACCTTCTTCTGTAGGCTAAAATAAAATTAAAACTCAATAAATTTATAACAGCAGATAACTATAGACAACAGTATAATGTGGGATATCTAAGAAATCCGGAAATAAGAGAACAATTTTAAATCACAGTATCCAACAAATACCAAGTACTCCAACAGCTTGAAGATGAAACAGATACGGAAGACCACTGGCAACAAGTAAAAAATATATGGAACGAGACATGTGAAGAAGTACTGAGAAAAAGAGAACATCAGCACAAAGCATGGATAACAACAGAAACCATTAGCAAAACAGAAGACAGGAAAAACAAGAAAGCAGATTTAAACAGAAGCAAAACCAGAAGCCCCAAAGCCAAGGCGCATGAAGTGTACATAGAAGCAAACAAAGAAGTAAGAAGAAACATCAAAAGAGACAAGATGAAATATACTGATGATTTGGCAAGGGAAGCAGAGGAAGCGGCAGCCAAAGGAAATATGAGGGATATGTACAACAACACAAAGAAGCTAACAGGGAAATATAAGCAAGCAAATTGGCTCATAAAAGATGAGAATGGAAAATTGCTTATTAATATATAAGAACAAATGAAGAGATGGACAGAACATTTTGAGGAACTTCTCAATAGACCAGCTCCAACTAATCCCCCAGACTTCCAGCCAGCAGAAGAGGAGCTACAAATCAGCTGTGGACGACCAAGTAAAGAAGAAATAAAGAAAGCCATAAAGCTTCTGAAAGATGGAAAAGCGGCTGGTCCAGATTGCATTCCAGCAGAGGCCATCAAAACAGATATTGATACCTCTACAGAGATATTATACAAACTACTTGGCAAATTCTGGGAAAGAGAGGAAATACCAGCAGAATGGAAGAAAGGTTATCTGGTCAAGTTGCCTAAGAAGGGAAATTTACAAGAGTGTACAAATTATAGAAGAATAATGTTACTATCAGTGCTAGGAAAAGTATTAAACAGAATCATCCTTGAGAGATTAAAAGAGTCCATAGACAAGCAACTGAGAGATGAACAAGCAGGTTTTCGACAAAACAGATCCTGTACAGGCCAGATAGCCACATTGAGAATAATAGTTGAACAAAGTCTGGAATGGAATTCACCGCTATACATCGGATTCGTGGACTATGAAAAGGCATTGGACAGTGTAGACAGAGAATCGATTTGGAAATTGATGAGGCATTCTGGAGTTCCCATGAAGATCATTAACTTAATAAAGAAGACCTATGAAGACATGACATGCAGAGTTCTTCATGAAGGACAACTTACAGAACCGTTGAGGATTAGAACGGGAGTGAGACAGGGATGCCTCTTGTCTCCATTTCTTTTCTTACTAGCAATAGATTGGGTTATGAAAACATCGACATCTCACAACAGAAATGGAATCCAGTTGAATCTGACTACACAGCTTGATGATCTGGATTTTGCAGATGACTTGGTTCTTCTGTCCCATAACCATAATCAGATGCAAGAGAAAATGAAAATTTTAGATGAGAGGTCACAACAAGTGGGCCTGAAAATACACAGGGAAAAGACAAAGATTATGAGAATAAATGCAAGAAATAATAACAAGGTTGAACTTGAAGAAACACCATGGGAACAACAAAAACAACAACCAAAAAGCTACAGACTTTTATAAACGAGTGCTTGCGTAGAATTGAAGGACTGAAATGGTATGACAAAGTCACAACTGGGGAATAGATGACAAGAACCAGACAAGTGCCAGTGGAACAAGAGTTGAGAAGAAGACGCTGGCGATGGATAGGACACACGTTGAAGAAACCTGTTGATAGCATTACAAGGCAGTCCTTGTTCTGGAATCCACAGGGAAAGAGAGGCAGAGGTAGACCAAAAAACACATGGAGAAGAGAACTGGAAACAGAGGTGAAAATGATGAGGAAAACATGAAAAGAACTTAGGCGGATGACACAGTTAAAGGCCTATGCTCCTTGGGGAGCTAAAGGGTATTGATTGATAATGTAGAACGAGGAAGAAGGAAGAATAAGAAAATGTAGCACGCCTCCCTATTGTAGTTCCCGTGTGTATCTACAGAGACAAACAAAGAACATCATTACTACGCCCTCATGCAGGAAGCTTGCACCAAGCATTCACATTCTCTTACGTCGGTGTTCTCTGCGGCAACCTGTTTTACACGATAAGGTGGCCAGCCTAATGAACAACCGCTTATTAGTCACCTTGTATGCAGGGCCGGATTAAGCTAGTACGGGACCTGTAGCATATGTTAAGAAAGGGGCCCTATATTTTAAAAAAAAACAATAAAACAACACAAATATATTTGAACACATACATTGTTAATTTGCATAGTAATTATCATTATCAAAAGTAACAACACAGTCAACATTATTGTTTAAATATTAATGTTTCTACATTTAGCATGAGCAAATTTTTTATGATATAGGATGTATCATTTTCACGCAGAAGTTTATGTTCAATGCTCATTAGTGTGAGATTGTTCAATCTCTTTTGACCCATGGTGCTCCTTAGTTCATTTTTAATAAGTTTCAGTTTTGAAAATGATCGTTCTCCACTGCAGTTGGTTACCATTCGTGACAAATAGATGCGCAAGGTGATTTCTACATTTGGAAAACAAGACTCCAAAGAATTGTCAATTATCAAACGGTAAAACTGTAACTCTACTAGGTCTAGAGTAGTGCCAATATGAGAAGCAAGATCAGTTTTCAACAGTTCTGTAAACTGCACAAGTTCTTCACAAAGACTTTCTTCCAGATCTTCCGGATATGATTTAATAAGATTCGATTATCTCGTTACCAACTCTTCAGATGTAAACGAATGTAACTGACGAAGGAATCCAAATACATCATTCAACTTTTGATAAGCTTTCTGGCGTTTTGACAAAGTAGAGAGCAAGCTATCAATAAGGACAAGAAATGTTCGGCTTTTAAACTGCTGAGAAGGCGTTTGAGATTCAATAAGTGGATCAAGTGTGCTGGAACCACTGAAATCATCATACTCTCGATTTCGTTTGTGTTTTGTTCGAGTTTGTTCTTGATAATGTTCACACTCAGTCAGATCCTTGGCCATTTGCTCTATGTCTGCAAAAGTAGACCGCATAGCTTGAATATACCCCCGCAGGGATTCATAGAGTGCACAAGCTGTATTCAAATCTTGGTCAGAAGATTGCAAAGAAACACTGGTCATTTGAAAACGCTGTAATACTTGATCCCACAGTATGATCATTATTCCTGTTTCTAACTTCATCATGGTTGAAAGTAGACCACGAGCCTGTTGACGACACTCTGCCTTCTGATCATTGTTATCTGAAATATCATCCAAGACTTGTTGTATTGCAGAAAAGCTGTGTAAAAGTGCTTTTGTTGCATCTGCCCGAGCGGACCACCTGGTATCTGACAGTCTTTTCACAAAGGGCAAATGGGACTTATTATGAGTACCACTAGCACATAATGCAGTAGAAAGGAGACCCCACCGGTAGGTAGAAGCAGAAAAGAAGGTGTACTGGCTTTCAACAAATCCAAAGAAAATGACTGCTTCTTGACAACCTTCAGTAGCACATTTTCCAACCAAATTTAGAGAATGTGCAAAACACGGAATGTAATGTGCAAACTTATTCATCTCTTTAATTCGTGCTTGTAATCCTATAAACTTGTCACTCATGTTGCTGGCGTTGTCATAACTTTGACCTCAGCAGTCTTTAATATCAATGTCATTTGCCTTTAAAAAATTAAGTAGACTTTTAGTAAGCTGTTCAGCACTATGACCTTCCATATCAAAAAATGTCACAAATCTTTCAACTGGTCCAGACGGCAAAACGTAGCGCAGAGTCAAAGTCACCTGGTCCATATTATATATATATCTGGAGTAGAATCCAATGAAACGGAATAATACTTGTATTTCTGTACTTCACAGAGAATGTGATCCAGTATGCTGGATCCAATCAGATTGATGAATTCCTCACACGTTGTTTTAGATAGATATGATGTATGTCCAAATCCTTTCTTTGCATGAGTACTTATATGCTCTGCCAGAAAAGGGTCAAACGTGGCCAGTAATTCTAACAACCCTAAGTAATTCCCGTTATAAGGGGACCCAACAATTTCATCACTGTCACGAAATGAAAGGCCTCGTTCTGCTAAAAATTTCACAACTTCAATTATTCGCTCTAGATGTTTGTGCCAATACTTTTCTTGAATGTCCATTTGTTTCACAAGTTGGGAATCGACACGTTCACCTTTGTTTTTGGGCACCAACAGTGAAATTAAAGCTTGTCTATGTAAGTGTCGTGGAATATTCTAATCCACATATATAAATTATCAAGTAAATATAAAGCCAATAAATACATATAATAAATAAAGGAAGAAGAATGGTAAAGAACAGTGCTGTCACAATGACTGTACTCGAAATCCCCTTGTTTTCTACTGCGTATGCAAATTGTAACGTTTCACGTTGATATTAAAGGCCTTCTGCAACATACACGCGTTTCCCAAACACACAATAAAATGTGCTGCCTTTCTAAGAAAAACCTTGAAATATGCAAGTTGACCTAAATTTTAAATTCCATTCATGTCTTTTTCTACACTATGTTACCAAGATCAAAAGACAGATGGACAAAAGGATAGCGAGAAGGGAGAGGCAGAAAGCCGAACACTAAACACGCTTCGCGCGATACACAAATGCTGCCATCACGCGTGTAAGACTACATGCACTAACTTTTTTTCAGACGGACAGTGATAAATTCACTACCCTTCCCAGAGTTAGGTTTTAAAATCATAAAAAACGCTTATTAGGAAAGATAACAATAGATGGGTTTACGGTTGAAAACATAACAGTACCCAGACAGCACATCTTCGAAACAGGAGGTAGAAAATACATATTTTGAACGCAGCCACGTAGCTCTTTTAAATTTGGATATTTGGGTTCCTTAGGGCTTGCTGACCAAGAATATGTAAAACGTTACGCAAATAGTCCAGGAATTAATAAATTATAACCAAAATAAAATAGTGGGGATGCCTGACAGCATGGAATCATTTCTGCTCATAAAATTTTTTTATAACGTGTTTGAAAAAAATCTTACGTTACAGAATTAGCCTACCATGTAAACTCCAAATTGATTGGAGCGCAACAAATGAAAGACTAACCACGATTGGTCGGGCTATAAATACTATCTTTCGTTGTTAGGGGAGACGTGAAAAGGTAACATTTTTTCAAACACTTGTCGAAACGTGGCCTCATTGGCTAGACTCGCTGATATACTCACTTAGGAGCGTTAGTTCGAGACCACTAGTGCAAATAATCTTGATAAAGCAACAGTGCGTTGAAGCCAGCTCATATTTGTGTTAAATAAAAGCCTGGAACATAAGCAGATGGGAATTTGTGCCAGTAATTGTGCCAGAATTCATTGCTAATCAACGTATCTGTGTTTATTTCCATGAAATTGTGGTAAGCTTGAACCATTCAGTATCTTTTAATGAAAATTGAATGTAAATTGTTAATTTATGCCTGTATATATATGTGTAGTTCAGTGGCAAACAGGAGATAAAGCCTATAATGCTCCAGCCTGAACAGAGGGTGTCGGAGGGAAGTAAAACGGCATGGAATGGCCAAATAGTACACTGACACCTGGATGATTGATTAGACAGAAATAATGCTGGAAGTGCAGAGGCGTGGTAATCATTAAGGAGGTAAATACTGGTATAAAGTATTTCAGATGAAGCTGACAGTTGGCCTAACGCTCTGAACTCAATGTTTGTGTTGTATTGTGCTCAGTGTAGAACTAGAGTATCAATTAGTTATGAAGTAGAAGGTACATCCTTCTTGTTTTCAGGGACCGTGGTCTTGATGGTATTGAGCAGCACCTGGTCACAGCTTTGCTGAATCCAGAGTCGGACAGCATACTCCTTGGTCTTTTTAGCTATCAGTGAGGTGTCTCCAGAGCCCAGAGGAGAATTCGAGCAGAGGAGTCCTTTCCTGCCGCCATCACGCCAGATAAGCGAATTGGCCAGCTGAGCTCAACATTATGTCCCCTCATCTTGAAATGACTTTGTAAAAATAACATTCAGAGGGGAATTTAATTGTCTTAATATCAGGAACTGAGAACATCTCCAATACTAGTCCCAAAAGACAAACTATTGAAGTCATGATGACAAATACCAACAGAGCTTGAACAAAACAAAACCAGTGTTGCCTCATATTACCACTACACAACTGACACACATAGGATATTTTAATAATATATGTCACTACAATATTCATATTGATAAAGTCTGTACATATACTTGTAATTAAAATTGATTGTGATTCCTGGTTCCTTTGTATTTGAATCAGGACACATATACCTTTATGATAACCATGAATACATATTGTTATTTGAAAAGTTATCAGTGATTCCTTAAGATATTCTCATAGAGTGTTATATGTATGTGAGTGTCACAGTGTTGTCAAGAGTAGTGGATTAAATTAAATTGTTTATCTGTCTGTTGTTGTGACTTACACTTCATCATACACATACCCTAGACACCTAACGTAGTCATCACACTATTCCAGAATAATTCTGACTGAGATATATAGATATGTGGTAGCAAGTAAGGTTATCTATAATACACTACTCTTAATAGATATAGATACCTTCACAGCTGATCTCAGTCAGTACACTAAGTCCCCTATAAATATTTATAACATCCCACTTCACCACAGTAAGGAGCTTTCTTCATGTCGACGAAATAGATTGCTTGCATTTTTCCCGTCATTAAACCCTTCCACAGTGAACTTTGATGAACATTCTGAACTCATAAGCTTGCATGGGAAACAGAATAGGCGCCCTTTACTTTCTGAATAGCATAACTATTTTCTTGCATGTTGCTTGTTTGTAAGTTTATGAATATGTGTAAAATAAGACTTCTGACAGTATCGAGTTTTCTTTTCAGTGTCATACAATCGCACGGATGAAGAGAAGGCACTATCAACATGTTGACATGTTTCACTTCCCTAGGATATCCAATACTCACGCTCACAGTCATCTTATATTGTTCGCCCAGTCACCAATATCATTAGAGTACTTCTTCGTTTCACTTATTCTTTCACATTCAGACTCAGTGTATACTGGGTTTTGTTGTATGTTTTCTGCTGCACAGCCTGCACTAGTAGTACTAGTTGTTCCTGTACTTCCAGCTTCAGCGGTTAGAGTACCACCACCATGAACATCAAAATATTCTGTCAGCTTACGTGTTTTTGATATCACAAGTTGATCTCTTCTTTCTTTTTTCTTTCTTCGCTTTACGGTGTTCATTTCTAGAAGCATAATTACGTCCAATATCTCTGTGTCTACTGCTCCTTTTTTGAGTTTTCTAACCTTACAAATCAAGAAATTTTAAGCAAGATTGAAAGAGAGTGCGAGCGCGCCGTATACCTCAATTAAAATAGGAAGTTTCCGTTTCCTAAATTCTAGTTTTTATTGTTAATGCAAATTCATTTCACAAAGAACGAAACAAAACTAGAGGGGCAGTCGCCTACAGCCAAAAAAGATGCTTCCTTCCAAACGTGACCAAATTTTCAACGCCACTTAAAAGGCTTCCGCCCGCAAACAGTTAAGATACAAATAATGAAGAGTCACACTAAGTCACCCTCTTATGCTCTTTCTCTCACAATTTCGTGACACCAAAAGAAAAGGCGCTAAAGATGGCATACATCACAAGATCATTGGTTTAACGCTCGTATTAGAAGATGAACAAAAAGTGATGTACATATTTATTGGCGCGGGGCCCCTAAAAGCGCGGGGCCCGTAGCATATGCTACTTTTGCTACTACGTTAATCCGGTTCTGCTTGTATGACTGGCATGAAAGTGCAGTATTCCTATTTCTTCTCTGTCTCACCAAAGACCCCGCGAGAACTACATGGGCTATTATTAGCTATTGTTTCACTCGTGACAGTTCTCATGTACACAATTCCTAGTTTTCCGAAACTTCTTGCAAAGCAGTTATTTTTTTTAATTGCCTAAAAGGCTGTTCTCATGGTGCACTCTCATAGCAGAGGCTTTGAAATATGGACGTGTTTTTCGTGCCTACTAAACATGGCAGATTCCAATGGCACGGTTAACGCCCTTAAAGAATTTACGCATAAAACGACTCTGATCTCGGTATGCCAGTTTGTTTGCGAAAGAAAGAACAAAGACCTTGGAGGAAATGTTCGATTTGGCTTGTTGGAATATTTATTACCTTTCACATATGATCTGGCATCAATAAATTATAGCATGTTATTCTAGCCAGGCAGGTTGTTACTGGAAATCTTTGCTTAGAAACCAGTTAATGTTGGCATAGCTGTTCTGGTTAGCTAAATATCTTTCTTTTTTACTAGCTCAGGGGACTGGTTATCTCCCGGGATCTTTTTCTAGAAGAAGGACTCTTGCATCTTGTCAAGGTCAGCGTTTTCAACTCTCAAAACAAAACTTTTAATCAAAAACATTCTAAGACATATGAAGACTTCATTGGGAAAACCTGACATGTCACATTTTTAGAAAAACTGAGTTAGTGCCCTAAGCACATTAAACATATTCCAAAGAAAGTGTAGAAATTACAATTAAATTTGAAAACGCATTCGTCTGCAAGGAAATGAGGCATAAAAACAAGCAATCCTTATATGTGCCATGCCGTTTCAAATGTTAAAATTAAATTTACTCGCATTTCAGTTTTTGTGACATGTCATGTTTTTCCAATGAGGTCTTCATATATTACACCATTCTCGAATAAAAAAAAAAAAAATTTTCTTCGTGTAATGAGACATTGTTTTTTTTTTAAAACAAGATGACTGGGGGGAGAGGGGATTGGGGGGGGGGGGGGGGATAGTATACATAAAAAGTGAACAGAGATCCACGAAGAATCGTTATTAATAGTAAAATAATAAATTCGACTAGTTTTAGAAAGCATATAATATGGCATTGATAATTATCCTAAAGAGAAAAAGTGCATACGCAACTTCGGACGAATGTACTATTAAGTATACACATGGAATTCAATCCGGAAAGTAGCTAGCTCGCCGGTTCATATGCCTCTTCAAAGACGAAGTAACTCACCGAACATAACAGTCATGTTTTCCTCATCATTTTCACCTCTGTATCCAGTTCTCTTCTCCTTGTGTTTTTTTTAATCTACCTCTGCCTCTCTTTCCATGTGGATTCCAAAACAAGGACTGCCTTGTATTGCTATCAACAGGTTTCTTCAATGTGTGTCCTATCCATCGCCAGCGTCTTCTTCTAAACTCTTGTTCCACTGGCACTTGTTTGGGTCTTGTCATCAATTCCACATTTGTGACTTTGTCTTACCATTTCAGTCCTTTTATTCTACGCAATCACCCGTTTATAAAAGTCTGTAGCTTTTTGGTTGTTGTTTTTGTTGTTCTCCGTGTCTCAGAGCCATACAATAGGACTGACTTGACATTTGAGTTGAAGATTCTTATTTTCGTGTTGGACTTGATTTCTCTTGTTCTCCTTATGTTTCCCAATGCAATGAAAGCTCGTCTTGCTTTTTGTATTCTTATTTTGATATCATTGTCTGTCCCTCCAATTTTGTCTATATTACTGCCAAGATATGTGTACGATTCTACATCCTTTAGTGGTGTTTCTTCAAGTTCAACCTTGTAATCATTTCTTGCATTTATTCTCATTAACTTTGTCTTTCCCCTGTGTATTTTCAGACCCACTTGTTGTGACCTCTCATCGAGAATTTTCATTTTCTCTTGCATCGGATTATGGTTATAGGACAGAAGAGCCAAGTCACCTGCAAAATCCAGATCATCAAGCTGTTTAGTCAGATTCAACTGGATTCCATTTCTGCTGTGGGATGTCGATGTTTTCATAAGCCAATCTTGATCTTGCAGTGGTGGTTTCTGTAAAAATCTGTTTCACATGATGAGGTTGCCATCCCCATGCAACAACTTCATATTAGTCGCCTTTTACGAGTTGCTTGGGGGAGCAGTGATCTTATTCTTTCTCTGTATCTTCACAGACTCCCGGGAACTTCTTCTCCTTCAAGTACCATGACTGCGTATGCGATCATGTCTCGCCACAACTTCCTGTCTACAGTACAATTTATCAATTCTATCGTTGACTTCTTTCCATACCACGATGTCAAACTATCCAGTATTTTCTCTTTTTGTCTGTCTCTATTTCTTTTTTCTTCAATTTTTCCTGCTGTTACGATATATTCCAGCTATCCTCTTCTGATAACATGCCCAAAAAAAGTTGATTGCTTCTTTCTAACACGTGAAATAAGCTTCCTGTGCATATTGGCCTCTTTCAGGACATCCTAATTACTCTTTAGGGCTGTCCATGGGATGATCTATGAGACTACACTGGACAAAACTTTGTAAACACACCTACAGTTCAGTTAGTACGGCGAAAAATCTCAATTTTACTTAATCTAATGTTCAAAACTTTATTATAATAATATTGTACAAATATTGTGCCTGTCGCCCCGTGTAGTCGCAGCAGTGGTTCCATGCTCCGTTAGGAGCGTAAAGGAAATAGGATAACTGATGGTGACAGTGCCGGGCCTTGGCACACCCGAAAGATAAACATGTCGATCCGTGACGTCATATAGTTTGAGGAACAATGCACTAGACTGCATTTATATGCTATAGTTATATGAAACCTCTGTACTAAAGAACAGTGAATGTTGATCCGTGACATCACATCGTTTGAGGAACACTGCACTAGACTGCATTTTTCTATGCTACATCAACCGTTAATGAAAACACAATTGGAGTTTGCCATGGATATCTTGGGTTGTCCTATTGTTTACCATCCGGAAGTGTTTGGTTACCTGCAAATAGAAATAAAACCATGTCCTATTGTTTACCATCCGGAAGTAGTCTCTTGTGAAAACTTTGTCTGCCGCTGCTTGTCGGTCAGCTAATATTTTGATTCCTTGGGCACATAGTCTATACTCGCACTTTCGATCTCTCCCACGTTATATCCGTTACTCTTCACTTCTGCCATAACGCCTCTTCTTTATGTGTTCGAAGTCTTCACCTCAACCTTTCCCCAGTGGATTCCTAGTCAGTGCCTGAGGAGCTACGATAGAGGAAACTTTCTTTAGAGTATGTTCAGTCCATTTTCAAGTTTCTTTCTAATACGTTGCTTCGTGAACGCGTGACTGGTTGTCTTTAAAAAAAAAAAACATGATTTTTGTCTCTAGTTTAAGCAAGTGGTAATCTGATGCTTCGTCTGCATCGCACTCAGATTTTTCATATATATTAAAAATGCGGAGTGGCGCAATTTCGACGCAGACGACTTCCTTCAATAAATTCTGGTGATCTCACTTTTTTTGTATGTGTGTCTTTATATGGAAATAATCTTCTTTAAATAAATGTCTTTTAAACCAGTCTTATTCACATTTCTATTCCCTTATTAATATTGTGTATTATGGTCTGTAGTTAACCCATTTAGTTTCCATGATCTCATCTTGTTTCTAAACCGAGATAACTCATTAGGTAATAATATTACTAATATTAACAGGATGTGTAGAACTTCACCATGAAAAATTATATCAAGAGACTATTTACATGCAAGACTCGCCTGATGTTCAACATTGGCAACCTTTTACCTTTAAAAGAATATTCCATACAAACTGCATCATGCCTACCTAATCTTATTATTTACTATCATTGCTCTCTCTTGCCAGTTTATCTTCACCATCTCCTCTCATTCCGGTTTTGAATCAAATGTTTCATCATTTGGCACGGTTCAAATAATGTAAAAAATTCAACTGAGCCATTCAAGACGGACGAAGGTTCTCTATTATGAAGACTCATGACGCTGCTCAGAGAAAGCCGAAAGGAGTCTGGGCTGCTGACTCGTTATTTTTTTCTTTCTAGGAAAATATCCGGATTGGGCATTTGGAATATTCATGGTGAAAGTAACTGAAGACAGACATGAAATGGATAAAGAAGGCGTGGAGGAAAGACCTAGAACAGATGTCACAGGACATGGAGACTTGCCATACGTTTTTTTTTAAGGCCTATGCTTTCTATGAGCTTGCGGCTAATGCTGGTTATGATGATGGTGATGATGAGGATGAAAGGTCCAAGTGTACATTGAGAGATATTGATCCCTAATTATTTTTTTTTTTAACTAGACGGAAAATACAAACCGTCAAACAGTAACACATCAAGATGCATTCATGAACATCTTTATTGCAGCACACTGAAAGCGAGCCGAGATTTATTTATTTATTTTGTTTTTATTAAAGAGAATAAATAATGGCAGGAATACAGAGATTATCAAACGTTACGTGTGGGTAACTCTTGTACATAATGGAAAATTGGACAGTTCAAAAAGAAAACAAATCAATCAATCAATACCCTTTAGCTCCCCGAGGAGCATAGGCCTTCAACATACACATGCCAAGTCTTCCTGTCCTGTGCCATCCGCTCAAGTTCTTTCCATGTTTTCCTCATCATTTTCACCTCTGTGTCCAGTTCTCCTCCTTGTGTTTTTTTATCTACCTCTGCCTCTCTTTCCCTGTGGATTCCAGAACAAGGACTGCCTTGTAATGCTATCAACCGGTTTCCTCAATGTGTGTCCTATCCATCGCCAGCGTCTTCTTCTCAACTCTTGTTCCACTGGCACTTGTCTGGTTCTTGTCATCAATTCCACATTTGTGACTTTGTCATACCATTTCAGTCCTTCTATTCTACGCAATCACCCGTTTATAAAAGTCTGTAGCTTTTTGGTTGTTGTTTTTGTTGCTCTCCATGTCTCAGAGCCATACAATAGGACTGACTTGACATTTGAGTTGGAGATTCTTATTTTCGTGTTGGACTTGTGTGATGAATTTACCATGATACAACGTTAAAATATCTCCAAATTTAACGATAAAATGTAGGGTTAAAAATAATGCGTAAGATACTAGGAGACATGTTCGCCCATGCCAGCCTTTCCCACCGCCATTTAAAACTAACAAGTTAGAAGTGCAGACGAAACGGTTACCCTTTGTAGACGGGAGAGAACGGAGGACACCAAAAGGAAAAATATGACTGAACACGTGTTTGAAGATCGCAAGGCTAAAAGACGCAATTGGTAATAAAAAGAAAGAAAAAAGAAAAAAATTCACGTCACTAGTTGACAGAGGGTAAGGAAATGGACAAAAAACGACTTTAGCTCGTGTCAGAAACAGTCATTTCTTGGACTTTTACGATACTTGATTGTTATTTGAATTCAGCGGCAATACGCCGTGGAGAAGGTTCTCGAACATATTTCAAAAAAACAACTAACCTTGAAAAAGTAACTTTTTCTTAATAATAATGTTAGGAATATAAAACCTAGCTAGTTTGATAGCCCGTCTTGAGCAGAGAAATAATATACTTTAAATTACACAGACGGATAGATAATAATGAAGATATTGACAAAAGACTGTGTTGTTCATATCAGACGAGCGACTGCACTGTTAAAAAATGTCACTAAATTTTCAAAATTTGCGGCCTTGAGACTCAAGTGCTAAAATCGAGCTGTAATTAAAGAGAGGGGAAATGGTGGAGAATTGTGGCTAAAAATAACTTCGGAGGCAGAAGTGTGTAGGGTACTGCATGGAGGGGTCCAAGAACCAAGAGTGTTTTTTATGAAAAAACAAGTAGAGACAGACGGACCAACAGACAGTAATACATACTTGACTGAGAGCTGACTGAAATTTGACTTTTGGTTGTAGATTTGAAAGTTAGGGGGGGGGGGGGAGTCGGTGATTGGATGAATGAAATCATATTGGCATGACAGAGATGCGCATTTTTGCCATTCGTTACAAAACTGTCCAGAGACACAGTGGTGTATTACCTGTGGTGTTGTTTCCAGAAGATAATACATAATTTTAGTGGGACGCCATCAGATACACAGCAGCTCAGCTGAGTTTTGCTAGCATTTAACTGTGTTCTCAATTCTGAATTCTGAATTGTGAGTTTCTGTTTGGCACCGAAGAGGTGCCGAATGCTGTTGTAATATACACAAGCGTGGACCAGTGCAGTCTAACATTGTGTCAGAGCAGCCGTATATTATCCCCCAGCACGGAGAGTAGGGGCCACCAGACTCCTGTACAAGATCGACGCAGTCGAGATAAGTGAGATCTGGCCTGCTGGAAGTTCACCAACTGATTTACCAACTGATTTACCAACTGATTTATCAACTGATTTACCAACTGATTTACCAACTGATTTATCAACGAATTTATCAACTAATTTATCAACTAATTCACCAGCAAATAAAGACATACCATTGTGGGAAAATAAACCATGTATTCATCCCATAAGTCAATGGACAATGTTTGGTAGTCACAAACTGGGCGTGGTGATACCACCCCAACAGTACATTCAGTAATAGTCTCCTGGGACAATCTAATATAATTAATATTACTAGACTTATAACATACCTTTGTAATCACATTCCATTTTATTATGTCATATAATTATGCATTCCATTTATAACTCCATAATATTTCATATGTTCTGACCAACAAACGTTTGGATCAGAACAAATAAATTTACCAAAAGATTTAATATTTAAAACTAAAACAGCCTGAGTTAGTTCAGTGTGTTATACATTATATTATTATTATTATTAGACTTATTAAATATCTGTGTGTGTGTGGGTAATATACTACAACACATTACATTTCAGTACCCTAGACTTTTAACGTAGCTACATTCATTAGAAAAAAAGATATGTTTGAGGTCGTAAGTGGTAGTAAGAAGGGCCTTCTGTAATTCGCATCAACATTTATCTCAAGAGCCTTCACAGCTGACCTCATTCATTACACTAGGTAACATCTCAACCATACAATACCATCAAAACCACTACAATATTGGGGTCTTGTCCAGGGATAATTAGATAATCATAAATATTAGAATCTCCTGGTGGGAGAACTAAACTAGGGGGACAAATTGTCAAAATTTAAGTGTCCCTTAAAATAAAAATGGAAAATCAAAGTTGGTGAATCTTCACAGCCAGTTAATTAATTAATTAATTAATTAGAATTACCTGTCCTTAAGTAATTAGATTTACCCTGGTCAGTGTTATTTTGTGTGATGGCTGAGCTGGCAAAGTTCAGATCAGCTGCTGTGCTAACGGCGAAGGAAATGGGAATGGATGGTCAGGTTTTAATTCAGTATGTAACTGCTGAATGTGACAAGTATATTGAAAGGGAAGATAGGAGGTTAGCTGAAGAGAAGAGGTTACAAATTGAGGCTGATAGAGAACTTAAGAGGCTGCAGATTGAGGCTGACAAAGAGGCTAAAGCATTAGAGGCAGAAGAAAAAAGGTTGACTGCCGAAAGGGAGTCAGCAGAAAAAAGATTGACTGCCGAAAGGGAAGCAGAAGATAGAAGGTTACAAAGGGAGCATGAATTACGACTAAAAATGGTGCCAGCCCTTTTGCCTCAGATGCTGCAGCTAGTCAGGGTGTCTCAAACTCAGCTATGGGGTTTCACTTAGACCATTTTGTTGAGAAAGACGATGACATCGAGGGGTACGTCAGTCGTTTTGAGTTATTAGCTACTACATATGGGTTAGAGAGAGAGAGAGGTGGAGTTTAAAGTTATCACAGGGATTGAGAGGTACTTCTTATGAAGTCTTCGCAAAAATGAACAGAGAAGACCAAGACAATTATGACATGCTAAAGCAGGCTTTGTTATTAAGATACGAAAAAAATGGTGAATTTTACCGTAAGGAATTTAGAAATGCCAAACTGTTGTCTGGGGAGACATACCACCAATTCTCTGCCAGACTGGAAACCTATTTGGAGAAATGGACTGCTCTGGGGAAGACCCAAGAACTTAAAGAAATGATCATGATAGAGCAATTAAGAGAGTCCATGGCTCCAGACTTGAGAAAATTTCTCATGGAACAAGGTGCAGAGAGGTTGGGGGAGGTTTTAAATGTCGCTGAGAGGTATCAGGCAGCCCAGGCAGAGGTAAGTGGCACTAAAAAGAAGCACATAGAAAATTTTAAAGCTCCACAGCAATTTAATAAATTTGATAACCGAGAACAGGGTAATAAAGGCAGGACAAACTTTGATAGGCCAAGAAATGACTATCGTGACAGAAACTCACAGTTCAATGACCAAAAATATAATGAAAGAAAACCGTTAAACCAAGGAAAAAGATGGTGCAAATGGTGTAAGAAAGACAACCATAACACCGAATTTTGTAGAAGGAAACCTTCAAACATTGCTGCAATGAAGTTGGGGACTCAAAGATTAAAGGTTAATCCTAATGGACAGCAGGAACCTTATCAACCCCCAGTTTGTGAGGATGTTATTTGTAATGGGGTCACCATAAGGTGCCTGTATGATACAGGTTTGGATTATGATTCAGTTGTGAAGTCTAGCCTAGTGGACCCAAGTCAGTATACCACAGAAACAGTGGAAATACAAGGGGCGACTAAGGACATACCACTCATGACACTTCCCATCGCAAGGATAACGGTGAAAACTCGCTATGTGGAAGGAGAAATCAGAGCAGCAGTGATAGATGAACCAATCTACCCTCTGATATTGGGGTGTAGGTACGTCTTCTTGGGGAATCCCGAGAGACCTGTGATCATGGCGACAGTGCAGACCAGGTCACAGGAAAAGGAAGAAGAAGGTGAACCTATAAATGCTCATCCGGAGGAGATGAGGAAGGCGCAGGCTGAGGATAGGACACTCAAGCCATGTTTTAAAAAATTGCCCAAATGCCTCACACCTCCAAGCAAAGGAGAATACTTTATGAAGAACAAATTATTATATAGGAAGGCCGGAACTGGAACAAATGGTCACAACCAGCTGGTTCTTCCCACTTCATATAGGGATAAAGTGATGGAACTCGGGCATGCGATTCCCTTCAGTGGTCACATGGGGATCAGCGCCACAGGACAGCGTATAGCTTGTCATTACTTCTGGCCAGGGATAACGGAGGATATAAAAAGATATGTCAAATCCTATCCAGAATGTCAAAGGGTAGCTCCAAAGCACTGGACTGCTCCTGCAACTCTAGGGGAAATGCCCATAGTGGGAACACCTTTTGAGAGGGTTGCAGTGGATATTGTGTGACCTCTCACTCGGACCAAGAGGAGGAACAGTTACATCCTTACTCTGGTGGACACTTGTTCTATGTGGGGAGAGGCGGTAGCCCTGCCATCAATTGATTCAAAACATGTCGCAGAGTCCGTACCATCCACAAGGGAACGGCCAGGTAGAGAGGTTCAATGGGACTCTCATTTCTATCCTGAGGAAGCTGGCACACGAAAAACCGGATCTGTGGGATCAATTCCTGCCCGCCGCGTTGTTTGCGTATCGGGAGGTACCACATAGTTCAACCGGGATGGCTCCCGCAACTCTGCTATTTGGGAGGCCAATAAAAGGTCCATTGGAAGCCTTATTAAGGACCTGGACAGATGAGAAGGCAGAAGAGACTGTTACCTCATCTTATCAATATGTGAACGAACTGACCACTCGTCTGAAAGCTGGATGGAAACTGGCAAATGATAATTTGAGCAAGCCAGGAAGAAACATGCAGCATATTTTAATAGGAAGGCAAAGGACAGAGAATTAGCTGTGGGAGAGAAGGTGCTTCTTCTACTACCCGGCAGCCAGAATAAATTACAAATTGGATGGCAAGGTCCATATACGGTTCTAGAGAAGGTGTCTAGAACAAACTATAAAATTGACAAAAAGGGGAAGGAAAAGTTTATCATGTAAACCTGTTAAAGAAGTATCTGGACAGACCACTCCAGGAAAGCACCCCCTTACTGACCTTGGCTATCGCAACTCAAATGCAAAAGGAACCACTCACCTCACATGAATACCCATTACATCCTTGTGAAACAGCGGCACAAGTAAAAGTCAGTAAGCACCTGACTAAAAATCAGAGGGAGAGAGTTCAACAGGTTCTAGAGGAACATACAGATGTCTTAACAGATAAACCAGGACATACAAATTTGCTACAGTATGACATGAAACTGGTAGACTCAAACCCAATCTGTATGAGAGCCTATTCTATTCCGTTCGCGAAGGAGAAGGCATTGAAAGAAGAAAAAGAATATTTGTTGAAGGAGGGGATTATTTCACACAGTGAATCATCTTTTAGCTCCAGTGTAGTTTTGTTGAGGAAACCGTCTGGGGAACACAGACTGTGCATAGATTACAGGAAACTGAATGCTGTCACAGAAGGACAAGTGGATCCATTACCAGACACAAAACAGTTATTTGCCAGATTAAACAAGGCAAAATACTTTTCAAAGGTGGATCTTAGTAAAGGCTATTACCAGATTCCAGTGAAGCCTGAAGTGAGACCTTATTTAGCGTTTAGCACCTCGGAAGGACATTATGAATTCAATATGCTACCATTCGGATTGAAAAATGCTCCGAGTGTATTTTCAAGGATGATGCGCAAATTGTTGGATCCCTTGAATAACCCATGTATCACGAATTTCATGGATGATATTCTCGTCGCCACAGAGACATTTGAAGAACACATTAACTCTCTAAAAATGTTATTTGATAGGCTTAGGGAGGCGAACTTAACTGCTAGGCCAACAAAATGTTGTATTGGATGCAAAGAGTTGGAATTCTTGGGACACACTGTATATCAGGGTAACATGACCCCTGACCCCAAGAACTTGGAAAAACTGCAGAGAGCACCTAGACCACAAACAAAAAAGGATGTGCGATCATTCGTGTCGTTATGTGGATTTTACCAAAAATATATCAAAAATTTTAACTCTATTTGTGCTCCTCTGACTGATCTGACTCGCAAGGGACTTCCAGATAAAATTGTTTGGACTGCGCAATGTGAATTAGCTTTTCAAGAGTTAAAGGATAAACTCACTAGCAAGCCTATTCTCAAATTGCCTGATTTGACACAGGACTTCGTGGTGAGAACAGATGCAAGTAATGTAGGCCTCGGGGCGGCTTTGTTGCAAAGGTCATCTTCACCCGATGGGGAACTGAACCCAGTCGCTTATGCAAGCCGCAAATTGAATAAAGCGGAGCAAGGATATTCAACAAGCGAAAAGAATGTTTAGCGTTAATCTGGGCGATAAAAAAGTTTCAAATCTATCTGTATGGTAGGACTTTTGTGGTCCAGACGGATCATCAGCCCCTGGTATTCTTATCTCAGGCTAAGCATGAAAATGCAAGATTGTTGCGGTGGTCTTTATTACTGCAACCTTATCAGTTTATTATCGAATACATCCCAGGGTCATTGAATGTCGGTGCAGATTTCCTCAGTCGGCACCCCTGTGGTCAAGATTAGAGTAATGGCAGGCGTGAGGAGTAATTTTATCTATGTGTATCACTGGTTTTGGAACTTGCCGTAGTGCATGTTCTCAGGTGGGGAGATGTGTGATGAATTTACCATGATACAACGTTAAAATATCTCCAAATTTAACGATTAAATGTAGGGTTAAAAATAATGCGTAAGATACTAGGAGACATGTTCGCCCATGCCAGCCTTTCCCACCGCCATTTAAAACTAACAAGTTAGAAGTGCAGACGAAACGGTTACCCTTTGTAGACGGGAGAGAACGGAGGACACCAAAAGGAAAAATATGACTGAACACGTGTTTAAAGATCGCAAGGCTAAAAGACGCAATTGGTAATAAAAAGAAAGAAAAAAGAAAAAAAATTCACGTCACTAGTTGACAGAGGGTAAGGAAATGGACAAAAAACGACTTTAGCTCGTGTCAGAAACAGTCATTTCTTGGACTTTTACGATACTTGATTGTTATTTGAATTCAGCGGCAATACGCCGTGGAGAAGGTTCTCGAACATATTTCAAAAAAACAACTAACCTTGAAAAAGTAACTTTTTCTTAATAATAATGTTAGGAATATAAAACCTAGCTAGTTTGATAGCCCGTCTTGAGCAGAGAAATAATATACTTTAAATTATACAGACGGATAGATAATAATGAAGATATTGACAAAAGACTGTGTTGTTCATATCAGACGAGCGACTGCACTGTTAAAAAAATGTCACTAAATTTTCAAAATTTGCGGCCTTGAGACTCAAGTGCTAAAATCGAGCTGTAATTAAAGAGAGGGGAAATGGTGGAGAATTGTGGCTAAAAATAACTTCGGAGGCAGAAGTGTGTAGGGTACTGCATGGAGGGGTCCAAGAACCAAGAGTGTTTTTTATGAAAAAACAAGTAGAGACAGACGGACCAACAGACAGTAATACATACTTGACTGAGAGCTGACTGAAATTTGACTTTTGGTTGTAGATTTGAAAGTTGGGGGGGGGGGGGGAGTCGGTGATTGGATGAATGTAATCATATTGGCATGACAGAGATGCGCATTTTTGCCATTCGTTACAAAACTGTCCAGAGACACAGTGGTGTAGTACCTGTGGTGTTGTTTCCAGAAGATAATACATAAATTTAGTGGGACGCCATCAGATACACAGCAGCTCAGCTGTGTTTTGCTAGCATTTAACTGTGTTCTCAATTCTGAATTCTGAATTGTGAGTTTCTGTTTGGCACCGAAGCCAAGCCTCTACACCTCACGGTAGAAGGGGAACGACTAAGTAAGTAAAGTTAGTTGCTTATCCTTTACAGGACGTGGCAATCAACCCCAGCTTTTATTGGCTGTTTGTGATTTTTCTAGGCAATTTTTTCATTCAGTAGTTTGCCATTGCTTTCTGAACGGTACGGCGCTTATACCATTGTTAAAAATCCACACAAAGCGATCTGCTACCAAACCGCCTGCAGCAGGTTTCGAACCTGGTATATCTGGATTATGAAACTGCGTTCATATCCATTAGGCCACAGACGCCGACAAGTAAGTAAGTACTGTATAACAGAAATATGGCATAAAATAAAAACGTTATATCGAAACAGCGCCAATTGAACAGCATAAGACTGGGAGATTGGTGTTTAATTACTATTGAAGCCAGGGAGTAAATGTGGTACGCATCTTCAAAAAATTAGAACTCTTAACTTCGTGAACTATTTATTGAACTCAAGTCGCACATCGAGTTAGAACGGATGAACTAAGCTGAAATTTAAGGTAGTCAATAATGTAACTACTTTCATACCATTACTCGTGTAATGAATTCATTCATTCATTCGTTTATTCATTCATTCATGAATTTATTTATTCATTCATTCGTTCGTTCGTTCGTTCATTGATTGATTGATTGATTCATTAATTCGTTCATTCATTCGTTCATTCAATTATTCGTTCATTCATTCGTTTATTCATTCATTCATATAATCATTAATTCATTCGTTCATTCATTCATTCATTGGTCGTTCATTCGTTCATTTATTCATTGGTCGTTCATTCATTTATTCATTCGTTCGTTCTTTCATAGGTCGTTCATTCATTCGTTCATTGATCGTTCATTCATTCATTCATTCATTCATTCATTCATTCATTCATTCATTCATTCATTCATTCGTTCAGTACATTTCAGCTTGCCGTGGAGCACAGGCCTTCCATAACCACACGTCCGACCTTCAACAACCACACGTTCGATCTTCAACAACCACACGTCAAGCCCTCAACAACCACATTGTCCGACCTTCAACAACCACACGTCAGGCCTTCAACAAACACACGTCCTACCTTCAACAGTCACACGTCCGACCTTCAACAACAACAACAAGTCCTACCTTCAACAACCACAAGTCCGACCTTCAACAACCACACGTCCTACCTTCAGCAGTGACACGTCCGACCGTCAACAGCTACACGTCAGGCCTTCACCAACCACACGTCCGGCCTACAACATCCACACGTGAGACCTTCAACAACCACACGTCAGACCTTCAACAACCACATGTGAGACCTTCAACAACCACATGTCCAACCTTCAACAACCACACGTCAGGCCTTCAACGACCACTCGTCAGACCTTCAACAACCACACGTCAGACCTTCAACAACCACGCATGAGACCTTCAACAACCATACGTCCGACCTTCAACAACCGCAGTCAGGCCTTCAAAAACCACACGTCAGGCCTTCAACAACCATACGTCAGGCCTTCAACAACCACACGTAGGTCCTCAACAACCACACGTCAGGCCTTCAACAACCACACGTCAGGCCTTCAACAACCACACGTCATGCCTTCAACAACCACACGTCAGGCCTTCAACAAACACACGTCAGTCCTTCAATGTCCACACGTCAGGACTTCAACAACTTCACGTCATACCTTCAACAACTACACGTCAGGCCTTCAACAACCACACGCCAGGACTTCAACAACCTCAAGTCAGGACATCAACAATCACATGTCAGGTCCTCAACTACCACACGTCAGGCCTTCAACGACCACACGTCAGGCCTTCAACAACCCCACATCAGGCCTTCAACAACCACATGTCAGAACTTCAACAACCACACGTCAGGCCTTCAACAACCACACGTCAGACCTTCAACAACCACACATCACGACTTCAACAACCACACGTCAGACCTTCAACAACCAACCGTCAGGACTTCAACAACCACACGTCAGACTTTCAACAACCAACCGTCAGGCCTTCAACAACCACACTTCAGACCTTCAACAACCACACTTCAGAGCTTCAACAACCACACTTCAGACCTTCAACAACAACACGTCACGCCTTCAGCAACCACACTTCAGACCTTCAACAACCACACTTCAGAGCTTCAACAACCAAACGTCAGAGCTTTCATGTCCGGGGTTATCTATTCTTAATCTTTCCATAGTCATATTATTCGGGTCTATGTCTAAGCGATTTTCCATGTGCGTTAATGAACTTCATTATCCAGACCACAATGTCTTTTAAGGAGGTTTCACCCATATTTTGGCATTTTGTTTAAAAATTATCATTTTTACAATATTGATGCTACAGTTTAGTGTCACCATTTTTCTACCTAACGCTATGTTTTTTATTGCAGTTTTCAGCTTAAAAATATTTTAAATTAATTTTTCAAATACGTATGTTCAGCCACAAATCAGCTAATTATATATGCAAAAAAATTATTTTGTTATAACTTTTTTATTTATTAACATATTTTAATAATTTTTTCGGTATTTAGTCCAGCCAAAGAATTAGATTAAAATTTTTAACAGTTATGAATCTTAACATAAAATAAAATTTCATTGGCTGAAACTTCTCATGAGGGTCAAAAGATCGCCAGCTTCAACCAATCAGAATCAAGCTTACATTGGACTAGGCTTGCTTCAATGTTTTGATCTGAATCACGCTTCCTGTCCATTGGGAAGTAGAATTTGCGATATTAACGGTTAGATTTATAGTGATTTCTTATTTAATAAAATGGATTGTGTTAATAAATCGACAGCATCAGGTAAAAGAAGGAAAGATAGGCCCATTAAGAGGAAATTTAGAGGTAACAGAATTTTTGAAAATCTGGTTCTCTGAAACAACCGAAATTCACAGCTAGGCCTACACGTCAGACAAATGAAATATCGTCAAACTGTCATTCTCAGCCAGCTGAAAGTAAAACTCTAAACACATATGCATCATTCTGGAAATTAAATAGTGTTACTTCTACAGCTGTGAAACACACTGGTCCTGAAACTATCGAAGGATACAGAATTATCAGCATTGAAAGTGACTTGCAGTTTGTTAAACAGTTCTCATGTCCAAAGTGTTTTTAAAAATGGCATAGCAACAGTTCTGTCTGAACACAGTGAGAGCAGCAAAAGTTGTTGATGTAGAAATTTTGTCCAATTACTGTAATGCTTGCAGTAAGGCTAGAAAGAAATACAAAACAGATGAAGAATTTGCAGTGTGGATGAAGGTCACAAATCATGCCCAAAAAATCATGAGGTTGCCTTTGGTCTGATGAAATCATATGGAATGATTAATATTTTTAGAAGATCTGAGGAAAAACATGGTTTGAAGTATGTAAAATATCTTGGAGATGGGGATTCAAAAAGTTTTAAATCTGTTGCCGAGGCAAAGCCACAAATGTATCCGGGACTTCAAATCGAAAAATTAGAATGCTGCGGCCATGTTCAGAAACGAATGGGACGACGTCTCCTTAATAAAGTTGCAGAATGTAAAGGCAAGCAGTATGAAGAAGATGGGAAAAAGTATAAGGGTATTGGAAATTTTGGAAGATTAACAAAGAGTGCTATTATGAGAATACAAGGTCATTACGGTGCCGCAATAAGAGGAAATATTGGTTCAATTTCCAATATGAAAAAAAGCATAATGGCCATTCTCAAGCACCGTGCTGGAGATCTGAAGATTGTGGAGATTGGTGCCCAAAGGATATAAACAAGGCTAACAAAAACAGGCTGCCTAAATTTGTCATTAAAGAAATTCAGTCTGTCTTTGATGAATTGTCTTAAGACTTCTTGTTGTCAAAATGTCTTCATGGAGGAACACAGAACTCTAATGAGTCTTTCCACAATCTGATCTGCAACAGATGTCCCAAAGCAGCATTTGTAGGAAGAGACAGATTAGAACTTTCAGTTTATGATGCTTTGATAGTTTTCAATGATGGAGAACTTGGGAGAAGAGGAATTTTTGAAAATCTTGGTCTATCTTTTGGGAAATACTGCTTCAAAGAATTTTCTGGTTTTGACGCGGCATGGGTCTGTGCTTCCCTAAGATCATATGATATGAAAAAAGCAGAATACAGGCACAGAAAATCTTTCCTGGATTATAAGAGTACCAACAAAAAGAATGGATATGCAATTGGTGGATTCTAATGTGAGTATGACTATTTTAAGGCATGTTTTCCCTGTATTTTGCTTATTTCTACGATATTGTTTTTCAGCAATTTTGATGACCTCATGTCAGGATTACTCAAAAAGTTTTAAAGCTAAAGGCTTTAAACTTTGTATACTATGATCTCATACTGTACTGCTTGTCCCCTTCTAATTTTAAAAGTATAAACCTGTAACTTTTTGATCAGTGAATTTTTAAAGTATCTCTACCCTGTATTTTTATCAAGAAAAATGGGTCTAATTTTTGAAATTTCATAAAAAATCACTCGGACAGTTTATGAAAATGAAACTAGAAGGGAGTCTTGAGAATGGTGTGATCTATGTGCAAGCCAAATTCCAATGTCCTATCTTTGCAAATAAAGTGTGCATCTTGACACAAAAAAGTTTCTATTTTTAGTAACAAGTCCAATCCACACACATTCATCATAATTTCCTTAGTGCTCCTTACAGAGCATGAATCCACCACTGCAGCTGGCGCCCTTGCAGGAAGCCTGCACAAAGCAGCCACATGCTTTTGCTCAGCGTTGGTTTCTGTAGCAATTTGTATTACGTGATGAGGTTTCCAGCTCCATGCACAACCTTCACATTAGTCACCTTGAACCAGATATGTCTGAGGGTGCAGTAGTCCTCGTCAGAGACCCACAGGAGCTACACGGGCGTCTACACGGGCGTCTACACGGGCGTCTACACACATTACTTCATATTAATTGTTAACACCTGCATTTTCTATTTCTGCTGAATTAATTGAGTATATTTCGTAACTGGAAACACAAAGCGACAGAATAAGAAAGGATGACAGAGAATTAGCTGCAGCAGACACCTTCGCAAAACAAAAACAAAAAAAGAACAAGTAACTGTTGGTGATTGTTCAGAAAAGCATCGTCATATGCTACCAGGGATCATCGAGTTAAAGTGGTAACATCTACAGTGACCCTGATAACAAAGTGAATGTAATGTTCCTATATTACATATTGTTATAATACAAACTGTTATGAGAAGAACGCTGGAATATATGGTGACAACACGAACGATTGAAGGAACAAAGAGACAAAGAATGAAAAAGAGAGAGAAGACACTGGACCTAATTGATGATGATGATAGGAAATTCTATACAGAGCGATACAACAGGAGGCAATCTGATCATCAGAAGAAGTCCCCCCATCGAAAAAGTGTTTCGGCCCATTATTCTCCTTTACACTCTTGGGGGGGGGGGGGGCGCCCACCTCGGTCATGACTCCCAAGTGTCTCAGCCTCCTGTATAAATAGTACTGGAGACAGAAAGTTGTGGAAAGACTTGACTTGACTGTCTGCGATATCAGGCACTGTACTTGAAGATGAAGAACAAGAAAACACAAACCTGACTGTGTCGAAAGGTGAATGAAAAACAGGAACGCCAAGAAATATGATTTACTTCATTTAAAGAATATTGAGACACTATCTATACTATACAGTGATTCCGCGAAATCACGGAAACTTACCCACGTATATAGAATAATCCTTCCAAACGTGTGTTTAACCAGAAACCAATAGTTAATAAGAAGATGAAACCAGGAAATTATAAATTCACAAATTAATTCGATTTTATCTTATACAATATCAAAATGTTTCTATTTACCAACGTAAGCCACCCGCTTAAGATGCTCTAGAGTTCTGAATAAAATTCTTCAAAGGAGAATGTGAACTTAGAAAATAAAACGGGCCTAATTACTAACAATATGCAAATGGCAACAGACCCTTTCGATTGCAGATTCCAAACATTGTTTTCCATTGGCTAACGCGAGGTCTGAGTTTATGACGGGCTTCTCTGCAAAGTCAAAGCCGTTTTCATGATGAAGAAAACAGGACGGCAAATTTACACAAGCGCCGGCGATGCGTGGTCTCTCTACAGCCATTAAGAATTATCTAGTGGAATTGCACTTGTTAAGGCGTAGAGAGCTCTTTCAAACATCGCATGCTTTATTCAAACGTTATTTAATGTGCTGAAATCGCAGGTCAAGTTGGTCGTCTCAGCCATGTGGCTACTTAAGAAAAACAACAAATTACAACAGAAACGTCAACTTGAATGAAAGCATTACAATATCTGTTTTTCCTTTATCAAAGGCGGTTTTAGCCAATCATCAAAATGGACGGGAATTTTTTTCTCTACTGTTTTGAAGCAATAGGTAAATATGTATGTTAATTAGAAAGAATATATATATATATATATATATATATATATATATATATATATATATATATATATATATATATATATATATATATATATATATATATATATATATATATATATATATATATATATATACATATACATATATATACTGAAGCACATTAAAAACGCACCACTATTATATATGTATCATCATTGTGGAAGATACTTACAATCTATGGTTTTCCAACAAAATATGTGAATATAATCAAAGCGCTATATGACAATGCAAGATGTTGTGTTAGAACAAATAAAGGGAATACAGAATGGTTTACAGTAGAAACAGGGGTTAAACAAGGCTGTATTATGTCACCACTACTTTTTGGAATAGCTATTGATTGGGTTATGAGAAACTATACCCACAATGAACAATTGGGTATAAAATGGACAAATGGAAAATTCCTGGGGGACCTGGATTTCGCAGATGATGTAGCATTCTTAAGTTCAACACCAAGACAATCCCAAGAAGCAATAAATAATTTGTGTCATCTCTCGGTTAAAATAGGTCTCCAAATAAATGCCTCTAAAACTAAAGCTATGAACTTTTCTAACGAGACCTTTGATATCATCTTGAACGGGGAAAAACTACAGAAAGTTGAAAGTTTCAATTATTTAGGCAGTAAAATGACTCAGGATGGTGACACAACAAG